>VXAA01007450.1:776661-937796 GCA_013399115.1 Anseranas semipalmata
CACTACTTATTTTCGGTTACATGTGCTTCTGCTGTAGGTCTCACTACAATAAAGACATTTTTGGGCTTGCTTTGATGAAACTTCACAAGAGCCGTCTGTAGGGTAGAAATACAATTTCCCCTCTGCTTTAATTGTGCTCTGTCCTGTGTTTGGCTCAGTTAACTGAATCAAGGGAGCTGTATTCGGGTGATCTGAGTGTATCTTATCAGCAGTGGACTCTGTGCCATGTTTTTAAGTTATGCCCATTTGAGAATTAAAATTTGCTGTGCAGTTTTATTCTCCCTGTCAGCCCGTAAAGCGAGCCAAGAGCAGTTTGGGGGAAAGCGGTTGCACGAATATCCCCCCACTTATGTGCCTCAAAAAAGGTCATGTCCTTATCAGTGATTGTAATTGATAACAATGTGCTGGTTTCAGTCAAATCTGTGACCTTGGTACCACGGGGGGCCCCTGCGCTGGTCGCTGCTTTCCTCACTTCTCTCGGCTTTGATGTGATCCGGCAGCTGATAGAGATGCACGCAGGTCAGGGAGAGGCAGCTGGCTGGCAGCGCCAGATTAAAATATTTCTGACCCACAAAAGTAACCAAATGCCCATATTTCTTCATTTAGCATAATTAATACCTTGTATTTCCACTGACTTTGATAAACGGACTTTTTTGCCCCTCTTTCTTCATTATTTTATTCCCTGTAGCTTTCAGCAGTGATTGCAGGAGATCTGTAGTTAAAATGTTTTACAGACTATGAAGAATAACATGTTTTTAAAAAGCTAAGATCAAAAGTCTCAATTAGGTCACAGCCTAGCAGGAAGCTTATAACCACATTAAAATGGGAAAGTTACTTCATTTTTAGTATACTGTCAGTAGCAAGCATGCTAAGCTAAATGCAAAAAGAAACATTTCGGAGTTCTCGCCAAGGAAATCCTCTTGCTCTTATGAATTCGTAATTAGGGAAGATAATGTACAATTAGTAAAAGTGTTCAATGTGTGATAATGCCAATCCTTCTTGAAAAGAACTTACTGCACTGAAATAGCATTTAGAGAACTGATGTAGCAGTTTCCTTTCTCTCTTTTTGTCGTGAATGTTCCCTGCGAGTTATTACCAAAATCACTGTGCAGAAGCAGTTGTGAGGGACTGCCTGTGTCTGCCTGTGTTCACTCAGAGGATCGACATAAAGGATCTCTGACTAATGGGGTACCTGAGAACATCCACTCAGGACCTGAATGTCAGCTGACATCTTTATTTAAAAAGTAACAACTGAAAGCACTGGCAAAGCAGGCCATCTGGAGGGCTGGCGTTTGCTGTGGGCAACGGTGTTGGTAGCTGCTGCTCTTTATTTGCTGGATGTGTCGCGAGGCAGAGCACAGCCCGGCCCCCGGCCGCTGCTGTGACCAGCAGCCTGCCCGGCCGTGTGCCGCTGCGCGCCGCTCGTAGACGGAACCGCTGGGCAGAGATGAACTGCCCTGATCTGTCGTGATGGATGGAGCTCGGTTAGCTTGCTCATGTAAGGCAAGCAAGATATTTTATGCCATAACCAAATTTGATTCCTTTTTACTAATAAATTTAGAATTGCATTTAACAGCCAGATAAATGTAGAGCTTATTTTATTGCAGTTATGATTGTAGATATCTATATTACATGTACTTCTATTGAACTTTACATTAAGCACAGTAGATCTTCTCTGTCAACAAATAAATTAAACTTGGTCCAAGTAGTATTTTCTTATAGGTATCATGGATCTGGTTTTGCAATGTGTTTTTATTTTCCAGTGACAGCAGTCATCAAAATACAATACGTATGAGGCTTATGTATCTTGAAGTGTTCCTTAAGTGAAGAGGCCCTGAACTGTTACCCTTGGCAGAGCCCTTGCAGTGCTGTTGGGAAATCATCTTTGCCGTAACTGTTGCATCAAAAAAAGAAAATTATGTGGGCAATTTTACTGGTATGCGCAGAATGGCACGGATATGTGCAGTAGGATGGATGAAGGGCCAGAGACCTTAGCAGGTTTAATCCTGAAAGTACTGGGGCTCAGCACTCCCTTTTTCAAACATCAGTTGTATTTTACACATATAAATTGAACTTGTCATGTAACCAAAGTATGAATGTTTAGAAAGACAATGGAAATAGAAAATTAATACAGTGTTTGACCAGTTTGTTATTTTTTATGCTGAATACATCCCCTCTTTTTGGACTAGCTGACACTTGCTCACCTGACACTACTTCCTTAGTTCAGGAGTTCTCAGCCTTTTTGCATGTCTCAAAGAAGCATTTTCCACCCTCGGAGAACTCTCTTTAAATCCTGTCCCTGCCGCTGTTAGGGCTGTACGCCCTGGGCTGAGACCACTGGGAAATGCTGGTGGTACCAGTTCAGCACTGTGGGCCATAGGAGGAAGCTGTGAGGATGCATTTTGTGCTCGTAGGGCTTGGTACGCAGGATACTCTGCTATGGTTAGGGTAACCTTGTGATTAAACAAGGATGTCGATTATCTGTGCTAGCTTTAGCGTAGGCACAGCTTCTCTCGATACCAGAATTTATCATATTATACTTCTTTTGTGTGTTGTGCATGTGAAGCAATAGTTTTGTTTTACTAAAAAATTGTTATAAAAATACTTGCAGTCAGGAAAGGTGGTGGTGTTAGATCCCAGGTGTTACGCAGCCTGGGGTTAGAATTACAAAGCAAATTTACAGTAAGGGTGAGTTTGGGATTCAGCAGTACCACAACTTACTCCCTACTAGATTGCATCTGCAGAATCTCCTCCGCCTTCACGGCAACTACAGTGATCCATAAAATGCAAACGTGCCTCTACATTTCTTGTAAGGCTTATTAACTGAATCTGAGTTTCCTGTGAAATGTTAGATAAAGGGAGGCATTGCAGAAGATTTGAGTCTGGTAGGAACAAGTGCGTGCTGACACTTGGAAGCCAGGGCTCCAAGTACAAGCAAGTTACCTCCAAAATCAGAGGAAATCCCACTGGAATCTAAAGTTTTTCTGGAACTGATGCTTCTTTGATGTTCTTATCTCTTAGTGACTGTAAATATGACTTAATTGTGTATGTTTTGGAAAGTGTTGTGTACCTGGGGCTTGTCCATATTTTTCATTACTGATCAGTAATTCTGAAAGTGATTAAAAAAATACAAACAGGAAAATAGGTATAAATACATCAGGTGATTCCTTACCTTTACCTGTGTTTGCAGCATGCTCTTAAAAATAACATGCGTGATGTTTATACAGCACTCCAACTAGGCTGCTGCGAGGTCGAGCGCTCTGTGATACCGTTGTTTCCCCTCCTGTGCGACTGTGCTCTTGCACATGCTGGGTACAGCCATTCGCAACATGTGCATCAAATCCAGGAAGCATCCAAGCTACTGTGCGTGTGCCGATGAGCTACTGCACATCGCGCGGGCTCTGTCAGCACGCCGCTCTTGGCCTGCAGCGCAGGAGGCAGCAGAAAGCAGTTTTTGCACAACGTGCTTTTCAGCCCAAGGCAAGGAGCGGCCCCAAGTCTGGCCCAAATGTTCGGGGAGCATCCGCCCTGTGCCCACAGCACTCGTCCCCAGGCCGCTGTAGGACTGCCCGCGTGCTCCTGGCCAAGGTGCGCAGCCGCTGAGAGCCGGAGGCTGCTGCCAGCGAAACGGAGCGCTCGGCCCCAAACCTGCTCCTGCGGGGCACGGCAGGAAGAGGGCTCTGGGGCGTACGTCCCGAGAGGCTGCGAGGGCCCTAAGGCTGCACGAGGAGCGTTTCTTCTTCTGCAGTAACGTAAATGTGTGTGCTGCACTGAAAGAAAAAAATGAGCCTCGGACCTTGTGGACATTTTAATAAGCATCTAACTTTTAAGTGTGAGTAGTTCTAAGTCTGTGAAGCTACTCATGCTTAATAATAAACATCTGTGTAGGTTTCTGTACCATAAGATTTTAGACACGCTAGTGCCCGAAGAGCTCACAGCTCAGAGTAGATGATTTAAAGCTCAGGTCAGTATTTAGGCAAAGTAATGTATAAAGCACTTGGGGAAGTAAAAAAAAAAAAANCTGTGTGTTTCAAGGATGGCTTTAACAATTCTAATTCTGAGCAGCGTGCGTGCCTGTAACTTGCGTGTTAAATAGAAATGCTTAAAAAATCAGTTCAGATATGGTGAATCCAGTATTTAGGCATGTTTTTTTACTAATTCTTTTAAAAGAAGCCTATATTACAGCATGTCTTCATTCAGTAATTTAATTGGGATGTAGGTCTTTGAGCCCAGTGGCTGATTAGAAAACATGACCTGCTTGAGAGATCAAGAAGGTAAATTGATAAATGTTGTAGCAAAGGTTAGTAATGTGTGAGAGAGTAGAAGCTGTTCTGGGCTTTGAATCACTGATCAAGGTCAGCTGCAGTTCATTAAAATCTTTAGAGATTTAGATTCATTGTAAATATGGCTGCATACCATAGTTTATCTTGTAAATCCTATCTATTGGTTGTTTAGTAATATTGCATATTATTGCAACAGCTTTGTGGTATTAAATTTACACCAAGATATAAAGCCAAATTCCTGTAAAATACTTGAATTAAAAGAACAGGCTGGAAGGAAGGTCCAGGGCAGTGAAATGTGGCCAGCCCAGCTAGCACCATGTCCCCAGCCCGGCACATCCCGCGTGCCGCTGTCCTAGCGCCGGAGCTCTGCCCTCCTGGTCCTGGCTTGTGCGGTGGTTGGAAGTCTCTTACTGTACACCTGGTTTTGTGCTGATGCTGTCCTTTAACTTAAAAGGTTTTCCTTCCCTGGCGTTTATGTCCCTGATGTGTTTGGGAGAGTGGTCCTGCACATGTCCTGGCTTACAGTTGAAATGAGAAAAAGCCACGCTGCCTTCGCTTCCTTATCTGAGCCAGGTTTCCTGTTCCCCTCATCAGACTGCTTTGTATCCCTTTCAACTTCCAAGTTTTCAGCTTGAACACAGGTGATCGGTACAGAGGGTGATCAGTGCATAGGCTTGAGGGGACATCTCACTGCTGCGCTAAACGACAGAGTATTTCTCAGTTTTCTGTGGTAGGTGCTAGAGCTGTGCTTGCTCTTCCCGTGGCCGTGTCAGGTGGCTAGCCCGTCACCTTCCGTGACTGAAAGACTTCAGGCTTTTACCCCGTCTGTTCTAACTGGCGGGCACGCAGATTTCTGCATTCCTGACCTTGCACTTTCTGCTAATTCATCTTCATTTGTTGGGGATAGGCCTCAGGAACTTCCCTCTCTTCAGTACGGTCCACCCTCTCTATTGTCCAGTTTTGTTCCTTTTCTGTCCTTAAAGACTGAGAGTGTGATGTATGAAGGGCACCTGAAGGGCTTGTTCTCAGTCACGGTCCCAAAAATGCCACTCAGCCAGCACGTCAGTCGGTCCTTGCCAGCTCATCCCGCTTCTGGTGGTGTTTGTTTTGATGCTGTCATCTGCTTGGTGTCGCTCCCATATCTGCGTACGTCACCGGTGCTGTGTCCTGATTCCATCCCAGCTCCTCATTTATCTGTTGAAGAACGCATCCCTGCTGCTCTCAGCTTTCTGTTAGGTATTCCAGCTGGCAGTGCCGCTTCTAATCATGGTGTGTTAGTAGTGCACTGCTCTGACGAACTTCTGGCAATCTGTGGTTTTACCCGTTTCTGGACAGCAGCTACGCGCACCTTGTCTGAACCTCTGTCTCTGAACCATCAGCTCCAGAACAGCTTCTGAGGTAGTTCCTCCGTTGTGTCGCTTGTTCCAAGGCTCTCAGGCTAGTTTTGCAGGGTAGTGACATTGGTCAGCGGGGCTGTGTCATGTCCCATCGTGTGACACAACTGAAATGGCAGCTCACCGCTTGTCCCACAGGCTAGCTGCATGAAACCAAACGCAGCACAGTTGTATGGGCACCAGTTAACGTGCACTTCAGCTGGCTATATTGTTGAGTAAAATGAATTTGCAGGTGTTCTGGTAAGAGCAGAGCAATGTTCTTTAAAACTTGCCCAAATATATTTCCTTTAGGTTATTCCTGATTCAAATCTGTTGCCATGAGGTTAAACTGATGTTAAATCTACTAAAAAAGTGCCTAACAGAAATACTTTTAAAGTACTTTTCTTGAAGCATAACTGTGAATCACTTTGAGCTTAATGGTTTTAAAAAATCTAGAACAAAAGAGTTTTTTCCCTACAACAGCTGTGCAGTTTTATTAAAAATTTAAAGAAATCTTATGTGTCTAATCCTTTGAGCGGATGTGTAATTACTTGGCTTGGGCTCTTACACATGGATAACCTAGCTGTACTGTGAGACAAGATTCTTATGTTTAATTTAAAGAATCATGGGTGTGCTTTGGAGATTATCAACACCAAGCCTCGTAAAGAAACACAAAACCAGAACAACTATTATACATTATCATTTGTTATACAGATGTTACAAACCATCTGACTAGCAGATAGTGTAGTTTGCAATAGTATTAGCAAATGATGGCTGGGTATGTAGACTGGAAAAGTGAAAATCTGTCTTTCTGAAGAAATTTTCACTTCCCAAATTTTAGGTTTTTCCTGTAATCAGGTTTTTGCACTTAATGTGTGTTCCCTTTAGGTGAACCTGTTGCTTATATGATCTGTTATTCAACCTGTGTATCAAATCTTGTCTGCAGCAAACACTTTTGTCACCTTCATTGTGACCATTTGGTAGGAAGCCTGATTCAGCAATGTTCTGGAGCTGGAACAAGCAGTTATCTGAAGTGTGCTATAAATGCAGAAGAAATTTAAAAATTGCATTAAAAGCTATTTTGTATCTCTCATAATGTTGCTGCTACAGGTTTGATACTTCTATATTTTAAAGGCCCAAGAATGCAATCATACAAAAATGGTTAAAAACTAGCTCATTTTGCTTTAGGTAATTTTATCAGGACATGTATGTGAAATACTTCTATCAGAATATGTATGACTCGTTAGTTCTTCACAATTTTAAATAACCTGCATCTGAAGTGAATTATAATCTCTTTCAATCAAGTTTGAGATACCAGTCAAAATCACCCCTAATGTGAGCAGGTACAACTCCATTGAAGTCAAGTCTGCTTACGATCAAGCTGATTTTAGCCAAGGGACATTTTTCCTTATTTCCTTCCCCCCCCATCCTCCCCACCCTGAGTAATGTTCTTCATTAGTTGCATTTTTTATATTACATTTGGTTGTAGCCACTTTGGTAGGACAAACACATATCATACAATTTTCTTCCATAGAAATCATGTGTGCACATTATTTTCAAAATCTGTATTACAAAGTCTTTTATCCTTTTATTAGTTTAGTACTTAAGCCCTAGACATAAGAAAGAAGCCTATCAGTGAAAATCAATTGAAATGCAGTTAGATACAGATCTGATGTACTGTGCAAGGAGGCTTAGACACAGCACAATAAAATCAATTAAGGCCTTTCCAGCCCCGTACAGTTTTACCCATCCAATCACTTTTCACACATTCCCTCCATTAGTTTTGCAAGAGGTTTTTTTAATATGAATTATGATGAATGAGACCCTTGTTATGAATATATAGATGGGTCATTACCCTATGAAAACCAGACTGGACTGGTGCTTGGTGATTAAGGCTTTCTGCTGCTACTGTCAATAAAGTTCAAATTCATCCTCCTCAATCTATGATAGGGAAGCTGTAGTCATTGTTGTCTAATTCACTTAACAATGTTATAATTGTGATTTGTTTTTGTTCATCATAATAATTTACATAAACCCTTTTGTATTTGTTAATAATTTGGATTAGTCATCAAGCTTAAGGAATGTAATAGATCAAATAAACAAAAGGGAAATAATAATAATAAAAAAGGCACCAGGCCTAGGCAGACAGATGTGAAGAGCAGATTAAGTACTAGTTGCGTACAGTGTCAAAGAAATGAAATATTTTGGATTGAGAAGTTAAACACTTATAAAGTGCAGGTTAGTTTGTGGGGCAGAGGTGGGACACCTTACTCCCAACACTCTTCTCCTTTATGGGAATGGACTGCTTGGTTGTATTTGAATTTGAATTTAAACCTTAAATATTAGCCAAGCCAGGGACAATGGGGCCGGCAGCTCTGCTATATTAATGTTTATGCAAATGAAGATGCAGTAAAACAAGGCTCCTTGAAAAATCTGCCCTAGTAAATTAGCGGAAAATGCACCGCCATAAACAGCTGTTGCATTTTAATCAAGCATCTGTAGAGTATATTTTGCTTTGTGTTACAAACAAAACAAAACAAAAAACACCCAGATTGCAGCAACCTCATTTTATATTCAGAAATTAACCCATTCTGCACTGCTGAAAAAGAGTAATTCCCACGTCAGAGCTTTAATTCACCGGGGGCTTAGAAGTGTATTTCAGTCATTGACTTTCCAATTACATTGTTCAATTTAAAAAGCAGTGTTTTTGAATGGAAAAATAATTAGCAAATTTTACTTCTCTGTAATTCTTGGGAGGTTTTCTGCTTGTGCAGTCTCATAGTTTGAGGTACATTTTATAACGAAATTGATCCAAATAGGTTTAAAGAGTGGTTCTTCTGTATTCCTAGCTCGGCACAAATTAGAATTAATCTTGCAAAATAGTTCAGCTGTCAGCTCTTGTTAGAAAACATCCTTTATATCCATGTGATACACAATCATACATCTTGGTTTTCAAAGAGTTAATAAACACCCCGAGCTGTGCTGATCTTGTAGCTTTAGTGAGCCTTAATCTGTAAGCTTGATTACCTCCTAACCCTCAGTCGCCTGCCTCCCTCCTAACACAGCGGGAGTTTTACGGCAGCATTAGTGGCATTTTGCCCAGCTCTGGCTTTAGGGAAATCATTCAGTGAGAAAGAAAAGCAGAAGGACTGGATCTGTCTACTGCTGCGAGGTCATTAACACGGCGGCATGGCGAGGCAGCGCTGGAGGAGCTCGGAGGTGGCAGTCCCCACTGCCACCGCGCAGGTTACGTTCCTCCACGCTGGTGCCGAGGGTTCGGCACGCCACGGCGGATGCGACGCTGGCTTCCCCTGGAACGATTTGCAGTGTCTGCTCCACAAGAGCAGAGACTTTTTTTTAATTCTCTGTACAGTATATGGGCATCAGTGTATATTTCTTGGTCCTTTTAAGAGCAATATTGCTCCAGATTTATGTGCACTGGGCTCTTTGTGCACACAGAGGCAGACAGGAATATTTAGTAGAGTTTGCTCTCGCTCCAGGAAAAACTCACAAATGGGAATAATTCTTACCCTTTGTATAAGCCGGATGCTCCTTATGTATAATGCTAAACAAAACGAATAGCCATCTCCTGCCTACCTTACCCGAGAGGAGCGACCTCACGCACCGCAGGCAGTGTGGAGGAGTCGCGGCTTTTCAAGTTACAGTGCTGCAGCTCAGGTTGGTCGAGGCCTCTGCTGCTGTTCAGCAAGAGTGGGCAGAGCCGGGCCTTTTTAATTAGTACAATGTCCCATTAAAGTTTAAAATAGTGTTTTTTTCTTCTGGCTGGCTCTTGGCACATTTTTCTGTTAACATTCACAGAATGTATTTGCTTCTGTCACCTGTGTTGTCATTGCCTGCTTCTGGAAAACAACACTGGTGCTTTTCACTGTGAACATTTTCTGTTTCAGAAGAAATAGCACCGTTATGAACCAGGAGCTGCTGCCGGGTTGTTCGGCAGAAGACCCCCATAGCGTGAGGCTGTAGGCGCGCTGCGTCCAGCCGCCGGTAACTGTCGTTACCTCACGAGCAACTTCCGGCCCCGAGCGGGACAGTGCCAGCGGTGGCGGTCGGGGCTGGGCGCGAGCACTGCGCGCTGGCGAGCGCGGTCTCATCTGGCTTGTCGGTGCCACGCGGGTGCCAACAGGAGGTTTTCAGAAGGGAATCCAATTGTAGCTGGTTGCTAAAGCACGAGATCTAAAACCTGTCAGGGTTTTTGTATTTTCAGCATCCAATGTTTCGAACAAGTATGAACACTTTTAACCTAAGTGTTTGTTAAAGGGATGAGTAACTAAGACCACTGCTCTAAAAGAAGCAAACAGACAAAAAAAAACCTTGGCTGAGATGAAACAAAATCATCGTTAGGAAACAAAGTCTGTTCTGGGGGAATGCCCGCGTGTCTTTCATTCCCCTCTTGTATTTGAAAAGCAGGAGCAGAGCAGTAATGTGCATCTTCCACTCAGTATTTTCTGCATTTCTCTGGTGGCCAGTTAGAAACGGCTTCTGACTCTCCAGTGTGCACCAGTTCAGCTGGAAGACTTCTGGCATCAAAGTGACTTACAAACAGAAAGCAAATGACATAAATTCCAGCTTGCATTCTTGAAGTGAAGCTGAAGCCGTTCGGTTGGTGATCTATTGCCACGTGGGTCTGGTAGCGGAATGTAGCTGTCGGGGGTCTGTAGTGAGCATGAAGGGGGCAGTTTCTTGGCCTTCTTGGTAGTCAGAGAAAGTACATTTAGTTCTCCTCCTCCATCTGTAGTTTGGCCACATCACTGGTCCGTGATGGGCTCTGATGTGCCCCACCAGGCCTTGTTCTTTAGTGGAAATTCAGTCTGCAACCCCTCTGGTGCTCCCTGGTACTGTTTGGTTCAGGGGCCTTCACAGTTGGTCAAGGACATACTTCATCATCCTCACCTCGCTGGTGCCAGAGCATCTTGCCGGTGGGCTTTAGCTAGGTTGTTGCCATATTTATTTAATAAAAGTTCAGCCTTCGCTGCTGTTTTGAAACAGTAGGCATGTGTTTATCCTCATTTCAGCATGCTGTCAGCAAGTATTTCCTTAAAAATGATCTTTATTGTAACATTCACTCCTCTATTATCTACTGTAGCACCTCTCCTGTTAAGCAGTGAGGTTAAGTGCAGTGTCCAAAAGGTGCTAGGGGTTTGATCCTGCAAATGATAGGCAGTCCATTATATTAGTATATTTTTCTCCTCAAAATGTCTTCTTTGTCTAATAATACTTTACAGAAAGTGTTGACATTAGCCAGCACTCCCTGCCGCTGAACCCACCCTGTCTTGTGCAGCTCCTGCTCGTTTGGATGAGACTAATCAGATCTGCGTTGTTACTTGAACTTGAAAGAATTTTTCTCCTCTTGCCTTACAGTGCAGGAGCAAAATGCCAATGTGTGGGGAGAGGATGAGGATGGAGAACTCTTCTACTTGACATAGAAACAAATGCCCTCATTATCTTCTCAACTTTCTTGATGTGGACGACACCACCTCATTTAGATCCTAGGAAAATAATAGAGCGTGTTTAAATTAAGCATTGAAGCTGAAGACTTTTGCTTTCTGTTCCACTTTTAACCTCTTTGCTGCCTTTAAATACATATACTGATATTCCTGGGTATTCCAGGTCAATGTGGAGGCTGCAACTGAAATGTGAAGGTTATTCTACAGTTCATAGCAGAAATTATATTTGTTAATTAATACAGATATACGCAGGTGCACGCTAACAGAGCACAGAGCACACCCCATAGATCACACCTTGACTTTCTACAAATACATTTTGCTACTCCATATGAAGAGGGGTTGCTCTTAATTTGTAGCTTTCAGCTAGACTGACACTGAGCTAGGACTAAATACAGAATGTTTGCATATAAATTGCATTTGAGTTTAAAACCTTTTGCTTTTGATACCAGCCTGTAGTTTTGTACTGTTATAAAATACTTGCCAGCATTTAATATCCTCTTTCTTTTCTGTGACCATGCCATGACCTTTCAAAATAAAAGTTGCAGATCGGAAGTAACTGGCTGAGAATTAGTGGTTGGTATATTCCAGTTTACATAGAAATGTCCTCAGTTAAAATATGGTTCATTCATCGGTCAAACCGTCCTTACTTCCTTTAATTGAATTAAGATGGGCAAATGAGAGATGTGTGCAAGACAGAAAAAAATTCTTTTGCAAATCACTGTTATCCTTTCGATAGTGTAAAACGAATCAATTAGAAGCATGTCAAAGCATCTTTTACACATGCACAACTTTGAAGCAGAGAATATTTCATAAAAGTGGAAATTTAAATTGGAAATAGGAGAATGTAAATTAGATTTTACAATTACACGTAATTTAATTTTTCTTTTTGAGAAGGATAGATGACTATTATTTGATCATATTTTATAGGCTGTTACATCTACTATAATCATTCGTATAACTTGTCCATTTTACAAACATGCTCATGTACCTTTTGTCTCATTGAATTGTAGCAGCAGCAAACAAAAAAAAAATAGATTTTATCTGTTCACCATTAAAATGAAAGATTCAGTGTTAGTTGAGAGAACCAGCTGAGCACCAGGCCCAGAATACAGCTGATAAAATAGGACTTTCAGAAGTACTTACATTTTGATATTCTTGTCTTCTGCATTTCCTGACCAGTAGATTGTCAGGAATCCACTCTTTTCAGGGCTGTATTTTTAGTTTTTCAGGCTGTTCTTGGAGCTGGCCTTTGCAGTAGCATTCCATGCAATCTCTTAACAAGTTGTTTGAGATGAAAAGAATAGACTGTTGCAACTCAGAAATGTTTAAAGCTATCAGAAGCCTTGGTGGTTTGTTTCCCCTTTGTTTTTTTCTTTTTGCTTTCATTGAAGCCATTGACAGGGAAGGGCCATCCCAGCTGGTAACGCCATAGGTCCATAACCGAGGAGGATGAGGGCAGCTAGGTGCATTAGGTGGGCACTCTGTTTTGGGCACAGCTCTGGTTGCTTAGACGGTTATCACCCCGCTCTCGTAACACCCTCAGGCGTTCTGCTGTAAAGCACCAAGTGAACAGTTATACTCTGTGTAATATTTTAATTGGAGTAATTCACGTAAACTAATAAAAATATATATGCAGTTGCATTATATGCGGTAGAAGAGACAAATTTCAAACACGGAAGCCTCTGTTACATGTGTTTGGATTTATTTAAAATACGGTTTTGTATTTTGAAAACTTTGACTATCACTTTACAATTCCAATCTGGATTAAAATTGAATTTAGAATAAAAGCTTGGAAACAAATTTTTTAGTTAAAAAGCAAAACAAGACACAGAACTCGTTTAAAAAAAAAAAAAAAAAAAAAGCAGGTGGGAGTTAGTCTGTCCTTTTGTCTCATCCAGCATTTTTATAGTTTTTTAAAAAGTTAATCTATAACCTTTGCTTTTTTTAGGTTCTTGTGGGCTGCAGGGAGAACAGTAGTTTTCATAGTACCCCATGAAACCTGTATTTTCATCATGAACTATGTGCTTTTCTTACTTCAAGGTTTTAGAAAGTATACTGCTTTGCTTGATATATGTTGTAGCATATTTTCACACTTTTTTCACAGCTGAAGGAGTGCATTGGAAGGTGGAAATTCCAGCTGCTGTGTAATGCTTAATGTTAAACTTTATCCATAGGCTCTCTTATTTTTGGCTGGCTTCCTTACTGGAAGCTTTTGGTTTGTCCCATAAAGATACATGTAGAGGAAAAGGAGAAAAACAGCGAAAAGGACATGATCATTGCAAGAAGCTCTAAGCACATTAACAACAGATTTGGAGTTATTTATTGATGTTTTTGCCCACTGGCAGTGTAAAATGTGTGTCAGTTGTCATCACCAGTAACAATTTCAGCACATTGTGTTCCTTTTTTATTTACACCAGTGGCAACATGCTTATAAACACCATCACTGGGGGTAGGTCAGGAGGTCAGTGCTTGAGGTTAAGAATGGAAAGGGTCATCAGCTATTAACCTAAGTTTAGCAGCAAATAATGCAGCCCCTTCGCACTGGGGCCTCAGCACCTACTGAACTTCGTAAAACTTTTGAATCTCGGATAATTTGGCTGTAAGATATTTTCTAGGGTTTGAGTTTGGGTTTTTCTGCAGGGGAAGGGTAATTAGGTCACTTAGATTTTGTGTCTGCGTCTGTTCGTTCTTAGGGGCTTGCTGGTCTTTGCACCAAAGTTTAAAGTTTTCATTTAGGGCTGAATTCCCTCCTGCTTGGAAGCAGTGGGAGTTTTCCATTGGCTTCAGTTGGAGCTGGGTCAGGCTGAGCCGACACGTCACAAAATAAAAAAGATTGGCAGCAGCAGTGACTGAAACCCGAACTCCAAATCGGTGCGTTAGAGGAGGCTTTTGATAAAAATGTGAAGTTTTTCTTGCACACAGAAAAGATTTTCCACTTCTGTCAGGTTTTTCAGGAAGGTACAAATCCAGGCTATCAAGAAGAACCTGAACTCACGATTTGCAGAAGTGGCAAGTAATTTGGGTGCACGGCGTGGTGTGTTGAAGGGACCTGCTTTTGAGAAAGTGCAGCCCTCTAAAAACAGTTCCCCCCCAGGTGTTTCAAAATGAGCACTGAGAGAGGAAACATGCAAGTGTTGCTCGCTGCTCGAAATATCTTGGCCAACGCGTTTGCAAAGGACGGCTTGTTAGCCTGTTACTTGCTCAGAGCATACACGTTGCCACTGCGAGGGCTCAAGGGAAAAGAATATTCCCCCAGGATCTTTCACTGTCTTGCTTTTTATAGAAGCTTTTGCTTTTAATGCTCTGAAGTCAAAGTAATTTTTTATTATATACTTTGTATACTGTGTTTTCTGGAATCTTTTAGAGGTTTGAAATTCATAACCAAAAAGCAGTAAAGGGCTTCACCTATGTAATCCAACGTGTTACCACACAGTAATGAAATCCATCAGCGCTGTTAAAAGAGACAAAACTGTTCCCATTAATGTTCCCTGTATTTACAAGTTACACTGTGTTTTGAATCGTGTACAGTCCTGAACATCTCTTCACCACCGTGCACTCTGAAAGTTAATGTACCTGTGTGAAATTCCCTCTGTTCCCATCTTTTTCGTGCATTTGACACAATGGTGTTTCCCTGAGAGCTCTTGTTGTCTCGTCTGCCAGGCAATCTCTGCTGCAGCATCAAAATACTCTGTGTAGAACCCTTTAAAGAAAGCCGAAAATTTAGTTGCAGTTAAACACGTTAGCTTAGTGTTTCCAAAGATACCTCGTGGATTTGAATACACAGATCTAATGAATTTTAATGGGAATGAGCTTTGAATTATGTAAAATATAGTAAGATGTTCATCTTGAACCAAACTAAAATAATCTTTTAAAGTAACATTTTAATACACAATTTATCTAACATAGATAATTTATACAAGCTTCTTTTAACCGTAAGTCTCTTCTGGTAAGCAGTACTTCTGCCAAAAAACTTTTCTGCTCTTCTTTTTCATACAGAATCATGGATTTTCTGAGTTATACTCAAGAAAGTTGTGTAAAGCTGCCTTAAATTCCCACAGTCTTGTTGTTTTGATGTTCTGAATTAGATTTGTAAATAAAATGTGCAGTCTTCCTCTCTAATGGATCTTCTGCTCATCCACAAAAACGTACGTAGTATGATAGTCTTAAAATAAAAAAAATTAATTCATAGGCTGCTAAATGCTAGATAGCACTTAGCGAAATCACAAAGCCCCATTACTTATAGATATATTTGCATAATACATGAAAGTAGAAAAATATTTTTTCCCTTTTCATTCTGAGGGGAGTGCTCAAAGTCAGGCTTCTCACCCCAGCGTGTGTGAGCTGCACTGGTCGGGAAGCAGCTCCGTGAGGCTCAGTGCTGAGAGCAGCCGGAGTTCCAGCGCTCACGTGGAATTGCTCACTCGCTGCTCACACTATTTTATGAAAGTGTTTTCTAAGGCCAGCATCAGCATTTTCAGTCTACATAACTGATTGAGGGAATTACAAAATCATTGCGTTCGGTTGTGTAACAGGACTGGATTTCTGGATTGTTGCAATATGTGCACACCCATGGTGTTACTATTAATTTTCTGAAGCAAATCCTGTGTGAGGAGCCAGATGGCTTGGGAGCATCTTGTCATCCCAACCACTGCAAACACATCTAGCCATAAAAAAAAGAAGATTGAACTGTGATTTCACAGATTTTTCATTAGTTAATCCGGGATAGAGAGGCTTCAAAGATCCCATCAGTTAATTCTCTCAGCACTTGTGGAAATTTCTGGCACATCGTGCTAAAGCTGATTTGAAATCCAAGCTGAGAATCACGGCCTTAAAGAAGCTGATCTGTGTGTGCTGATATTAAAAACAATAATAATAAAAATAAATGAGTAAATAAAATTCCCTTTGCATGGAATTGGACTGGAACTGATGTTTGAGAAAACACTTTGAATACCTTCAATGTTATCCAAAGTAAAAGTGAATCTGTCGTGATCTGTAATCTGTTTTCTTCCAAATGCTTCTAGAAAGTGTTTGCTAAAGGCACATTTTTCTAAATATGCAAACGGTGAAAGGAAGGATTTTTTTTTTTCCTTTTGGCTAGCTGTAATGCCACTTTCACCTTTGCAAACAGACCTACTAAATAATAATCAGTTGCAATCTGTGAATTTCCCTCCTCTTATCAATTATTAAGTATCATAAACCTTTTGTTTGGATAATCTTGGCACCACTTTAAGCGTTAACAGTAAATTTATTTTTAATTAAATCTGTGCATTGAGAATAAAATGAGGCTCTTCTGCATACTAAACAGAACACATATGCCACCTCTACTTATTATCAAAAAATCTGATAATGCTTATGAAAGTTGTAAAGGCTACAGTTCATTGTCTGTGTCCCATTTAACTTTAGCATTATTAGTTAACAAAGTAGCATCCAAAGTGAGGAATTGCCATTTCAAAAGAAGCATTTGTTAAGAGCATTCCCCTTTTACAGGGTACTTTTTAAATATAGTTCAAAACATTTTTGTTTCAGCATAGCTACAGGTGACTAGGAAATAAGGGTGTATTTAGCATGCTGGATATGTTTCCAGAGCAGTGCTTTGGGATACAGAGAAAGCAATTTTCTGTGTCAGATGCATTGATCTGAAAGTTTGAAGTTATTGTTGTAGGTTGTGATTGATTTTTATTATTATTTTATTCTAGCTGATGATTTAGCTACAATTTTTATCGAAGACTTTAGTGAAGTCTCATCAGCTCGTCGTTCCGCAGGAGGAAAAGCAGGTCTAGGAAAATAGTTCAGGAATGTTTTGACAGTTCAGTTCAGGAAACTTTCTGGTACCTAATGTGAGATGTGGCCCGGTGAAAATGCCTTTTCACGTGTGTTTCTGTTAACCTTTTGGCTAATAGGAATGGTCTCTGCAGTCACCGACTGCTTCTGGATGGGACAGGAAACCTCCCAACGGTGCTGTGAATCTCATCATTTATTTTTTTTAAGTGATACTTCCAGCTCTGGGTTCTGTGACATTAGCCCAAAGGGAAACACCGGTCCCGCTGCTTGCACTGGGCAGCCATTGTCTTATCTGTCACAGCAAGAACGCGTGAAGCTGTTTGCATAGCGTGCTAACTCTGTCAGGGTCAGTTCCAGTCTGTGGCTGCTAAAAATGAAAAACATGCCCCAACCGGGACAAGAGCAGGGTCAACAGCTGGCAAAGGATATGGCAATCATTTATATAAATATCCTTTCTCAAGCCCGCAAAAACAAAAAACCCAAACCCAACAGCTGGGAAGGGTTGGAAGTAGCCCCAAGGCTGGTTAGTTCCCTTCCAGATGGGGAGGTTAGGCTGGGGCTAGCCAGGCTGCTCCACATAGACTTCCGATTCGCATTAGAAATAAAAGGAGTGGAGGAAAGGAAAAAGGAAGAAAAGCTACAAGCATGACTGGTCTGTTTTTCACCTAACTTAATCAAATAAGTGGAGAGTTTCCGAGACGGAAGGCTTGCATTTATTGATATTCACGCTCAGTTTTCTGTGTTTATCATGGTGTCTGATACGCTCCGTAGCTGTTTAAAAGTGAAGCATATATATCATATAGAATGGTTTATATGTAATGACATGGTCATTTGTAGACAGATTGAAGAATCATGTGAAGATTTATGCTCCATTCATGTCTTCTGAGTACCGAATATACTGAATATATTCAGATCTACAAGAAGAAAAGACAAAGAATTAGGTTGGCTTTGCCTCCGAGTTCTAACTGGCAGATACAGGGTATTTCTCTAATTTGCTTTTACCTGTAACTGAGTTCCTAGCACATTCTCATCTGTCAAGTCAAAGACGAATCCTAAGCAGGGGCCTGTTTCCAGAGTTGGCCACAAAGGTGGAAGTTCCCTGGAAATTCAATGGCTGCTTTCATCAGATAGCATCATACTTGCTTCTTTGTCACATAAGATGGGAATTTTGAGTTATTTACCATCTTCTTTCTAATAGTTCTTAGTTTTAGTCTTTAAAAGTTTTTCTTTTAGTATTGGTAGTGTGAAACACAGTACTGTGTTGTAGGTTGAAAGTCCAAATTTTCATTTTAGTTTGACAAAAACTACGCCCTTTATGTACAGTTTCTGTCATTTATGCTTTTAAGTGTTTTTTAAGCAGTTTACAAGGTTGGTACTTTTCTGCATTGATTGCCGCATTCATTTCTTGTTGGCCTCTTCTTCAGATATTAAAAAAAAAGAAAGCAACAACAAACCTGCAGCAGCCAAGCTGACCAAACATAGGTGCATTAGGAACTCTCCACCACTTGTGTGCTGGGGAACACTGAATCTCATCTTTGAGCTGAGGTCACAAGGGAAGCAGGAACCTAGGCAGCCATGAACTGTTAAACATTCTTTCCTTCAACATCATTGCCATCCACGTGGTGATGTCAGGGATGTCCTTTCACAGTTGCTGGTAGTGTTTTGTGATCATTAATTTTACATTATGGCTCCTTCATTTCATACCACCATGACCAGTGGTATCAGTTCTTTGATGATCATGAAGTCATTACTCGAGCATCCACGTTGCAAACTGGGACTTTTTCTACTATTTCATCAACAGGGAGAGGATTTCTGTCCTTTCTGCTGCGTGTGCAGCGGCGTGTGGCTAAAGCTATATTGTTCATTGTACTTGTGCCCACACCTGTCCATGTTTGGAAAACAAAATTATATTATGGTCACAGAAATTCATCTTTTGATTCTGTAAATAATTGTTCACAGAGAGGCTAAAAGAGGTCCTGGATAGCTTTTTCACATTGCAGTTCTTCTAAATGTGAAATCTCAGCTACATTTCAGGGAAGAGAATATTTTTCAACTCCAGAACATTCAGTGAAACTACTTACAGTTAGAAAAAAAAAGTAATGTTCACGTTCGCCTTGTGATTATATTCATGTATGCGATATTAATCTTCTGTGTGTGATCTTATCTCTTTTCCTCTTGGAAAAGACCAGTAAAACAAGGTAATTTAAAACTACCTGAACACATCCTTCCACCTTACTGTTAGGCCCTGAAGTCATACCCTCTTGACCTCAGAGGTTACGGGTCTAGTGCTTTTTATCCGCCCTGATTTCTCAGTATCTGCCCACTTCCTCCCCAACATTAGAGCCTTGTTATATAAGGAAATTGGAAACACCGACCAGCCCGTGCAGGGCCAGCAATCTCCGCCAGAGATAAGACCCGACCCCTGCTTTGGTGCGAGAGGAGTGCTGATTTTAAATAGAAATGGACACGAAGGCTATTTAAGAAAGCTGAAGCTGCTTCTCAGTGGCTACGTCGAAATATGTTTACCGAAGAAATGAATCCAGATCCTTTGGCAGCATTTTTACACAGAAATAGTCAAATGACTATAATGAAAAATATACTTTGAGACTTTTGCAGCTTAAGAGAATATGTACTAAAATCAGAATACTTTAGAGAGGCTTTAATACTATAAAGAATAAACAGAGGAATAATAAGAGGAAAAATTAATTTAAGTATTAATAAACGTTTTAATTTCCTTTTGTGGTTGGTAGCCTCAGACTTCTGAATTTTTCCTCTTAACTCTTGTCTTCTGAAGTGTGCTTATGAAGACCAGATATCACGGGTTAATTTTAGAGGTGGACACTTGAGCCAGGCTCTACCTGCACAGCAGTGAGCTCAGTGGAAAAATTCAGCAGGGAGAAAAAAAAAATGTAATTTCAAGGCTGAGCAGCATCATTTCCTCTACAGATTGCTGTTAGGTTTCTGTCTTGACAAAGTTAATTTTAATTTTCTGAAGTGCCTACTATTTCAATTCTGTGAAACAAAACTCAGTAAAATTAGAGAACTGAAGTGGTCTAGGTAGTGTAAGTAGGCAAGAAGTTTACAGCAGTAGATGATGATGATGCATCAAGTTAAAAGACCAAGGTGAGGGAACTAAAATATTTCAAGTAGTATTGCATGACGTGACTGCTAGGAAGAATCTGAGTTTGGTAACATCCAGGGGATGCACTAGAATAATCTCAGGTCCAGAATCCAAGTCAAATAAATACCCTTTTCAGGGCACACAATCTGCCTTGCAAAACATGAAAAAAAATGTTTGTTGTTATTCATTATAACAAATCTGGTGCTTAGAAGACCGAGCAGGCAAATGCTACTTGAGGCCAGTTGTGTGTCCGAGGGAAATGTGTAGCTGGGCTGAGAAAGCGAGCTTCCCGCGGTGGTGATCTGCAGCCTTCTTGACAAAGAAAATCCACCACCTGTAACAGCAGGGCTTCATGTGAATTTCTGAACTCCATCAGTTTCTTTTGAAGTATATTTCAGTACAGTTTTAGCTTCATTGGTAACAAACAAATTCCTATTCCTACAGACTAAGATAGGGTGGGTTGGAACAGGCTTCTAAATATCTCGGTGATGGTAGAGGCACAAGCATGTCTCAGATGTAGAAATGGAAGGAAGGGTTGTGCATTAAACAAGAAGTGGCACAATAATAATAGGTAACGAGCTTTCCTTAGAAATTTTGGTAATTAAATGGTAAGCATGTTGTCTGTTAATTAACATCCTTGGTTCTTGGAGTACAATTCTAAAGCACATTACATGGATTAAGGGAGGTAAATTTTAACTTATGTACTGGCAGTTTGAAATGTATTGTTGATTTAATCTTATTGAATAACTGATCCATATTACTAAACAGAACTTGAACAGGAAAGACCAAAGAAGAAGAAAAGTGAAAAATAAACTGTACAGTAGCTGACATGCTGAAAACTTCATGTAATGAGCAAAGAAGAATTCATAAAATGGAACACTAATTCCTTTCCAGAAGATTAGCCAAATGGAAATTTGCAACACACACAACTGGTTAATTAATAGTCAGGTCCATCATTTCACTGTAGGATTTTCTATTTAAAGAGTCTCTCTACTTAAAATAGAGATAGGTAAAAATGATTGAAGTTGCACTACTGTGCTTTAATTATTTTAAGTCACTTTCAGGTTTACATAATTCTAAACTGACCCGTCTTAGGATTTTTCAGTTACTTTCCTCTGGGATAAATTTCCTCTTCTTCCTGATATGCAGATTGGCAGAGCTCTTGTTAAATGTGATCAGTCATACTCCTCTTTCTATAAATACAGTGTGCCTGAAGAACTATGTATATGTGCCTTGCCATATACATGTATGGTAGTTGACCTCAATTTTTATTATTTGTTGTTAACTTACTTTACCCTTACAAAGACCCCTATCAATGTAGCTTCACTCATGAGTTATTCTTTAGTGCTTTTCCATTTGAAATTTATGCAAAGAATATTTTTTCTTAGTAGCTATCTTTGGTTTTGAAGTGCAAAACCAACAAAAAGCAGTAGCTGTAGCTTACAGGCATTTCCTTCCTTTACCCAGACAGGAGACTTCAGTGCACGGCCGTGCTAGCGCACCGCCGGGCTTGCCCGCTGTGGCCACAGGGCTTCTCAGAGCAGGGCTGAGGACTAGGAGTGCTTTTGAAAGCAGCACGAGGTTCGTTTGCAAAGTTTAAGTATTTAGCTGGGTTACTGATGCCCTGACACACAAAAATCTCTGATGGTAGAAGGGTCTGGTTTGGCCAGTGATGAGGAGAGCCGCTAGAAAAATTTTAATCATGTTGTGAGCTTGTCTGAGATCTGTAGAGTTGGGATTAAGGAGCCATTTAACTTCTGCTTTCTAAAGTAGGCAGCAGAGCTGGACCAAAAGGAAGGATTCATAGTACAAAACAGAAAATATTTTAAAACAAAAACTGTCCCCCTCAAATGGAGTATTTCTTTATTCCTTTTTTTTCCTCTAACATGAAGAAAGAATGCGTTTAGCTTTGGTGTTAAACTTTTCATGGCTTAATGTCATACTGTAGCTCTTGCATTTAACATGCATTGATAAAATTATTTCTTGTTTAATCTCCTACCAACCGTAGCTGTAACTGTAGTGTCACTTTTCTGCCACCTAAAGGAAGGAGGAGTGCCCCATGGGTTCATGGCCGGTGAGGAATATTCTTCCTCAATAAGTGAAACCTGTTGTCATCGCTGTAGACCAAGTTTTTCTCCCCAGTTCCCTATTCACAGTCTCATAATGCAGTGACCAGAGGAACAGGACTTTAAAACCTCATCATCAGCTGTGATTTAAAACCCAACATTTTAATAGGGACTTAATTTATAATTAATTTGGAAGGAATTTTTTTCTTTATATTGTGGCTGTCCAGCACATAGGCCACAGTCCAACAAAGCACTTACATACATGCTTAACTTCAAACATGCGAGGAGTTGAAGTCAAGTATGTGCTTAAGTACTTCCTTTGCTATATGCTGCCTGCCAGTGACACACCGCAGGATGTTTGATTCCACAGTAGCAGGTGAGTCATTTTGTAAATCTTGCTATATTATGAAGTGATTTCATGACAACTTTTCAACTTGAAATAATAATTTCTGGATTTTTTGGCATAAGATAAATTGGTCTCCCCATATGTATACATGGGTTTGTAGTGTGTGTATTGAAAAATATATAATTTCGCCTTCTGTCTATGCCAGTTCCCAGGAACGCCAGATTGTTGGTTTTTCCCCCCGTGTGTGAATTTGGATCCGCAGCTAGAACTTGAAACTTTGTGCCTGAGCTCAAGAGGTCGGTCGGTACCAATCTGCAGGGAAATCATTCAGGCTGCGGAGAACTTGGTGATGCTTTCACAGCTTACGTTCTGTTCGGTAAAACAAAACCAGTTATTGAGATCCTTTGATTGATGAGTATTTCAGTCCTGGCAGATGTCCTGAATTTGAAATCTTGTAGATTTTTACTGCTTTTAAAGAAATAGGTTTTTAAGAAATTAAAAATCGGATCCGAAGAAGACTAAGTGAGACACAAGCCCGTGTGTGTGTACGCCCTTTCACAGCTGGGGTTTTGGCAAAGTGTCATTCCTGCTGTTAAACATGGTGACCTTGCTGCCTATGATTTACTAACTGTTTTACAAACATTTCCTCACTCTGTGAGGTTTGATATGTTCTCCATCCTCAGCAGCTCAACAGAGTCACTCAACCACTGAGCCAAACCTGCCTTTGTTTACAGCTTTTCCGGAAATTTTCACAGAGAAAAAAACTTTCTCCTTTTCCAATGTTTTATTTTTAAGTCAACACTTTCTGTGGTTTATTTGTGCAAAGCAACATTCGGGTACAAGGTATTGCACCGTATCCAAGTGGGAATTGCTGCCTTTCTAAAAATAAATTGGGGGTCATGTGAACCAGTGCAGAAAAATCTAAAGATACCAAATATTACAGGACCTTTACATTTGGTGGTTCTTTTTTCCATAATATTTTGTGCCTGGATTTTTCTGAACTTTTTTTCCCACATTAGTTTCTATAATAGAACATAACGTAAAATGATGAAACACAGGAAGGAATCTTCTTTTAAACAAAATTATCAGTGTTAAAAATAACAATCCTTTTTTCCCTCAGTGTGCATTTTTTCTTGTGAGGGCTTTATTTAGTAGTCTTACTCTTAGATATAGCCAAAGAGTCGAGTAATACTTAAGTGGCATTTTGTTTAGTTAGTTAAACTTTAATTTTCCTAAATGCTAAGTTGCCTGGTGTGCCTTAAAGTACCTTTGATTTCATTTCATGTTTGGGGCAGGGAACTCAAAAATCAGTGTGCTTTGGAGGAAGGAGTCAGATAGCTGTGTCTGAGGCTTCTTTGCACTGACTGAGTAAAAACTTAGTGCAAATTAAAATTAGAATGGGATGGGAATGTTTTTATTAAATGTTGTCGCAGTGGAGATACGTTTCATGGAAATGTACTTGTTTTGATGACAGTGTTTCTCAGGGTCAGGATGGGATTTGTAGCGAAAAAGAAGAGATGAAAATACCCCGCGCTGGGCTGGCAAGGATGCGCGCGGGGCTCCTCTGTGCCCAGGTAGCCAGCAGCTGCCACGGGTGGCATTTCCTTCCATTCTCTTGTTCCTGTAAAGCATACATGTATTTAATGTACTTACTGTTTCTACTGAGAATGCTACTAGTTTCAGCAGTAGGAGAGATGTCCCGTGAAACTAAATGCTGGCGTACAAAATCCCTTTGTGTTCTCACACTTCATGGTATTTCAGGGTAATGAAATAACATTAGCTGTTTTATTAAACTTGGTTTTTGTGAACTTGTTATGGGTGATACAAGAGATAAAGAAATTTACAGATCTTCTATTAGGTGTACAGGTCACTAAGATGGGTTATTGTATTATAAATGTACTTCCTGACGAGAAACCTGTATTTAGTTTTCTGTCCTGACCAGCATATTCTTTGAGCTATACCCCACTGAACGTATATTTTCAGACCTATCTGAATAATAAAAGTTTCCTTAGGATTTTATATGATTGAAGTAGCTTGATGAAGTAAAATTTAAATGACCTACAAAGGTCTCCACAAAGCCACAAAGGTCTCCACATTGAAATTGTGCACAACAAATATGGATACTGTCAGAATACCTTGATATGTTTGCATCTATATACTGTGAATTTACTACATATATTGCATTTTTAATCCTGTGAAATACAAGTGAATTGTAATTCTAAATCTTCCTTTTAAATGCATTAGACTATTAATGCTGTTAAAGGAAATACCCACAAATGGAATTACTTCTGGAGGTTTTGCTTGTTTGTTTTAATCACTCAGAATCACTCATGCGTTTGAAGTGAATTTCTGTACCAGGGTGCCAAGTGAAAATGACAGAAAGACAGCACATTCACCAAACTAAACCAGTGTTTACCTATTGATGAAAAACATTTTGAAAACATTTTATATCTAGTAATTTAATATTTGTTACTTAATGGCAGTGTTTTAATGAAAACTGTCAGGAAGTGTTTTTGAATACTGTATCTCTTCAGTTTTCTTACTTAATATGGGATGGAAAAATTATTTAAAAAAAAAGTTGAGTGCATTGCAGCAGGCACACAGGCTACAGCAGTGCAAGCATTACCAGTTCCAGGCTGCCAGCAGCAGGGACAGTGTGACAGTCTTGCATCCCGCATGGCACATTCCTGCTCTGAGAAAAAAAAAAAACAACTAATTGCAGTTTCAGTTTTCTGTAAAGTGATAGTGTGACAAATTGAAGAGTAGACAAAACGTTCAGAAATGTGGTAAAAGAGACAGAGTTTGCAGGTGCTTGTGACACCCATCGTCTTAGAGCATCTCTCTGCCCCATGGAGTGAGGGAGTGAAAGTGGCAAATGAGTCTTGAGTTCATCTCCTCATGGAACAGGAACTGCTACCGCGGGTTCAACACGTGATTTGGTTTCTAGAAAAGCAAATAGGAACATTGCTTAGGACTTCATGGAGGTCACGATCAGGTCCATTGCTTTCATGAACAAGCCCTGACCCAAAAGTGGTGTCCGATCTGCTGCTAGGTTTTGTATTCAGCATTCCTACCCCAGCGTGCTGTGCTTGTGCTGTGAGCGATAAGTTTTAAGTTCTGTCATGTCCCTGTAACTCATTTTGGATTTTTTGAATTTGTCTTAAAATAAGGAGAGAGGGGTGTGCTTATATTTGAATCTGCTGGTAAGCACTGCATATTTCATCTTGAACATGCGAAGTTCTGAAAAGTGGCTTCTACTTGGGCTTCCTGGTTTTCCCAGAGTGTCCTGGTTCTCCAGCAGTTCATTTTGCATGGTTCCTGTGCTGGTGACAGAACACAGAAATGTGCAGATTTTTGTGTATGCTGAGGTTTCTCTCATCTGTTAAGTGATTTACTTAAACTTGTAGATGTCTCTATAGTGCTTTAAGCACTTTTTTGCAGAAGGCTTCTCCCAGGTAGGCATTTTGCTCTGTTCAGGTCCCATTTGAGGGAAGTGGAACAATAAAGTCAGGAAGCCAAATGGGACTTGGTGTGGAAACCCCAAATGTTTGGATGCTCTTTGCTCTAGAAGAATGTAAAAACAACATTTCACTGATGTGTAATGCTTGAGAGTATTTGATAAACTGCTGGATTTCTTGTTTTGTGCCTATCCTACTAAGAAGGAAATATCACTAAATTTCATTTTCAGATCATTTTCATTCTGGTTTTATTGCAGGTATTGTGATTAAAACAGTGAAGGTAAAACTTACTGAGATTCAGGGATGTAGTTAAGGACTTGTGATTTTTCTTCTCTCAGCATTTGTGGTGTTTCTTTTCTCTTTGAACCTACCTTTCAACTGTTCTCGTGTAGTTTGGAGGTCGTCTGAGCTCATGCCAGAAGAACTGAGTGGACGTACCACCACAGGCGTGTGCCGTGCCGTGCCAGTGCCCTTGGTAGACATACCTTGGCTGTATCTGGGTTTGAACCCGTGGTGCTGGTGACGTTAATCATCCCAGAAATGAAGGGAGCAACACAAGCAGCGTTTGGTCTTGGTTTTAGTTGGCAACGGAATCTGTTGGTGAATGTCTTCTTACAAAACAGATGTCTGCAATCAAGAAACCAGGTGCGAGTCCTGACCATAGGTGTGCTTCAGAGGCAATTCGGGATGAATCCTGCCTGCAGGGAGAGAGGTGTGGGAAGGAGAAAGGGAAGCAATATCCTCCTTCGTCTCTTGCTGTTAAAAACACAGCAGCCCTTGAGAGGGCTGGCTGCAGACTTAGTCGGCTCACCAATGCTCTCAGCATGCTTGTGGTTCGAGTATATGATATAAGTAGTGTAGAGTGGTTTTGTTGCTATGGGAAAAGTGCTAAAAAAGGCTGTATCTCTTGTACAGCTCAGATCCTTTGGGTATTTAACATACAATTTCTGCTAAGGACACTCAGAATTATACCTCTGATTCTAAATTGCTTAAATGTTGAAACATATGGTCTTGTGTGCTGTTCACTAGGAGACAACTGTCTGTATCCAGGCTGCCAAATTCAAATAAACTCATACTGTAGAAACAGGGAGGCTGAGGCAGCTCAGCAGAACTTTTAAGAAGTGTTTTTACCAACAGGCAAACCTGACGTATAGAAAAATGCTAATTAAACTAGTGCCATATATCAGTAACAGATAATTAAATGTTAATAGCTGAGAAGTTTTTCAATTAAAAATGAACTGTGTCCTCATGATTTCTTCTGGGGGCCAGGTTCGTGTAGCTGTCATTTGTTGAATTCTCTGCTACAGTAATCATTTTAATAAAATGCAATTATCTGCATAATTAATTTCTTTGACTGCTCTGCTGTGTCCTTCTTTAGCAGAGGCCAGAATGTCAAAGATCAAGTAGACTGGGGAAAATAAAAAATTCACATTGTGAAAGGATATAAAAAATACTTGGAATTTCAATGCATTGGCTTCTATTTATCTCAAATGTCAAGGGCAGTGTAAAATGTATTTTTAAAATGTGTTTTTGTATGGTTTGAGCCCATTCTTGGCGTAGTTGTGAATCTAGAGGGGCCATTGTTCTTTGAGAGAGTTTGAGGGGGTTTCTTTGTACAAAGTGACAAAAAGAAGACTTAGAGTACTGGGCTGCCATTGTTCCTGTGCGGCGCTGTAAAATTTGATTTGAAATTAGGACCTCGGGGCAAGCTCTTCAATAGCCAGTTTTTATTTTCTGCCAGCATTTTAATCACTCTTGGGCTTAAAGTGGATGACCAACATAATGCCTCTATGTTTAATAGAACAGTTCATATCTTGAAGGCCAGTTAACTGAATTCAGGGATCTGTCATCTGCCCAACATTAGTCTTTTCTGTTTCCTGTCTATTTATGAAGATAGCTCTCCGTTCCAGCCAGCTCTCAAAGAAGAGCAACTCTTTCTTTCCTTCTTTTTCTTTCCTTCTTTTTCTCTTTCCTCCCTCCCTCCCTCCCTTCCTTCCTTCCTTCCTTCCTTCGTTGGTGCGGATGTGAGCGCTGGCAGGAGCATCAGACTGTGTTAATGCAACTGCTGGATCTCGCCAGATGGGCAGGGGGGGAGAAATGGAAGAATCAGGTTTCGCAGAGACGTGGATGACGGGAAGGGAAAAGTGATACGTTGGCGTTGGCCTGAGCCTCACACACCTCATTGGGATTCGCATTGCAGAGATGTGTGAATAGGAAAATGGGGAAAGAAGTGCTGGAGTTTTTAAAGAGCTGATGACTGAGTCACGCGTCGTGCTTAGGGAAGACCTGCGGAACAAGGGTGCAGTTGCAGAGTGTTTTAGTCAACTTGCGAGGCAGGGCGGTTTGATGCGTTCAGATTGTTTGAACACTGGATTCCGGGTAATTCGCGCCCTGTTTGCTGGAGAGACGCCAGGCTCCTCGCCTGGCTGTCAGCTGCACAGCAGGCACGTGGTGGAGCTCTGAATGTTCGAGGATCCGCAGGAACCTCGTTGCGGGCAGGTTTGCACTAATGGAGAAATTGTGCTCATTCAAGAGAGGACAAGGCCGGAATTGTATTTCAGGTTTGAAGGCATTTAAATATGAGTTAACAAGTAGGAGGTTTTCTGTTCATTTTGCAGGCGCCCCTCACCCCGAGGTCAACAGCAAATGGGGGCTGGGCCCTTCCCTTCCAAATAAAGAGTTGGATTTTAAGTCATTTGCTAGTGGTGTATTGAAAGACATAAAGATTGGAATCAGTGTTCATTCAGTGATTTGGTTCGTGTACACCGAGCTTCGTGTCTGCCAGCCGCTATCCCTGGTCTCTGTCGAGATTGCTGTTGTGAGTTTTAATTATGGTGGTGCTGGTACGTATGCTATGGGAGTGGGCTTAACCCACCGGGCTGCTTCCCACAGACAGCTAAGTAGTCACGAAGCGGTGATGACTTCTGATTATGTTTGAACTGGTCAAAGCTTACACCAGTAGCTTAAAGTAGAAGGGAAAATGTTTCATATCCCATTACTAATTATGATCTGTTATACATTGTAATTAATTCCTAGCCAGCTTAAATTTATTTTTAGTTGGTCAGAAATTAAACAACTTTAGACACAGATTAGTCTTCAGAAATCGCTTCAGTCATAATCATCTGATGCTTTTGTTGTCTTTATTTGTACTCAGTCAACAAAATCTAGCTTGTGTTCAACACTTTTCCTTGTGCAGATGCAGAAGAAAAGTGGCTCGCCAGGGCTGAGAACTGTAAGAGGTTACCATATTCTGCATCATCAAGCACAGCTTTTCATTCACTTTCAAATGTGGCTGTGTGGGTGGCTACACAATGTGGGAAACTCTTTTCATTGAAGAATCTGAATATTTTGTAAGGAAGTGAATAGTTGCAAATAATCTTTTCTGTAGCACTGAAATAAAGAACAAATGAGCTTTTCTCAGAAAATACTGAAGCATTATTGTCTTCAGTCGTTTAACAGAGCTATAGAGAAAAAAATATTCCAAACTTGACAGATTCATATCCTAATCTTTTGCTCCTTCATCAGGAGACTGTGTAGCTGATAGCAGTTAAAGCAGAATGGCTTAAAGGGCTAAATTTGCCTCAGCACTGTATGAAAGTAAACATTTTAAAAAATACAACTCAGGCTTTTAAATAATTAATGTCAGATAGAACTAAGATAGTCAACCTGTGGCTCGTGAACTGGATCTGTCCTCCAAAACACGCGGCAGCCGGCGAGCGCCAGCTTTTCGGCTCTCGTAGCGCTGCTGCCTGCCACCCTCTGGTCCAGGGCCCCTGAGCCCTTCCCCGTCGCCTGTCTGAGATGTTGGCGGGTTGTGTCGGAGCACTGGGTACTGTTCGTTACAGCATACAGTTATATTTCAGGAGAAAAAAATTGTAATAGATGCCATATTAGAATGGTTGAATGAAACAAGAAATTCAGTTTAATAGTCTGTGGATGTCGTTTGGATCTTTGTTTAAAAAAGTAAATTAAGAAATGACTGCAGGAGTTCCCATGTTGTTCATTGTCTTAGAGTAGTTTACTTTCAAGTTTTGGGCCGTAAGATAGAGGATAGATATATAAAGATCTGTGTATGAAGAGAGAAGGAACAAAGCAAGTTCTTGCTCTGCACAGCCCGGGCAGCTCCCGTTTCCATTTGCTCCCTCTGTCTGATCCCTGGGCAGAAGACAGGGATCTGTAAAACCGGCAGGCGAGGTGCGGGGATAGGTTGGTCGGCCACGGGCTTTCCGGCGTTTTGAGACAGCTCCGTACACTCCCACGTGGCCTCTGGAAGAGTGGCAGGAGCACGGCACCGTGACAATGAAACTTCTCCTTCGTTATTTTAGCGAGGCGAGGGATTTTATCCGTAATGTATTAATTTAACGTGCTACAGCCTGCGTGGTTTAAAGGCCCAGGCCAGCCCTGCGGAGCCCAAGCTGCGGTTGGCAGTCCTGCTGCCTCGCCCTGCCGTCGTGATGCTGAGCAGTGGCGCGGCGGGGCCGGTGGGGTGCTTTCCCTGCAGCCTGAAACGTGAAGTGCTGCGGAGGTTTTGAGCAGGCGGCTGCCGCAGCTCCGTGCACACCCGTGGTCCCGTGCGGATAAAACTCGGAGCAAGCACGAGGGCTCTCCAAGGCGAGCCTGAGCAGGTCAGCGTCAGCCTGAACTAGGCATGATTAACTTTATCCATCTCCTGGTGTATTTCTTTCCAATCCACTCCAGTGCTTGATTTAATTTTCCTTTTATGTAAACTCAAAGATTTAGCTTCATTAGAATGATTGCAGGGATTCACTGCGTATGGCCTGTTGCTTTCCTTATCCCTCCAGGGCTTTGTTACCAAGCACTTCAATCTGTTGCAGTGGGGGGAACATTTAAGAAGTCACCAAAGCAGGACGTGAAAGAACTATCACGAAAACATTGCTTAGAGAGGAAATCTAGTGGGAATCCTGCCTGGAAAAAGGAGCAGCAGGTTCGATGGGGTTGCAGAGGGATCCCTCCCTCGTGACCCCACTGCCAGCGGAGCAGCCCCGGTCCCAAGGCCGCAGCGCCCAGCTGCGCTTGGGCGAGCGCACAGCCAGCAGGAGCCAGGCTGGGATCCCTCAGCTCCGTGTATCTAATGCGATCAGTACGGGCTCTTTTTGTTAATTAAAAAATAATTGTTAAATGATTTTGGAGAGATTTTATAAAAAACAATGCGTACTTGTTCTAAATTATCTGCTCTGCGTGTCTGGAAAAGCAGATCTGGCATTACATGAGCCTTTTATTTGTTTTTACCTTTTACCTCAAAAAACAGTCACAATTGTCTTCAAGTTATAGGATGTTAATATTGTATAGACCGTTTTAGCCACCATTTTAAACTTGTTTTCTTATCAAAAAAAGGACTTCTGGCTTTTTCCACAATATTAGATCTATCATATCAGAGCACTTTATTGAATATTTTATTGACCGTCTGCTTGCCCTATGCTAACCTGCCTGACATCCAAAGTTTCTCTCTCTCTGGAGATGCAGCGTCAGTTCTCATTAAGCAGCTGAGCGTGAATTTTCTCTCCATATTTCCTGTGAATAAACTTCATCCCAGCAGGCCGGCGCTGGGCCCTGCTGCAGCGTGGGGGCACCCAGCACTGGAGGCAGGCGGCGGCGTGGGGCAGATTTAAGGTGGTCTAGGCAAGTGTGCGCTCTGCAGCCAAAGTGTTCTCCCTCTGGGGCTTACATCAGCATTTTGTGTAATTTTGCTTTACACAAATGTAAAGGTATTGAAGAGGAAAATTTCTTCCCCTGGCAAGTTAATTACTTGACTTCTCATAGAAGGAAGGCTCGAAGCAAAAGCTAAGAGGGAAGTACATCTTTCGCTTAAATTAGGCAATCTACCCAAGAACATGGATTTGATTTACTGAGCAGTTACAGTTACAAGTGCATTTTAATTGTCTCAGTTCATTTCCCAAAATGTGATGTCTGTTATTAATATTTCATTTTAGTTTCTGTATAGCTTCCTTTTGAAATTTTAAATTCTGCATTTTCTTTCTTTCTAAAATACAGAAAATTCTGTTCCGTCACTATATGGTTTTACAATCAAATAAACACCTTGCTTGCAGAGTCTGCTCTTGTTCCATCGGTTTTGAGAGCTCTGCGCTGAACCTGTCCTGACTCCCTCTAAGTAACATGCCCGTGGCTTTTGCTGTGCTATGTGACGTTTACTAAATTATTTTAATATGAGGCAGATATAAATCTTTCATAATTCTGTAGATGGTTGACAATTTCATTATAAGCACTTCTTAGTATGTAATGATTTTTTGGCAGGCTAATTATGGTGTCTCTTAGCAGGCATTCCAGAGGAAGGGAAGAGAGAGTTTTCTTCAGAAGCTCTGAGATAATTTGAGCCACTTTTTCATGGTGTGTGATTTTAAAAAGCTGCATTTTCAAACAGACTTTCAAAATTATTAGAAAATGTGTTTTCCTTAACGAAATAGGAATTCAGAATACAGCCTACCACAGGACAGCTTTTGAATAATAACTTCACCTGAGTTCTGCTACTGTTAAACAGGTCTCAGAAGGAAAACAGGTTTGGAAGAACGTATTACTGCTTTGTGGCTTCGAGTGTGTTTTCATTGTTGTGGAGCTGAAGAGATGAACATAGTTGGTTCAAATTATATTGCTGTGACTCCACCACACGACAGATCTGCATTCACAGCAATGCGTCTCTAACATAAAATGAAATAAGAAAAGGAGGAAATTCAATTTTGTTCTTGTGGTTATGGAGGTCCGCGGAGAAGTGGGCCTACGGAGTGCAGTCCTCGGGACACGTGCTGGTTAGATGGCTTTGGGGTTTTTATGCCGTTCTTTTTTCAAACTTGGTGTCAGATGTTGTAAGTCAATTTATTTTGCTATTCGTTTTTGCTAATGATACTAAAAACTTTTTTAAAAGCTTTCCTAATTAATGATCTTCTTGCTCACAAACAAAAACTATATTGTCTTTGAGAAGTGCCTGACTATTTTAAAACAACAGGCTGTTGGTAGGTTTTATTGCCTCATGAATTTAGGGTCAACACACCTATTATTTGCCAGAGTTAATTTGTGCCAGGTTATTGACTGTCTGGGTTGTAAGGGATACCTGACTCTTGTAAACGTTACACTCATCTCAAATTGTTGTAGTTTTATTCTTTGTGCTCTGGTTGCACAGTGCCACAATATTTAACTAATAAAAGAAGGGAAACAGTTGTGCAAAGGCGGGTATTTAACTTCAGGCTCATGAGACCTGGGGAAGCAAGACTGTCATAACTCCATATTCCTTCTTTCTAACTCTGAATTATTCTTAACTTTTCTTTAGATGAGAAGTGGGGAAAAACAGCTTTCTAAAATCATAAGGCATGTAACAGTGTACGGGATACTTAGGATTTGCAGAAGTGCCTAATTAGGCTTTTCAGATGCTCTCCCTGAGCTCAGTGGCTCTGATCATCTACCGGGGGGAAGTTAGGCCAGCTGCAAGGAGCTCAGCGGCACTGAAATAGTGTGGCTAACAGCAACTCCCCGTAGATAAATTGAAGAGCATAGTTTCATGTATAACTCTTTGTACATCAAGGTGAAAATATATCCCTTGGACTCTCCAAACTGGAAGCACAATATGTAGTGAAACTAGCAGTTGGTTTTAAAAATTTCATAAGAAATCATCCCATCTGTGTTTACAATTCAAAAATAAGTTGCAGTCCCATAGAATTATTTCTTCTGTTTTCAAAGTGTCTGCTTCTATCACAAATGAATCTGAGCCATTTGTCCTTGTGGGGTAAAAGGCTGGCTGAAGTAGAAATAGTCATTTTCTGTAAACCAACCTTCAAATACACGATGGCAAGCCAAAGTCTCTTGCTGTGTCATGCCATCTGAACTCCAGTCGATAAGCAGATCCTCAGCAGAATCCAAAGTTGCGCCAGTAAGTCATGACCTGTAATGCGGGGATTGGAAAAAGTCCAGTTATTCTGCAGGGTGCACTGGAAAATTATACGTTTCTGTGTAGGAAGTTCAGAAGAGTGACGAACTTGATCATGATGTCCCATTGTTTTCCTGGTCAGATTTTTTTATATGCCCAAATATATTATTACTACTTTGGGTGAAAGTAATGAATTTCTAGAACTAACCTTTGCCTCCATCTGGGCTGATAGAAACAATTTTAAATTATTCCTATGCATGCTGGATCTTCTGCAAATCCAGGGTACAGTCGACAGAAACTTGTTCTGTAAGACAGCTAGTACAGTCACTTCGTATTAAAAAGTGGATGGATATTCTGACCTCCAAACCAGGACTGTTGAACAGATGACAGTCTAATTCTTTGCTTCATTTCCAGCGAGCTCCGTCTTTTGGCTCTCTGCAGTGGATAATTATTGCATAAAGATGGGGAAGCATCTGATATTGGTTTCATCAACTTCCATAGCAATTCTGAGGACTAAGATACTAAAGCGTCCATGATTATCTTGCATTTAGCTGAGATGCACATGACTTCTGTCATGGTTGCTTTTATAAATAGCTACACCCATCCTTCCCAAATTATTTTTACTAGTTTTTAGTGGGTGTATAGCTTTTAAAACTGGAAAACCAAAAGCTGTCTCTGTTCATTTTCTCATGAAATTGTAGCCAGAGCAGTAAATTCATAGCTAAGCGCTTACTCATTGGCTACTGTATTATAAATAACTCTTCACCTTGGCCCTGTTTCTGTAGCCATTATTCACTGCGAGCAGTACTTACTCATGAGCGCAGGGCAGCAGAGAAGTCAGTGATTCTGCTGTCACTGCTCCCAGCGTTGGTTCCCTGGCACATCAGCAGCCCTGCTACCAAGCAAGGCACCGCTCTGCTGGAGAAGTAGCAACTTGTCTCGCCTGGCAGGACTGGATTTGCAAAAACTGCCCCAAGGGATGGCTACTGAGTCAGTGCTTTCCGAAATCAAAGCAGAGAAAAGTGGGAAGAAACAACGTTGATGCGGATGGGATATTTGGAAGTGTTGATATGAAAAAGCTTTGCTACGGTTTGTTGTCAGGCTTAGAGATGGGGGTTTGTCACTGAGGGCAAGGCTGGGAAGCAGATTACGAGCGTTTGGTTGGGGAGCCACCACCTGATTCCTCCTGCTTCCTCATTGCCTTTGCACTGCATTACCTTCCAAGTGTACATGAACTTAAAGGTTCAGAGCTTTTGGGAAAGGTTCCAGACTAAAGGTCATCTTTTCTGGGTGGTTTTTTGGCCGTCCTGTGTTTGCCCACATCTCTAGTGTTTACCAGCTCCAGGAGTTTATAAAATTTTGATGTAGGAATTAGGTTGTTGCTCATCTTGTACCTTCTTGCTCATATTATTGACAGTACCACTGAACTGCTTGAGGCAGATAGCATCTCAGTGATCACTGTGCTATTTCAGCTCTCCACTGCTGACAACATCAGAAGTGTTTTAACAGGGTTTTAATGGGCAGCCTCTGTAGCTCCTTGGAGGGTTGCAAATAGCTGCCGTGAAAAACCTTTCCTGCTGCTCCGAGCTGACATGCCCTCCTTTTCCCATCCAGCTGCTGCTTGTTTATGTGGCTGCAGCACTGTTGACAAGTGCTTCTTATTTGGGCCGGGCACTGTGGAGGCCGTACAAGTTAAGCAAGTTCCTACATCCTTCGGGTGAGCTGCAAGGAGTAACAACATGGTTGTGAAACCGCTGGGAAGAGCAGCACCAGGAGGTGGTAACACAGCTGTGTTCAGAAACCGCTCCTCTGCCCTCCTCGTTCCCTCGAAGAGGAAGCCTACCAGCTGCTTGCACTGGTGCACAGCACAAAGAGCTTTCTTCTCTATTTTCTTGCTCACAACATGTTTCTGATGATATTCCAGATCAAGAGTTGATCATTTTGACGAAAACAACCTTTTTTTTCTAGCAGAAAATAAACGAAAAAGGATTAAAAACCCCACTCTTTCTCAAGACAAAGCGTTAATTTGATAGCAGCAGTTTCTAGCTGACTGGTTGCTTTGCTCTGCTTGTTACCAGAAATGAGGCTCTGAGCGCAGCTTTCTTTGGACTGTGGAAAAGCTTCCTCCTCCCTGTTTTGCTTAATATAACTATAATGTGCCCTTTATCACACTTCAAGTTGAGTAATCCCAGTTTAGAAGCAGAGCTTAATACCCATGGGAAAGAGCATTGCAAATGTACATTATAAAAAACATACAGACGAAGCTCAAAAGATCCACTGACATGTAAATTTAATTAAAAAATTATAGGTTTTCAATGAGGGCTTGTGTCTTCAATTTACCAGTTTCCATGAGTTCTTCAGAAAAAGTGTTTCTTTTTGCATTCTTGGTGGAACACACACTGAAGGATATTACAGTCCCCCAGAAGTGCATCTATTCTGTGTCACAAAGAGAAAATTCTACCCAAAATACATACACTTGAAATCTAGGCTGTAAGAAAAATATCCATTTTCCTGTTTTGTTTTATTTCCATCCTCTTTAACAGAAGTTCAACTTTCCAGTACCCAACATTGCATGAAAAAGCACGTCCCAGCTGTGTGAATAGGCTTCCCTTCACTGCATGTGCGCATTTAAGGTATTTCAGTTCTTGCCGTAAAAGGCAAGCGAGTTTGGGTAAAAAAAGACCTGCACAGGCGAGTGGGCAAACAGGAGAAGAGCCAATGGCCAGAGGAAGAAGCAGACTAGAAATAGGGATCATAGTAAAAAGTATCGCTGCTCAAAGAGGATTCTGGCTTAAGTAAGAGAATCCCAGAGTTTCATGAAAATCTTATGAATTGCTCCATCTACTGCATGTTTAAAGGAAGAAATCCCCAGCAACAAAACCCCACCGTGTGTGGCGTAATTTCCTCGGGATGACAGCGTGCCACTGCAGAGCAGCCTGGCGCGGCGCGGGGTTGTGCCATGGGAGATGCCACAAGCGGGTGGTGCGCGGAAATGCACAAACACGCTAAATCTGGCGATTCTCCTCAGGGTCCTCGGGCTGCAATCCTCAGTGCAAAGTAAGACTTAAAGCTCTTGGCTACTGAAACTTAAAAAGGAAAGTCTAAGGGTCTTTAAAACTTGCTGAGATGAAATGCCTTTCTGCATTCTATTCTGCCATCAACTGTGCTTTCAACAAACCCGATCACAAGCTGAAGTGCTTAAATATCAGTGTGTTATGAAAGCTCCGTCTGCTTAATACCCATTCTTTCATTTTTCTATGCAGTAAAGGCAGTGGTTTTTGTGGTGCTTTATTAAGTCCAAAGCAGCTGTTCAGGGGACCAGATCTGTAGGTTAAGGGAAAGGGAAAACTCCCTTATTCCTGGAATTTCATCCCCTAGATAAACGGAGCAGAGGAGTTCTGACTTCCATGCTCCTTTCTGCCTTCCAGCTTGTGGCTTCTGCTGTGCACTGCAGCACTGAAAACCACTCCTGTGGTTTTTGTTTCTCTAACTTAATTAATAAAAATAATTCATCGGTAGCTCATGTCTTCCACAGGGGTTTTTCCCTGAGTCAGCTTACTGGAGAAGAGGTTCGTTATATATTACAATTAGGGGAAAAAAAAAAAGAAAAAAAAAAGGGCAGAATAAAGCTTCTGATGTGGTGGGCTTCCCTTAGTGTAATGTCTCGGCATAGTTAAATAAACTATGTTATGAAGAAACTTGCAGCCAAAATGCCGTAATCTAATTTATATACTTGTTAAAATGTATATAAATGTATATAAATATATAAAAATGTATAAAATGAAAGAAATGTATTTTAGAGTGTCTTATGATCTAGAGCAGAACTTGTCTGAGGATTATCTATTTTAAATTCCAGAAGGTGTTATCAAAACAGTAATTTCTAAGATTCACTAGCCTCCTATTTGGAACTACAGAATTGGCAGTGTTTGTCTGACAGCGTATGTTAAGTGGGAGAGCTTTAGAGTCACCTCTAGGTTAAAGTGAAGTTTCCTACCCTGCGTACAGTACATACCTGTACAGCTTATACCACCCCTGGCTTTGATGGATACGTACCTGCTTCTTCAGGACCTGGGAGCAGAGTTCCTGTTGAGGCTCGGTGTACCCGGTGTGTCCCCAGCTTCAGAGCTGTTAACAACTGCCCGTGCTGCTCCCTTGCTGCCCCTTCCCTTCTCCCTTCTGCCTTCTCCCTTCCCTTCCCGCTTGTTGCCAGAGCTCGTGGCACAGCCGTGCTGCGCTTCGAGGTGACGGCGATGCTCCGTGGTGTTCCTTTCTGTGGGGTTTGATCTTGTTGAAGGGATGAAGCGGAGCAAGTGCTGCTTTGAGTCTGTGATTATGCATATTGTTTGTCACCTTTGTTGGTTCAGTTGATGCTTTGAAGTTACTCTTGCATTAGCGTTGTGCCTTAGGCAAAATTGTTCAGTGCTTCACCGTTCATGTTATTTGACTTGCTTTTATGTTCGCTTCTGTTTTATAGTTTTGCTCTGCCAATTTGGATATAATTGTATGAAACTTCACTTTTGGTTTTATCCTGTAACATTTTCTTACAGGAGCCACCCTCTCCCATGCAGAAGGACACCTGTGTGAATAAAGGGCGTTCGACTGGCCTTGTTATTCCTGAGTTTCCCATTAACAACAATAAGATAGTTTTAATCTTGTTTCTTAACACGCTGCAAACAGAGTTCTTTTTGGAAGGTCAAAACCAGTTGGTAGTCGGAGCCACATTCACTCAAAGGGGTGAATTTGGTGTGGGTGTGCATCTTTATCCGAGCGCATCGTGCGACTGCAGTGGGCACGTGGCGGTGTGCCTGCCCGAGCGGGCTTGGGCTGCCGCGGGAGCTGTGCAGAGATGCAGAGGACGATTGTATCGGCACGGCTGTTTCTGTAGCCTCATGGGACAGAAAGCAGTGTGCGGTTGTGCCTGTTACGTTACTACTTGGATTCTTGCTGTCTCCTCTCCTTTCTTTCCCATTTAGCTGGTGAGAAGGGGCAGTATCTGGGGTTCCTCCAGTAGGTTGCACCCAGCTTCATCCTCCTCCGAGCTCAGACCGCGACGGGCGGGCAGGGCTGCCCGAGTCCGGAGGCTCAGCAGGAAGGTTCCTGATTTCTGTTGGTCTGTCAGGATGTGCAGGATGCACATGTAAAACAAATATATTTTTATCCTGTGTGTCAGGGGACAGGCAAGGTAGTGCATAGCCAAAAACCAACACTTCCTTGCTTCAGGGTTGAAGAACTTCCCTAAAACTAGACCCTGTGTGTAACTCTTAAGTTAATTCACTTAAAATAATTTCTAAAATTTCCTTACATAGCCTGTGCTTCTTCAGCATGTGAAGCAAATGTGAACCACAGGGTCTTAATTAAAAAAACAGAAAAGCAAATGTGTCTCTCACTTCCCTGCCAGGGCTCGTGCATCAGCTGCGGGCTGCCCCGGAGCGTGTCCGGCATCCCCAGTTGCCCGGGTGCCCAGGCAGGGAGCGTGCTGCCCTGTCCGGAGCAGTGGCAGAAGGCAGCGGGATGTGGTTCCTGCTTCGCATTATCCGTTGGTATTTATGGCCCAATTCTGGAGGGTATTACATGTATAAAATATGTATGTTTAAATGAGGTATTTGGATCTTGAAGTCACTCCACTGTTAATGTATTTTTAAGAGTTTTCATGATGATGTGCTTAGATAGGAACAAATTGGGCTTGTAGAACTGCGTAGGGAAGTTGAAATTCAGGATGCCAGTTGGACTCGAGCTTCCGCGGTTGGGTTTTGTAGCCGGAGGAGGCAGGGCTGGGTGGCTGCTGCCGGCTGCCCCCGCCCCTCCCCAGCTGCTCTGTGGCTTTCCTTACCAGTCACTTGACCTGCACCTAGAGCTCGCCCTGGGGCAGTCAGGTGTAGAACACAGCTGTAGTAGATACGTGCCTGCGGCTCTGACGGGTGGCAGGGTGCGTGTGCCCCTGGCGCTGGAGCGCGGCCGCGAGCAGCCCGTGCCCCGCTGCCTGTCGGGGAAGTCCCTGCCAGCGCCACCCGTCCTCCAGCCGCGGAGGATAAGGCGACTCCTCTTGCAAATACTTGTGGTCACATGCTGCAGAGGTTTGTAGGCAAGTTTTGTTTAAGCAACTGTCAGATGAAAACTATCAAAGCTCGGTTTTGTTTCTGCAAATCTCAGAATACTCATCATAGGTTATCGGAGATGAAAGCGGTCATGTGTAGCAAAGCCACACTGCTGGACTCTTGTGTTCAGGAATTTAGAGGGAAATGAAGAAGATCATCTCCCTTTCATTTGCTTTCCTCTCTTTGTCTTCCTTTGTTTCCATGCTCTGAGGTTTGGCAGTCTTGGAACTAGTCAGATAATTTATAAAACGCAATATTTACCCTGTGCCACTTTTTACGAGCCTGCGTCCTCAGTGGCAGAATTGATTCCAGTTGGTGCTGCTGCACTTTTAATGTTACCTTTTATGTTCATGTTTGTTCCAACAGAGTGGCCACTAGCACAGACGACTTGAACTTGTATCACCCGCAAACTGACAACGCTGGAGCCACCAGTTTGTCATTATCCCTACTAGTGTATCTGATTTAATTTTGCGACAGTGGATTAATTCTTAAAATTGCAGTGCTTTTTGCTCGTTAATGGTCAGTAAATGATTCTGGGGGATGGGGGAATGGAATTCATCAGTTTTGTAGTCATTTTAATTCTTCCAGTTTTAAGTTGTTCTATAAATATGTCTTTATGGATGTAGTTTTACTAGCTTAAAAACATCTAATTGAAAACAGTTGCTTAAATCTCTTTGGATCAAGAAGGCAGTAATAAGCAAAGAGAGTATCTTATCCCTACAATCCAGGAACGCTTAGTGACTGGTATACTCGGTGCACGTGTAATCAGCTTCTTGTTTCATCTGAAAACCTTAGCTCTTCTGGTGTGATCTCATACTTCACCAGCAGCATGTTTTTTCTTTTCTCTTAAGATTATCAACTAGTGAAACAAAATATAAAACAAAATGGCATAAGATAAAATATATATATATTCATTTATGCTACCTTTTTGTATGTATAATGTGTTCTACAGTAACACTGGTCTTCTAAGAAAAAAGCATTAGATTTGCCTTCTTGTAAATTAACATTTTGTTACACATTATGTAATGTTCTGACTTCACGTTTGCATCAGGCAGGGCCGATCTCTGCTGTTTTGTGAGGTACCCAGCAGATGAAACTGTAGCTCTTAGATGAGATCAGCCTGTGTTTACCTATTGATGCTGCTTGCAGTTCCAAAACCGATGAGTTCTGAGGGATAAAAACTTGGCTATGCATACCTTAGCTTTCTGAAATAGCTAAATTTTGTGTATTTGGGTTGGGGGGGACTATTGGTATGATTTGGGGTTGGTTCATTGTCTGTTGTTTGTCTTATATCAGAAAGTTGGGTACTTCCTAGCTTATCAGATGTAATGACTGTAAATCCTATGTACACCAGTGAGATACTTGGATTATTTGAAACCCTCTAAGTTATTCTGGTAATACATTTAAACAAATATTGATGACCACTCACATTGTTGGGCTTTTGTTAAAGGCTTATACCAACCTCCCTCTGGCTGAAATGTGGTAACACCTTCCAAAGTGATCCTCAGGAAGTTCTCTAGCAGCCCTTGAAGGTCTATAAATGATAGACAGCTTGTTTCTGAGCTGGGAAGCAAGGAAACAAACCCATCTAAGCCAGGGGGAGGGAATGCAAGGCTACAAATCTTTGGGTCCTTTCTTCAGACATTGCAAAGGTAGGAAAAAACTCACGCAGGTCTAGTTTACCCAGTCTGATTTAGAGGTAGAAAAATGCATGCAGCACAGCCAGAGTGAGCATTTGCACTTCTGGTGCTTTGCGAGTCCAATCTTGAGCCAGAGATGGAAAGGGAGCTCTCCTGTTCCGTCCCTATGGGAAGTAAAAAGAGTTTTATTTTATTCAAATGATTTCATATGACTTTAGTGATCTGAAGTATTAAAAAGTTGTGGTAGCATTGTGTTTCAGAGCATGAGCAGTTTTGCCAGGCTGCCTTCCCACAACATGGAAGAGCACACGCTTGTGCAGCTACAGCATCTTGGTCTTTGTTCAGGACTTAAAACGCAGCGAGAGCTCAACCCCTGAAATTCTTTTTCTGAGTCTTTTTGATAAGCAAGTAGCACTTCACACAAGCCCATTGTTAAAAATCACTTGCTGTTTGGTGGTTAAAGAAATGCGTAAGTGTATTCCTCCGTCTAAAAGCCATCCATTAGAAAAAATAATCAGAGATCCTTTTTTCTTGTACATTTGTGTCATTCTGTGAATCAGAGGCATTTTATGTACTAGGGGCAGTGTGCTTTGCTTTTGGAATTCCTGTGTCTCACTGAAACCCCAGGGCGTATTTAGTTCAGGAGACCTGAGGTGACCTGTAAATGGCAGCTACTGTGTCCCTTTGCTGCTTAGCAAGGCGATTTTAAAAAGAAATTGAAATACAGGGTCCAGATACAATATGATAACATTTTGATCCAAAGAGAAAAGCAGCAAGTATTTTTGTACTATTTGACCTCTTTGAAAGCACATTAAGACATCAATTATTTCTCATAGCTTTCCTCTGAGAGGAGGATGGGTGGTTCCCTCATTTGTAAGTGAGAAACCTGAGAGAGAAACAAGATGAGGTGATTTTTCTGAGCGCACAGAAAGTCCTTATGAAAGCAGGACTAGAGCTGAAGAGTTCCTTTACGGAGGCTTTGGCAGACACACAGCTTTGAATGCTGAGCTCTCTCTGCAGGCAGGAGAGGTGTAGGAGAAAGCAACATCTTTTTTGCAGATTGTTTTGCTTACGACAATGTGCTGTCTCATTTGTGAGCCAGCCTTCCCATTCTTCCTGGACTTCAAATAAAGTCATAGTTTTTCTCCTAAATCCCTATGATTGACTGTCTACAAACATGCTGACAGTCTCAAAAATAATGATGAGAAATCTGCTCACTGTGCGTGTGTGTGTTATGTCCAACAGGAGGAAGCTAACGCTGTGCTCCAGCAGCTGGGACGGTGTGGTATCGGGGCTCCCTGCCTTGCTCTTCCCCAGCCTTCCCGTGTGAGCTCTCACTTCAGTTTTAGGCAGTTGAACATTAATTAAGAATCTTTGTGGGCGTTGTCTTTAAGGTGGGTTCATCTGTAAAATGTAAACTATTTCAACGATTGCCTGTAGAGAAGGCATGAGTCTCTTTCCTTGCTGTTTCTCCACGGATCTGGTGAGACGAGAGCCCTCCCCTTCCCTGCCTGATGCAGCCGTGTCTGCTCGGGCCGCGCTTCCCCGAGGCCGTGCAGCACCGACCACGGCCCGAGCTGTCGCAGCACAAGTGATCAGAAGTGCAAGGGCTTGTTCTTCTGCTCCACTTTTGGTGATAACTTTTGATCTTGGAATTGCAGAGGGGATGGCAAGAGTCCTTTGCAGAAGTCAAGGTTCAGACCTATGGTTCTGGGTCAGGACGATGATGCTTGTAAAACTGTACTTTTTAGCATATAAAACAAGCTAAATTACACATCACCATTAAAATGTAGGTTGTCTGATGGAGGTGCCTTAGCTGAATAATCCTGCAGTTTTTGTTTGCTGGTGTGGATTAGAGGCCACCGTCACAGGTCATTTGGTCCAGTCCAGAAAGAGCAGTCTGCTCCTCTCTGGGACAAGAGTTACATTAAATTAACTGTCTGTCTTCAACCACCTCCAGCACTATAGACTCTTCAGGGGAAGGTTTGCTTCTCGTGTGCTAGTAAAGTACCCAGCAGTGGGTTTTAGGTAGAGATCCATGACCTACCTCAGAGAGAGAGGTGCAGAGCAGGTCCCCAAGGGCTTGGGAAGCCCCACACAGAGACACGAAAGGATCCTCCGTGCCAGAGGGATCCTGCAGGCTGCTCTGGGGGGTCGTTGGGAGCCAGAGCGGGGGCACTGCCCTTTTCTGCCTCGCACACGCAGGGTTTGGCTGTAGGAAACCTAGCACAGTTGGAAGGTAATGTTTTTAAAAATACAGGTATCTGTTCAGTTGTTATGAATCGGTGATACACGTCACACTTGGTGTTAGGCAGAGGTGCAACTTTGCAGAATGCAGTTTGTGCACTGGGCTGCTGTCCCTGCTGCGTGGCGGTGCGGCCCTGCAAAATACAGAGCAGGCTGAAAGACCAAAGGCAAAACCACACTTCAGGTGACAGTGCTCTGGGTGCTGCCTCTGTGGCTCTGCTTTGTCACCTCCTCATACTTCTGACGGAAGAAAAATTGACATTTTCCTGCTGATGGGATGTTGAGCAGAGCACTGCTGCTAGCTTGTGTTGAGCAAGTGAGATGCAAAGTTATGTTCTTGTATCAGTTGGGAATTTTGTGGAATTTGCTTCCATTTGACAGTGTTTCCAGATGGAAAGGAGCAACTGTCTTTTTTCTGTACAGTGCAATTTTCATTTACTTTAAATGGTTTTGAGTTTGGGAGGGGGGCTCTGGTGCTTTGTTTTCAATAGCGTGAAGACAGATGTTATTTCACTGGAGGATCTGGAAGCTTTTTTCTTATTCTGCAGTTCTGTTATAGGTGTGCATCTTTTTGAACAAAGACAAATTCCACTGGAAGTGTTACAAAGTTAGTTGCATTTTCAGTTGTTTTAATGATTCTTTATTTCTGCAGCACAGTAGGCTAGAAATGTGTTAAAGCTAGTGGTAAAGTAATTTATGAAGGGCAGATGGAGTTCAAAAGGTTCAAATATACACGTTCAGTTCCAGCGTCATTTGGATCTTCGCACCTCAGTGTCCCAGTAGAGAAACTGGATACCAAGTTTTTACAGGTTTTACTGTAAAAACTGAGCCCTCCAGAACTTTTAGTAACTAATGGATTTTGCAGAAATGATTTGACTACCCTGGATGTCCATTAGCTGTTTCGCTTTTATGTCCTTGCTGGAAACCTAAATGGCTTTTACTTGCACTTTTTTAGTATATGTTTGCAAGAGATGTCTTTTGTGTTACAGTAGCCAGTAGGAAAAAAGTGATATACTCAAAAATTGTAAGAATATTTAATCATAGTATATCCTAACTAGAATTTAAACTGTGTGTTGTCAAGAAAGTTTCCATCTGTAGCATACCAATCCCAAGCTGACTACATGCAGCTTTAATCTTCTGACTCTTGAATTCATTCTTTTTTGTGTGGCTTTGGTGGTGTTAAAATTTAATCCTCAGCAGTTACATTGTATTAAGCCTATATTTCTCTCCTCTCCTTGCATGTCCTGCTTGATTACTGGCAAAGGATTTTGAAATATCCTGAAAATCTGTGTTTTCTAATATGGGGATGATTGATAAAATACCTTTCTACCAAATGGGTAGTTAAAGAAAGTTTCCTCTCTTCTTTGTTGAGCTGCTAGATTCTTAGCAAAATTAATACCCTGTAACATACTGTTGCTATTAGAAGCACGCAGCTTTGATGAACAACTCTAAAAAATATCTTGCTGGTTTAAAAGAGCTTTTACATCCAAGTATGTTCTTTCTGTTCATCATCACTCATACTAGTCTTATCTATATAACCCCATAATGAGAATGAATTTTGTACAGTAAGATCAATGTGTGCCGTTTTCTATATTGCAGAATTATACAGAATAAGGAAAAAAAGTGGATAGATCTACAGATTTTGGTTGCCATTTCTCCCTAGTTTCAGATACATGTGACAATTCTGGAAATTTTACACATGGAAAAAGTGGCTGGCACAAAAACAGAGGAATGACAAAACCACTTCCATTTTGGAACAGAGGACATAGGATGGTTGCGTTTCTCCATGTTGAACAAGCACTTAGGAGGAAGGTAGTGTTGAAGCTGGTATAGTTCACCACACAAGGATTTTATTTTGTGGTGGAAAATCTAATCTTTCCGAGACCATTTCTCTTGGGTATAAGTCTGAAGTCTGCTTTATATTGGGAGATTGGCATGAAATCTACAGCACTTAAGAGGATAAAGGCCTTTGTCTCCAAAATGCACGTTTTTTTTGGAACTATAAAGGCAGTGGAACAAGAAATGGTTTTACGTATATAATGTTAAGATCCAATCCTGTAATCCTTTCTCAAGTAAAAATATGTTATAGATCAATTTTATCGATTCATATCTTTTTCCATGTGTTTTAGAAGATTCACTTAAACAAAAGGAAATCTCTCATACTTAACTAATGATTAGAGAATTAAAGGAAGAAGAATTAGACCTACATTAATTAGCCAGAAGGACATCATCTTCTGGTTCCTCAGCAGGCACTGTTTGATTTCTCGATGAGGCATGGGAAACTTTTTCTGTTTTTTAAATTAATAGCGTTTCTCTTACTGCCTTTCTCATTTACAGGGTCACTTTTAAAGGATCCCCGCAGCCTATTCATGCATTAGGAAATGGGGTAGCTCTTCAGCCTCAATATTGCCTAAACAATATCCTGATAACTGTTGTGATTGGTAAATTATGTACAGTTTGGGAAGTCTTAATCCTCTTCCTTGAAATATTTCAGAAAGATGGATAATAAATATAAGCAAAATACGGCAACACAACAGAGTAGGCTTTGGAAGGGGAAACTGTGAAAAGAAGGAGAGGTGACTGCTGCAAGCTGCTGGGGTGGCTGCGCTGTGACCAGATGTGCACAGCTTTCAGTTTGCAGGCAGTGGGACACAAGAACCAAAATCTAGAGGAGGAGGAGGAGGAGTTGAAAGGAATGAAAAGACAAGAGACTTATTCAGTAAGTAAATTAGAAATGAAATCAGATAAATAGATGAAAACAAGTGAGCAGATCCTTAGCTATTGGAAGTTGTTCTGGCTCTACAGACTTCGAATCAATTTACACTATCTCAGGATCTAGACAGATTTGGCTGAGTTGAGACCAGATACTAATTTTTAATCTGGACTTCCTTGTTTTGTGTACTGAAATCTGACATTTTCTGACATCATTAATATGCAACAACAATAGACTTGGCATAGGTACCCACAAATACAGAAAAATGATCAGAAAAAGATAAAAGTGATTTTTGATGTCAGAGGATCATAGCTGTTAGCTTATCAGTTATAATGAACATTTAAGAAGCAACTTTTATCTTGAATAGACTAGATATGCCAGCTGATGAATATTGACATGATTGTACTGAGATTACATGGATCAGCTGAGGTTCTGGCTCAGTAAACAGGGTTGAATTTGCTTTGTTCTACCTTAGTGTTGTAGATTTCTTGCAACAACATTAATGATTTATGGGAACTGTAAGTAGCTGGAGAATATTTTAATATTTTGGTACTTAGGAAATACCAGTATCCAAACTGCCCAGCTTAGGCAGCTGCACTCTGCTTTCCAGGAGAACCGTGGCCTGTGACATTTTAGAAGTCAGTTTTACTCCTCAGTAAGAAAAAAAAGAAGGGGGGGNTTCTTGTTTGTGTTTAGCTATGGGGAAGGCAGCACCTTCTGAGTTGGCAGGCAGCCTTGTCCCTGATGCTTTACTGAGCTAAGGTGCATTACTGGCATATATAAGGAATGAAGAGTTTTCTGCTTCTTAAATGGCTCCTTTTGACTGCCAGTTTGTTGGCCAAAAATGATTTACTTTCATTCAGATACAAAATTTAGAGCAAATGATGTGCAGCGCGTGGCTGTGGGATACAACTTTTTTGTCTCTGTAGAAGCGTCATGCTTTGGCCATGCCTCCTCCGTTTCTGCTCAGGCACCTCCTGAAGTCAGATTTAAGCTGCTTTTAAAATGAGCCAGCATCACTTGGATGTGGGTGAGGTGCAGCAATTTGGGAATTGCTCCCAGCTGGTGGATAAATGATTTCCAAGCAAGCTGGGTGGCTCTTTAACTGCTCTTCCCAGTAGAAATGAGCTGAAATATATAGAAATTGTTGCTTTGACAAATAAGCTAATAAGCCACTCAAGTTGCTTTATGTATTGAATACAGTTGCTTGACAGTTAGTATTATTTTCTAATTATATTAAGTTATAAATTATTAACAAGTGTTTAATTTCAGTCCAAACAGATCCAACAAAAGGGATTTGTACCGTTATGAATTGCAGCAAAATATAAAATTGTTGAGCTTTTAGTATATGCAAACTTGGAGACCCTGGTTATTTCTCCCTCTTTCAACAGGCAGTCATGAAACTTTCTCGACCTTTTCACCTTTAAACTTTATTTGAACTTGGAAAGAAGACTTGTGAATTGTGGAGGGGAAAAAAAAGAAGAGAAAAAGGGGAGGGGGGGACAGGGGGAAGAAGGTCTGATTATATGTTACCGTAACAGTAATACTAGCAAAATAATCCTCCTCTTGTGCATGAGTGTCTGCTACTGCAAGCTTCGGGGTAATAAGCTCACATGACATGCCTAGAGGCTAATGCTGGCCTATGCTTTTTTTTTTGTACATATTTAAACAAAGGCTGATTATCCAAACAAGAATTTGGACTGCATCAACTGGACCAGTTAAATTATAGTTAGTAAAACTTGGCGCCTTCAGAGCTTGGAATGTTACAATTACAGCTGGATCCTCATTTGTTAGGCAGCCTTACAAAATAATAAAAGTGGAGATTTTTATCTTTATAGGACATAGCTTAACTCTTTGAATACAGAGAACTGTGTGCCAAATATTACAGTTTCTGCTTAGATGTACTATTCCAGGCCAATAAACACACTTAAAGAGTTCTGCCTATGCTCTATAGGACACAGGGCACACTGGAGTTGCTTTGCCAGCACGCACATGTGTGCTGTGGCACTTGCAGTGGACATCGTTATCCTCCAGGATTTCTCTGAGATAAGAAACAAGAACACAACAAGCAATTTGTTGTTTGATCTCCTGTATCTTGCTGCTGTCTTTTTGACAGTATTGCTGTTCTTTTATATGCGTTTCCTTTCTTTGAATTGCCTGTTGGCATGAAAAAAGCTTGTGCCCGTAGAGGATCTAGGGGGTCCTGGGAGTTGGCCTGATTTTCACCTCTCAGATGAGCTGGAAAGCTGTCTTCAACATGGCTTCAAACCATTAGCAAACTTTTCCCTCCCCTCCCCTTAGGCCTACAAGAGTGCCTCTCCCCATTGCCATCCTTCTGTGGCTGGTTTGGGATGCGCGGGTGGCACGGGATGTGCACACAGAAGTTAAGTTTCATTTTAACAAACTGCTGCTGACCATTCCATGCTTGTTTTCCCTTCTGTCATCCTACAGAGGTGGCTTGTTTTTGATTAATCGCTTGCAAAAACGAACTTTGGCTTTCTGGTTATGTAATATATAGATCTGGTCTCCAATCAGAAAATGAAAGTTCCTTCCCTAAAATTAAATAAAGCATCCTTATCATTAATCAAGATCAGAGCAATGTCTGCGTTAATTTCCATGGAGCAGGGCCAATTTACAGCTCTCCAGGATCTGCCCAGTGGCTTTTTTGCACATAAGTTTATCTCAGTTTCTCTTTTAAGAAAGTGTTTAGTGTTTGCATTTTCTGAAAACACTGGTTGGGTAAAAATGATTGAAACTTAAGCATTCAAGACTATCCAGAATGTTTGCAAGAGCCCACTGGCTAGATGATATGTACCAGGCTATACCAGGAGTTTATCTTTCATCTTCTTTGCATGGTACAAAAAGCTAGCATTCGTTGAAGTGTGAAAAAGTGTTTCCTTTATTGTGACAGCTTTACCATGGTTCAGCGTACTTTTGTCTCAGTAGCGGCAATAATATGGATAATACATAATTGCTGCAGTCAAGATACCATGGGAGTTATGAGAGCTAGGTGTAGGTGTTTTTGAATGGAAGGACATTAGTTTTCTTACATTGAAAACTGAGAAGTTGAAGATTTTTAATCAAGATAAACTTGCAGATTCGTAAGGTGCAACTGACTCTGGGAGAAATGATACCAACTGGAAATAAGAAAGACCTAAGGAAAAATTGTGAGTTAATGTTTACTCTTCTATTACTATTTTAATTGAATGACTTTACAACATGACCTTTTAAATCGTGGCTGTTTTAACGAGGAGTATTTGTGTGCCGCGGGCCCCTGGGAAGCTCTGGTGGGTGCAGCGGGTATCGGCTCCCGTCGCCTGAGCTCTGCCTCGGCACAGAGCCCAGCGCGGGGCTTTACAGCCCAGCTCTCAGTGCCGCGGGCTTGTGGCTCAGCAGAGAGCTTCTCCCTCTGCACCCAGGACTCTGAGCAACAGCCACTTCCCATAGAACTCCTGGGAACCAGTGAGCCTGCAGGAGGTAACGCTGCAGAAGGAGGAACCGAACCCTGGATTCTGAGGGCAAGTGTTTGAATTTTGGCTCCCTCAGAGCTTACCGGCCATGTGTATCAAGGGTTTCTTTTCCCAGTTGTGGGAAGGAGTCTGGTTCTTGCTCTGTGCACCCCCAGTGATCTGCCTTTTGCTTAGTTCTTAGCTGTGCCATTGAGAAGAAGTAGGGATGCCCCAATTGGTCTTATGCATGACAATATTTGGTTTCTGGCCAGAAGGAATCCTTTATTTATTACATCTGCTGCCCTTGTTTTTTTGTTTTTTTTTTTTCTGTATTGAATAGATTCACCTTATGCCATAGTGAGATGATTGAAATAGTGCTTTCCTGATTTAAGAGACCCAGGTTTACAACCTAGACACAAAGGTCTGAGAGTACCTGGAATACCCATCAAGAGAATATCATTGATACTAAAACAGAAGAGGAAAGTTAGCTGATCCATCTAGGTATTGCAGACAAGATGATCACCTAGCTGTTGACATAGGGGATCTAAAATTTTGGAACCTGTCCTCAGATAGTCTGAATGTATTTTCAGCTGCCAAAAAGAAGTCAGCAGGAATGATCCATGGATAAATGAGAGCAACATACCATCTCTGCAAGAGCCAGTTTCACTCCAGCAACCTCGCTTTTCAAGTATTTTCTAAAACACTAATTAAGAACTGTCTTGGATCAGGCTTTAGGTAGCCAACATTGTATTCAGAAATTATTCCGTCTCCATTTTTCTCATCTGTGGGCTTACGTAATTCATCTTCTCTTTTTCCCTCCTCCTTGATGTCGTAGATTTATTCCCGGATCACCAAAGCAGTGAAGAAGAGGAGGCAGGGCAGGAGTTAGCAGCCATTGCAGGACTCTTTCTGAACTACAGTTCCCACCCTGTTTCCTTCTTGAATTGGGGATTTATTGTGAATTAACATTCACTTTAACCTTAAAATGATTCAGATTAAATCGCAGAGAAAGTTCATGGTGTGTGAGTAAAAGTGAGAAGAGGTCCTCAGTAAAATTTCTTTGGATAGTTAGAGCTGTACTTGGGAAAGAAAAGAGAGTATTTCTCATAGAGCATGATTCATATTTGCCATTACAAAAGGGCGAGATGCTGTCCCTCACTCTGATCTGCTGCTGCAGGAGACCACGAGACAATCTGCCTGTTACACGCACTCTCAGGCTGTTTCCTGCAATGAGTATTTTAAATTGATCATGGAAGTCTAGAGATAAAACCTTTCACAAATAGGCTTGCTATATAAGAAAAAAAAGAAATAAAAGATGCTGAACTATTTTGTTGCTGAGGCTATTGCTACAGGAGTCACTTCTGATCTTCTGGATGCATTGTAACAAGGAGAGTGCTTTTCAAAGTGTTTCGGTTTATTTAATTTTAATTAGTATTATGTATTATGTTTTTCTTGAGTGTACGAGAACCACCTAAAAAGTTGGGTTTTCACCTGTGTTTTAATTTCTCAATAACAGCTGATGAGCACACAGAACAGCTGTAGCTTTCTGAGGCTGACAATGATGTAAATGGTTTGGGTTTTGCTTAAATCAGATTTCTCAGAACAGTTGTGGGTGAGTGGAGCAGCAAAGTCTGTTGGTTCTTGTGGGTTGATAGTTGTTTTAAGGTTAATTAAAGTAGTTTTTTTATTAAAAAGATGGGGGAAATTTCAATTTAATTTCAGCTATCCATGATAGCTATGTAATACAGCTTTTTCTCTCCTGAATTGTGTTTAGAATGGAGGTTTACATAGATGGCCATAGCTGAAAATAATAAGGAGATTCTATTTATGCCACAAGTTAAGAATTCCCATCACTGGCAAACTTTAATTTACTTCATCTGATTTCTGATGGGAAAAATCAAATTGCTTTTATACTGGAAATAAAGTTGATTGAACTCAGGATTTTTCCAGTGGCTCAAAAGGTTATTTCCCAAGCAGTGCTCTTTTACAAACTGCAGTGGTTTTTCATTTATCTGCTTCTGTCTGATGCTCAGTGTTATACGTAGGGATTGCCTTGTAATACTAATAATAGGTGGAACCCTAGAGTTGATACTGTGATATGGAGATCATTCTCTAATTTCTGTTTTTCTTTGTTTTACATAAATCTCTTTAATTTCTTTCTAGAAGAAAACCCTTGAGGACTAGTGCTGTCTATAGGAACTGTTCAATCAGTATTAACATGCGTCTTGTCAAGAGCAAATTCTTTGAAATGTTTACCCTATTTACTTCAAAACTATTGTATAATTTCCATTTGTTTCAGGAAGCTAAAAATAGAAAACAAGATATCCTTTGCCTTTTTATTTATTGACATTTATTCCTTGTAGTGATTTCAGTTGACCTCAGTATTACCTGTTGGTGAGAAGAGAGCGGATCACAGGCCAATAGCTCCATCATTCACCACAGATTGCCCTCACAGAGCTATTTAACATGACCAGTGCAAACAAGGTTTTCTTGTGAGATGTCCAACTCTTTCTGGTTTTGACAAATTCAGAGCTAGTTGGAGATTTTGTGCTTCTGAAGTTCTGTTTTCTGTAGTAATCCCAAGAAAAATGTTTGAAGCAAGTCAAAATGTTTGTTGCTAGTCTTTAAACTGTAATCAGACTTTACAAACCTCAAAGGTTTATGCCAAAAGCAGCATTTGAAAGCTTAGGTAAGTGTTCCTTTTATCAGGACCTTTTCATAGAACTTGTTTTCCCATCACTTCCATTCAGTTATTTCAACCAGCGTGAATAGATCCACCCTGAGAAATGACTGCAGTGAGTAATGGTGCTGGATTTTGTACACACAAGCACTGAGCAATAGCACGTTGCTGAAAATGAGTCAAAAATGCACAAATGGCTAAGGTAGGGTTTGCTCTGCATATGGCAGAATTACTTAATTGGTGGAATTACTTAATTCAAGAAACCAGTTGTTTTTGTAATTATGGTAACATTTTTGTCTGCCAAGATAACTCTCAATGTAGCAGGTTTAAACTGATCCAATTAGTAATGAAATTGGTGTAATTAACGTAGCCTTTAATTAAATGTATACACGCACACTGGCTTCCAGTGAGTGCTCTGGGGGGGTTATTTTTGCATCATCCTGTTACAGACCACAAACTTCTCGTTCCATGTAATCTGTATTTAACGCTCTTGTGCTGGGAGTGCCTCCCCCGGCAGTGGGGGTGGAAATGCCATCTTGGGGACAACTGCTGATTCTTGGGGGGTCGGACCTGAGGCCCAGCACCCCTTGGGGTTCGGTCCCGGTGTTCAGGAGCACTTGGAGAGGTGAGCCTCCAACAAGGGGTGGCTCTTGCCCTCACCGCGCTAGCGGGTTAACTGGCACATGTAATGAATTGGCCGTGTGTAAGAGCTGGGACCAGGATAAACATGAGACTGGGTGCTCATGATGTGACTTTTTTAGCTTTCAGAGAACAGCTTAGCAGCAAGAGTCACCCATGACCGGTATCACTGCAAAACTTAAGTTAAAAGTGCCTCAGAGAAGGCCCAGAAGAAATCCTCTGAGATGAGGGAAGTTCTCTGCAGCCTGTGTAGTTGCTGGTTAAACTCGTGTGTGCATCACTGTGGAAAATTTTACTTAACAGTTGCCTTCTCTGTAGTTGATTAATACAAGATTTCAGTGTTCCCAGTCCATTAATCTTCACAAGCACATCTGCATACTGAAAAATATTTTTAAAAACAACATAAAAAATTACAAGCACTGATAATTTTAAAGATAAAAAGAACTAAAAGAACAATGATAAACTGTAGTTTACTTGCATTATGTGAATCCCAATCCAACGTGAGAGAGGGGCTTTGCCATTTAAAATATTTTAATTGCATAAGAGGAAAACTTTCAAAAGTGGTTGTTCTCCAAGCACTGAATACAGTTCCAACCAAGAAATATCCTGGCCTGCATTGTATCAAGTAATAACATCTTGCAAGTCAGAAAGGTATTAGGGAGGTGTTAGAGACATCACAGGAGGAGTTAGAGTTAATGTGGGGGGTTGAGAAAGTTAATTATCTTGAAACTAATACCGAAGGTGTGTAAGAGGGAGATATTAGGAGAGCAGGCTTTGGTATTTTAAGGAGTGCATATCTAAAACTGGCTGGCTAGATCCGTTCCTCTCTAGCACATTTGTTGATATGTATACAATAACAGCGATGTCCAGATGCCTGATTTTTCCTGAAACAGAGTATTTTTAAGCGTTCCCGTCATCTATTGAAACTGCAACTTAATGAACAACAAAACCCATGTTTGGTCCTATGACCCTCGATTTCTGTTTATTTTTATCAAGTACTTTCCTAACACGGGGATACCCGGAAAGCGTGCCAGGTAGCTCTGTGACCACTGGAAGACCTTTCTGCACCGGGCAGTAGCTGCTTGGAGGCAAGGCTGCGCAGCACCTTAAAACCTCCTAGGCCCTGCTCCCCCCTTCCAGCAGGGATCTCACCTCCCCCGTGGGGAAGTTGGAGGCTTACATCTTGCATGGGTTCCTGCCGGCCTGGGGGAGATGCTGCGCTGCGTCCGGCATCGTCCGTGCCAGAGGGCACGGCGGTGTCCCCAGTGCTGCCGTGGGGCTGCCAGCTTTGTCCAGGAGGGTTCCTGAGCCAAGCGTTCCTAACGGTGACGAGAATGAGCAGGAAAGGGCCAAAAATCTGCAAAATTCAGTTTAGCGTTTATTGAGATCAGATTTTTACCAAAAGTAGCCGGGCTCTAAGTTCATTTAGAGAACTAATTTTCTGGATCCAAGTGTTTTTACAGTGAGGGGATGTTGTAAAGGAGTTGTTTATAATGGAGTTTATCTTAGGCTCAAACTGTTTGCCAGCCTAATATCAGAAAGGGTCTGAAAAAGCCTTACAGTGGTGGTAGCTTAAGGAAGGGGACCGGGGTGGGGGAGAAAACCTAATAAAAATAGCTGAGATCATTCAACAGTTATCAAGAAACAGATACTGCAGTTTTATAACAGAGAGCACTAAAAGTATATGCACTCTTAAAAGGCAATTAAAATGTATACTCCAAAACTATAAAACATTTTCTTTTCATCTGGAACATTGAGGGCAGATTACAACACATTAATAACGTTTTGTTTAGAGTTCAGTTTCTGATGGCTTCCAAATGCAGTCTGTGTAGATTAACCAGAAGGAGTCCAGTTCTCTTTTAAGAGAGCTTGTAAAGGAAAGCAATGTGGTAAGATTGTTATGAAAAGCTAGTGTATTTAGGAAATAGCACTTAGCAGGGTCTCTCTGAATGGCTGCCAGGTCAGGAAGCTGAAGTGCAAGGCTTGGCCCTCGTTCAGGCCCCCCAGTCCCGGCTCCTTGACCACACAGTACGTCAGGAGCATGTCACGGCGGGCCAGGAGCTCCACCACGCCTCCGCCGCTTGGCACTCGCACGTTCACATAACCCAGGGCTCCAGGGGGAGGGAGGCACGCCGGGGCCAAGGGAACATGCTGCTTTTTAAAATAGAAGTGGGTAAATAAAAGAAGCATGGGAATCGAGCGGTCGCTCGGCCTGGTTGCCGCTTTTAGCCGTATCCGCTCCGCAGGGCGAGAGCGGCCTTGCAGCAGGGGAGCCGGCTGGTCGGGGAGGGAGGGAGGATCGCAGCCTCCTGCCGAGGAGCTCTGCCTCTCGCCCACGTGCGAGGGTCGTGCGTGCTGTACGTCTCAGCAGAGGAGCTCAGAAACGCAGGGATGTTGTCCCGACAAGAGCCATGTTAAATACGCAGGGAACCGCAGCACAGGAAGCGGGGGGAGAGGGCGGTACAGGAGGAGGTGTGGTGGCGGCCTCCGCAAGGCGCTTTTAGCTCTGTGTTTGCCTTGTGTGTTCAAAACCCAGTTAAACTCCAGGAGCCGAGCGGCGATGGGACGCGCGTGCAGCTCGGTGGCATGGCCTGGTTGTGAGCCGCGAGGCTGCTGATCGGAAGGGCCGGTGTCCCCGGTGGGCCGAGGGAGCGGCGCGGCCCTGTGCGAGGTGCCCAGCAGGCTTCCCACTCGCGTGGCAGTGGGGAGCAGTCCGGGTGCGGTGGCTTGCATGGAAGAGGCTGTCGGAGGCCGGTGGACACCAGAGCCCTGCTCCTGCCCCTGAAAGTGTTGTTACTTCATGGACTTAAAGCATTTCTTCTCAAAGTAGTCATGTGAATTCTCATTCTCATCCCCAAGTATTTTCTCCACGTTGCCTTTTTTATAACACTAATGAGGGAAAACAGCATATTTAATTAATCCTAGTAACAAGTACCAAGTTTCCATAAGTCCATACTGCTTGAGGGACTTACTGTGCATGCTCAAATGAAGCCTCAAATTGTGTGTTGCTAGACAGTTTGTCGTCTCTCTCTCTCCATGCTCCTGAAATCCGCGTGTTCTGAGGGACTTTGAGCAGTGAGTACAGTTCAATTCTGCTTTTTGGCTATCAAAATCCTGAGAAGACAGGAGGTTCCAGGAAGCCCAGCAATAACGTTTACGTGCTGGAATTACCCAAGTGCTTTGGCTGAATCAGTATGGCACTGGTATGGGTTAGTTCTGTTCATAACACCGTAACTGCTGGGGGCTTTCACTTTTGCCTGATACCTTTTTCATTGCTATGTTATATTAGGAAAAGGTCAAAACTAATGCACTCCTGACCTAGCACACGGGGTAATTCTTCAGTATTTTCTTGCTCACATTTCTTCCTCTTTATGTTGCAGCCAGCTGCCTATGGAAACCACCCAAAGTTAAGTAGAGTATTATGGCAGAGAAGCTTTTATTTTTTCTGAAATCCTATAGCAGCATATTTTGTATTAAATACAAAAGGAAAATTATTGCTCTCCAATTGCCCCTTTAAGGCAGAGTTGTCTTTTGACCATGGTTTATTTGACTGTATAAATAAATGTTGATCATTTGTACAGACTGTAATCATGGATATTGAACTGCTCTCTCACCCTTATAAATGGATTCCCTGGTTAGAAAAAGCTGCTTTTCACAGCCACTAAGTTCACTTCAAAAATACTTTTACAGAGAGATGAGGGGAATAAAATGAATGGTTACGTTTAACACTCGGTATACTAATAACTCCAGCCTTCTTTGGAACGAGCATTGTGTATTACTAACATGTTGTACATTAGCAACTCGTACAGTCGATGGGAAAAAACTAATAAATTGTCATTACTCAGAACTGAGTAATTATACACAAAATTAAATGTGTGTGTATGTGAGAGAGGAACTTGAACTTGCTATTGGTTTCAGACAGTGACTCATTAAGCCATCCTAATGCCTCGGCTATGCAGCAGAAGACTCTAAATGTTAACACTTACATTCTCATCTCCATACGTGCAGATTTGAACACGTAATTCCCTGAAATGAGACTATACCTCATGATTTTTATTTGTAAATCTGTGTTAAACTGGCAGATGTTAGGGTGTAGCTTTTAGCTATTTTTCATTTAGATTCTGATTAAAAGAAGTTTTTTTTCCTTAAACCAGGAAAACTAATTATTCATGAGCACAAAAATCATCATCCCTGACTAACAGACGTCTCAGTTTAGGGTCAGGAGCAGATAACATGAAGTCTGTAACAACTGTTGGATCATTCAGAACGCTTCTGAGTCCCAGAATGGCGTTTCTGTTTTTCATTATCCAAAGGAACAGAGGAGAGGAGAAAGTTCAGAGAGCAGCTCTTGTCTTTGCTCACACAGTGGCCAGCACACGTAATGATTGCCGTGGCAGTGACTGGTTGCAAACGCAAAATTGCTGGTAGTTCTAGAAGGCTTTGTGAGGCCTTGCCCTGCTGGTTTTAGGCTAGAGATGCACAATGGCTACTCACTACACAGGAAAATTCCAGGACAGAAAAATGAGCCATTGTGAGAACGCGGGATGATTTGTGTTGCTGTCCTTTTCCTGGTGGTCGTGGTCCTCCAGCTCTGCTGAGGTCGGGTGGCTCTGGGCGTGGGTTTGCTCACAGCTGCAGGTATGCCTCTGCTTCTGACTCGTTGGATGTCAGCTGTGGCTCGAGTGATCGTTCCCAGCAACTGAAGCGCTGAGAAATGAGAATGAGGGGAAAAAAAGTTTTTTAAGCTGTTCCAGTTTCCAGGGTGACTGAATTCCTTCAGCTGCCCGTGCACTTGAAGACCTATTACTGGAATAACAGTTTCCCAGTATTTATTATTCATATCCTGTCCTGTTATTGGTTATTTGTCACCACACCTTCATTACTGTCAAGAAAGAAGTTCTCCACTGGCAGGATGGAAGCGTGTTCAGTTTCTCTGCTGTATTCCAGTTTTGCTTCATGCTGTTGTGCAACACCTGAAATTGTGATCCTTCGGCCACTTGGTACCAGCGTGGGTCTGGGCTGTTCCACTGTGCGTTGGCTGAAGTGCTTGACTTGCAGAGAAAATGTATCTGATTTCACTAGCTGAGATATCATAGTCCAATTACTTTATTTTTAATTTCTCTTTCCTGAGCTTTTTAACAGATGCTGCTTTTTGGCCCTTTGACAGAAGCCTTTCAGCCTTCCTTATGACAATTGCAGATTGCAGCCTTCCGTGTGGGCATTTCTCAAGTTGTATGGTTAACCGGAGAAGGCAGAAAAAAGGCATTATTACGTTGCTACAAGTTGCCAGCTCCTTGCTAATATTTTAAAGGTGTGGGTCCGTGTGTTGCTCTTGTGTAATATCAGTTCTCTGTGATTTTGTAAACAGATCCCCGTCAACCCTGGCTATCCCTACTGCAGCATAGAGGCAAAACTAAAATTACTCATTTAAGGTCATCTGTTTTTACTGACACACCAAAGGTCTAGGAGAAGGAGTGAGCAAGCATCAGATTTCTCAAATACAAAATTTTACAGTGGGAACGTGTTATAAAACATTCTGCCAGTGTTGTTTCCCTTGGGATTTAGAGTGAGAGACATGAAGGCTGACAACTCTCTTCCTGTTGTAGGTCAGAGCTTCAAGGAACTCTGTAATCTTCCCACCAGCTTTGCTCTCTCCTGGAACTCACGGTTAAAATTAGATGCTGGCTGAACTTTAGCAGTTCAATTTGAAAGCTTTCAGAGGCAAAGTAAAACAACTGCAGAGGAGAGCTTTCTCACAGTGCCATTTTGAGAAGCCACTTTGTACAGAGTAACATGGTTTTGCTAACCGATGGGTCTCTTGCATAGATGTTATCATAAATCATGATTAACAGCAGAGGCAACTGGGCATCATGGAAATAATGTGTGTGTACTTTGCCTTGTAACGAGGTATCTTTCTTTAGGCTATTACATTACCTTTTGATTTGATTTTTTTTCTTACTCTTTCACCTCTTGGCCCAGCATTTGTCAGTGACAGAAGTACACAAGCAGTTTGTTGCTTTAGTAGAATGCAAAAGATGAAACAAACGCAGGGAAAGGAACGGGAGACAAGGCCTTACAGTACGCGACGTGAGTTATTAGCTGCCAGGATTAGGCTGGAGTTCCAGCAACACGGGAGAGCCTCGACATACAGTACAGAAGGACGAGGTGTTCTGCTTAGTCTCTGCTGCAGGATGCTGTACCCTTCCCACTTAGAACTCAGCCTGGCTTGATTACCCTTTTTATTCGGGACTCAAAACAGCTTGTAAATTTTTTTATCATTCCTTCCCAGATTGCGTGGAGGGTACTGTAGCCTTTTCTTTCCTTTGTCCACATCTGTTTTCCAAACTCATTACTTTCATGTTATTAGGTTCATTTAAAAAGTTGTGTTTATTTCCATCCCACAAGTTCATTTTTTTATCTTTTGAAATAATGCAATGGTTCCACTAAATGGTGATTTATTTTAAAAAAAATCACCATGTACCAATTCTTCCTGCATATTAATTGTTGCTAGCACCGCCTTGGTCAGCAGGCTGATATCACCGTTAATTCCCAGGACTGTTCAGAGATGCTGTGCTGCGAACACTATTTGTAATTGCAATTACTTATAATAATAACACAAATACTTACTGTAATTTAGAAGGAAGCTCTCCTGAGAAGAGCTTTTGTCTCACCACTTGTGTGCACAGTACCTAACACAGCATTGGTCTAGTCCTGATTGAGGCCAACAGCTTTTCCTTAATACAAATGTTAGCCTGAGCCCACGGCCAATGCAGCAACAACTGTCTAAGGACACTGTCACTCCTGAGACTGCAAGAGTAACCATTGTTCCTGTCTCACCGTTGCCTTATGCTTTTGGCAGATGTGTGTAATTTTCGCCACCTGTAGTTTCTAATTCCACTCGCAGATCGGGGTACTTGGGGGCTGGCTGCCTTCTGTTCTGTACTTAGAAAACGCCTAACACGATAGGACCACTTGGACCAGCCCAAACCGGGTGGTTGTGCTACGGGAATGGTAAATAGTGATCACAAATCCCGTACAGTGACAGGAGGTGGGGTTAGCAGAATTCTCATGTATTTAATCCAGTTTGGAATTTAAGATAAGGAATACAAAAACACACCATATGCTGTTTATCATTAATTTCTCCTTTTTGTCATCACAATTATAGGCACTCCTTAGATACGAGAAAATGATTTATATGCAGTTAATCACCCTCAGAAATGCAAATCACTTGTGCTGCAAGATGTGTGCCAGAGCTGCGCGGTGTCTCCCTGGCCGAGACGGGAGGGACACGACCCGGGGGAAGCGTCACAAAACCTGGGCCACAGCTTTGCTGCCAGCTGGGTGCGACTCGCGGCGCAGCCTTAGGAAAGCCATACAGGTCTCTGTAGGCCAAATTCCTTGAGAGTTAGGGAATAGTTCCTTACACCAAAGGTGATTTTCCGTCTGCAGGTCAGTACATAAATCACTGGAGATTTATAGCTGCTTGTGTGTAAAATGCACATCCCAAAGGCCTTCTGAAGGTATTCGCAGTAAACTTCTTTCTTTATTCTTCACCATGGGCTACATAGAGGCTGGTTACACTAGTGCAAAGTGGTATAAAGCCATGCTTTACCAAAACTTGCAGTTTTCTACTTATCTTCCTTGGGTGCATTTTTTTTATTCAAGATGAAGACACATTATGGCTTATGAGCATTTTCTATCCATTAGTATACAGTAACCTATATTTGAAGTGCAGGAGAAGCCTTTGGCAACTGTAAGCAATTGCTGGTTATTAATGCCAAAGCTGTAAAAATGAAAATAGGAAGTCACTGCATAGGCTCTGAGTGTTAGTCTTGTTTACATTCCTAATTTGATTCACATATTAACCACAATTAACATGCTAGCTAGATTTCAAGCATATGTTTCTACTGTCACAAAATGTTTTTTTCTCTCGTGGTTTACTCCAAATTATTCCTAGCTAGAAAACATTTCAACAAATTCAGACGGTGGGAATAAATTTCACTTTGCATTATCTGAGGGAATATATTGATTTGAGTCGGGGCAGGGTGGTGGTGTTCTGTGCTGTGACCTTGTTGGGTACTGATGTGTTGGTGCTTCTGCGACTTCTATAAATCTTTAAGCATGCTTTCAGCTCTGGTTGGGAGTGAATTTCATTTTTTCTAAAGCATTTGCCTTTATTCTCTCTAGCACTCCCAAAAGGAGATGGTGTTCTTCGTTGCAACTGGAATAATAATGATTTAATAATAATAATAATAATAGCTCCCTGTGAGTCACATCCACCGTTTCAATCCTGGTCTTTCCCTATTGCCAATAATCCCTTGTTTCTCAGCCCACCCCCTTGGCCTGAACTCCCTCATCCCCCCGTTTTCTTATGTAGCCCTGTGGGCTATGGAAGGATTAATTGTACCAATAAACACAACTTTATTTTATAGTTTTATAGCATGATTAGCTATCAAATACTCTGTACTAAAATAACATTTGCTAGTCTGCTTCAAGACAAAGTTTTGTTAGGCACAGTGGGCCTTTAATCCCCGGAGGAGTTCAGCTAACTAAATATAATATTAGTTAACATATTTTACTGATGTTAAGAAAATACTTCTGTGCTACAAAATCTATCCTTAGTCATCGTATTCAGTTTGCAGTAATGGCTGTTTTCTTCTGGATGTAGTTTGTAAACTAGTAGAAGAATTTGGTTGATTAATTCTGTTCTTCATATTTTTTTAACAGTGATAGATAACTTTTACTGGAAATTCCAGTTAGTGTCACAGACAGAGCTTGATTCTATCATCATGCTATTAATTAAGACATTATAGGAAATAGTTGTTTACATAAGCTTTTTAGAGCTAACATTTAGGAAGAGAACTTCGTCCCTCTCGTGCCATTTTTCCACTGACATAATTCCACTGCCTTGCTGGGGCTCTTCTAGATTTATTTCTGATATAATTGCCTCACTCCATGCCAAATACGAGGTCCTTTTTAAAATAACTAGGAATTTCATGGTTTGTGCAGTCACGGCAGTCTGTGATTTTTGAAGATGTTGAACTGCGATGTCAGCTCAGACAGACCCTGATGTTTTTAGAGAAATATATTCTGGACACTGGGGAAATAACTCAGATTGCCGAGTTGTGTTAGACTACAGAATAATCTTTCAAGTGGTGGCAACCTCGCCATGGAAGACATTTAGGGAGAGAGACGTGTTTGTGTAGGGAGCAGTGCTGTGTTCATCGGAGGGAGAGGTGAGGTGGTCTAACAGGGCTTTTCAATTTCTGAATCCAGTTAGAGTTCAAAAGTAAAATCACATGAGGAAGGCAGAACCAAAAACCAAGTAAATCTTTAACAAGAAATATTCCTACGGAATATTAGCTGGAAGTTAGGGGGGTTTCTTCCCCTCTGGGAAGCATCTGCGGTCTGTTAGGAGCAGGTAGGTGCATCCTAGGATGGATTCCCTCTATCTCCAGGGCTGGTCACTGGTGAGTGTGGCTGTAAGATTCGTGCATGTTAAGGACTCGGAGTGTATAACTATCCAGAATCTTTTAAGTGACCGGACTGTTATAAAAAACATGACTCAGTGGCGCCTTTCCTTCTGTCCTCATAGTGTTGACCGTTCTTTATGCTATGTTAGAAACTCATATGTTTTGATCTAGTATAATCCAAATGTATTTAGTCTGTATTTTATTCCACTTTGTAAACACGTTTTTTCCATAGCTGCAAATGTCTCCACAATTATTTGTTTCAATTTGTAAATTGAACAAAAGGCTTTAATAAACAATGTCCTCAGGCAGCCTCTCCTCTTCATCTAGTGAAGAAACATGATTTCTAAACCAAGCAGCCTGTAAACTCTTACAAATTCAAAGGGGAAACTTCCACCATTTTGTTCAGCCTGGCCATTTAGAAGTTCAAAGCACTTCTTGCTATGAATAAACTATGCAGTCCAATTTGTAAATAAAGTTTGGAATTACAAGTTGGTATTTTGTAGCCTGCTGCTGGTGGCATTGGTCTCATCCAAAACGTGGCACTGTTTGTGACAGTAGGAGCTCAGTGGAGAGGACTTTAAGGACTTTGTTTGGTTCAGTATTCAGAAGATGCACTCTGTAGCTAACCAAAATGTTTGATTTTTATACTTTGGATTTCTGCTTATAATTGCTAAGCTGTAATTAGGCAAGTATAAGCTCCATCAAGCAGCTTCTGGCTATGGATACTATAAACATACAAGCTTAGAAGTCGCAGCAGGGTGGGATTGCCAGGCAGCAACGTCCAAGAGACTTATGACTGCATAGCTTTGCTGAAAATTAAAACTTGTTTGTAGGATTCCCAAAGTCCACAGCTGTTGCACTGCATTTTAGCAGTATCTGAGACAAACTTTAGCTTCCCTAGTTCCTCAAGAATTTGAGCTGAAGAATTACTGATTCCAAGGACAGTGAATGTTGTTTAAATCACTTCTATGTAAGTGTATTATATACTTATGTGTGTTGATAACACATACACACGCCCATTCATTGAAAGGAATTAAATCTACCAAACATCGGAGTTGTTACAAAAGAACACGAATCTTACGCTGATTCAATCCAGCTTGTATCCGGCAGGGATATTCCTAAGGAAACTGAACTATCAAGTGGCTATGTAGTTGAATAGTGATATAAGATCTTACTCGTACTTCCTGCTGCTTCCTTCCCAAAGGCTGGATTCTCACTAAAAGACAGGCAGCATCTTGCTAGCTTTACAGCCTCTCTCTTTAGATCATTGTTCTTTACAATCTGCAACTAGTCAAAGAAATGTGGCATAATGTATAGGTAATCTTTCTGTACATAAGCTATTGCTGTTAATTGAAAGACAAACGCATATTTCAATTAAATTTCTAAAAAGGGAGTGTCGTCAGACTCTGTGGCGTTACGAATACTGCCATCCAAGGGTGCAGAAGGGAAGAACAAACACTTTAAATGGGTTCAGAGTCGTTTCGCTACGCTATTCTGTGGTTAAGACTTTAAAAGGAAGACTTTGGTGTATCAAAGGCATTACAAGTAGATGTGAATCTAAAGCAGCTGGGTGTTAGACCTCGTGTTTAATTGGAGGTCCACAGTGGAGAAGGAATCCCTTTATTTCAGAACAACTGCAGAGATAACTTGCTCTAACTTGCACAGTTGATCCTTGTGCATCTGATTTTGCTGGGAAGAGCTTTTGCTTTGAGAGTTAACTCTAGTTAAAAGCTGGAGATTATCATTCAATCTTCTGATGCTGAAAAACGTGGGATATATCTCAGGAAAAGTCACATATGACAAAAAGGCAATGTGAATAGATTAGAAGTTAATTGTGGTGTATAGGAATAACTTGACATTAACGGTGATAGCGCTCCAAATATTCTGCTTTTAGCTGTTGTGTTCACCTTTTTATCCCCCATTCCATGAAAAAATAAGGCTTTATCATATAAGCTTAGATATTATTTTCCTTTGCATCTTTAAGAGTAAGAGAATGATAATTACTACTTCTTTGATAATAAATTATTAACAGCTCAGCTTTTCCCCTGCCAGGTCTGTTGTGCTCCGGGGGTCTGTTCCTCACTGTGATCTGTTGTCTCTTTATCTGCTAACACCACGTGCCATCCACAGCTCTGCTTCGGAGCAGAAAGGCTCACCTTGGGACAGCTGCAGTGATTTCCACCTCCCTGCCCATTGCCTTCCCATCCTCTCGCCTCGAAATTCCCACCCAGCACATAGCAGTACAATAGCTCTACAGCTGCCGTGTTTCTTTTTTAGCATAGTAAGGTAACAGGACTCTTAGTATATGGTTCGTCAGTGGAGAAGCATATTTAGGAATACCCGTAATGGGTACATGCTGTTCCTTAAATGCCAACATTTGTCTGTACCAAACGGAGGTGCAGAGTGAACCCAGACGGATGGCAAGCATAACTACTCGCATCAGATCCCCTGTCTGGGGGAAGGAGAAGGTGATCTGATATTGCCAGTGCTCCATGTTACCTTCCTCTCTGGATAACAACAGCCATAGTGGTGATCCTTTTTTGATTTAGCATTGAGTCTTCCAGCACTAAGAAATAGAATCGCAGAATGGTTGAGGTTGGCAGGGACCTCTGGAGCTCATCTGGTCAAGCCCCCTGCTCAAGCAGGGCCCCCTAGAGCTGGTTGCCCAGGACCATGTCCAGATGGCAAAATATTTAGCTATCGGTCATGGTTTTAGACCAGAACTGGAGAGAAGCAGAAGAGTCTGTCATGGGCTTATTTGAACCTTTCTCTCTTTCAATCAGTGTTTACGTACCTCCTGCTTGGCACCACGATGCTGTTAGTTATCACTGCTGTTGTAAATCATGGGTCAGGTAAAGAAGCAGAGAATGGGAAGGGTTCTCCACTGCTGTTAAATTTGGTGCTTAAAACATCCTACTGCTTAACAACACTAGTTAATTGTATCCTCTTCAAATCACTTCTTCAGCTTTTAAAATTGATTTTCAGAAGACGGGGATGGGAGTTTTGCTGGCAGATCACCAGCTGGTTTTCAAAAGCCTAACCCTTGATTGAACAGAAGCTTTACATCTCTACCTGGTACCTGTTGCAGACACACCGAGCTTTAGCCTATTTGTATCTGCCCATCTGATCTTTGGCTTTTCTGTGAATGAGGGGTGGTTTTGTTCCGTTCTCCTGCATTTCATGTTCTTTTTAACTTGTTTTTATCAGCCTTCACTGGAGGAGGGAAGGGGTAGTATATAGGCTCCATGTGTGTGGGTCCCTGCTAGGTGACACTGTCTTTCTCACAAGAGTCTTTTGCTCATTTTGTGCAAAATATGGCATGTGAGATTTTTGTTTTGGTTTTGGCCAGATTCTTCTCCCGTTGACTTCATTGTTAGTGCTAATAAAACCATGGGAAATGTTTGGATGGATAGGAGATTGCAGTGACTTGAGGTTTAAGCTTTGATACCATATATTGGCTGCTGCATATAATCTTTGGTAAACCAAAGATAAAAAGCATGGCTTGTTTTAGAAAGTCATGGGCTTTTCAGAATGACACTTGGCAAATTTTGATACTCACATTGTCAAGTATTTGTCCACATACCAGTTGTTTTGTGCATATGTTTACACTCATTTTGCCTAAAGGATTGTTTTACTAAGTTGGATAAAGTGTTTATTATGTGGGCTGCAAAATATGTTCCTAATAGTATACTAAACCATGGTGCCACAATGGCTAGGAGTTGTTCGAATCTCCTGTTGTGCAACAAAGAGTATGGCAGGTAACCACAAGCCATGATGTTGGCTATCTTTTAGGGAGACTGGATGACTGTGGTAGTGCAGTACTTTGCTTTCCGCTCTCTGGTCTCCCTCAATGTTAAATGTTTGCTTGGTTTGGCTGGTGGCTGCTGGCAGCATCGTCTCTTAGAGAGATGCTGGTCTCTTCTGCTTCCAGAGCCTGCCCTCCTCAAAAACCAGTGGCAAATTGCAGCCACATTTGAATCATGACAGTGTCAAGATAGTTTGTCGTGACTCATTCTTACTGGGGGGGCGAGGCGATCCCTTCAGCAAACCAGCAAAGTTCTGTTTACCCCTTAAGTTCTCACTCTGGGTTGACTTGAACCTCTTCTTGCTCATAGCCTGTTCATAGCAGTTGTGTGGACACTTACTAAAACAGAAGGATGTGTGTTTGGGGAGTCTGTTTCCATCTCATGGAAGATGTGGCACTTTTCTTGTTTAAGGGTATCTCCTACATCATCCCTCAAGTTGCTGTGGGTGTTCAGAAACTTTTTTGTTTACAGGTAGCTCTAACCATAGATGATTTAGCAACTCTTACCTAATGGGGGCTAAAGAATTTCTTCTAAATTACACATTAGGACACAGACCTTCCAGAGCCAGAGTGCCTCCTGGAGATTCTGCTTGAAATAAATAACACTGAAGAAGTTTGCTTTCCCTAATGCAATAATATGTAGGAAGGTAGATCTTGTATTAAATTACTTTGTATGTGATAAGATGTGATTATAATAAAGAAGGAGATTTATGTTTACTATAAAAAGAAATGTGATTGTATTATGGTTTAAATAAGTTATTTGCATTTCGTATTTGTTTTGGAGTAGTGGCCTTAGGCACCAGCTTGACACTAGGTTCATGTGTGCCGGGAGCTGTACAAAACAAAAAAAGATTATTGCTGCTTCAGGAGCCTTGAGGAAAGTTGTGGCTTCCCAGGTAATATCCCTTCACTCTGCAGAATAAAAGCATGTTTCGTGTAGAACCTCATCCCTTCACTACTAGAAAGTAAAAACCACTTTGAGAACAGAGCTAGAAGCTGCCTCACAGGCTGTTCACCTGATTAAAACCTAGTGGGCTGCGTGGGAGGACCCCCTAAGAGCCATCTTAGGAAATCCTTTTTCTCCCCAGTTTTAACATTTACTACTTTTACAGTTACATTAAATGCAAGGATTCATCTTAGAGGAGGTACAACCAAGCTCTGTGGCTGTGCAAATAATGTAGATCTAGTTGATTTGAATGAGGTGCAAATTGGGATCACACGCCTGCTGGGGTGGAGTGATTTACATTCTCTAGTTACAGCAGTTAATTGTGGGGGCCCTGATAAGACTTGTTTACTGCCAGATCAGTTTGTCATAGGCCTGCTGAGCATCAGGACCTGGCGATTTAAAGGCCGGTTACCTGTTCTGCATACTATTTCACATAAACGGCTTAATGCAGAAGAAAACTAAAATGCCTTCTCTCTTCGGCCTCAGGTTTGTAGATTTGAAATTCCTGTTTGAGATTCTTCTCCACAGAGACATCCAAGGAGCAGAATTGCTAAAGCATTCTGGCTTCTAAAAACGCATGTTTTGAAATTTTTAACTATTAACACATTTTCTGAGCCTAACGAGGGGCTGAATCTGGCAGTGAGCCCCTTTCACAGCGCTGTGGTGCTTATTGCCATGCCCGTGTGTAGTAACCCTGCCAGCTAAAGAGAATTTGAACACTGAAGAAATGGCCGTGATCAGTCATTTTTAGAGCTGGGAAATGAAACCAAAGCTCTCTGACGGTGGTCTCTGGAGGAGATCGCACAGATCGCAGTGTCCATCCTTGTGCAGGACCAGTTCGTGCCTGTCCAGCTGCTGGGGACGGCGCTGGGAGGCTGAGTGGAAAAGGCAGCGCGTTCCCGGCTTCTGTTACCTTTTTGGTGTAATTCCCACAGGGCAGAACGGGAGCAGTTCGGCTCCGCTCCCGACCCTTGACTGCGCTCTTCCTTCCAGCCTGCCAAGTTTCCACTCCTTTTGTAGGCACATGCTGGTGCCTGGAGATGGGAGGGAAAGGGCAGGATCCGCGGGCAGCTCGAGCACCCTTCCTTCCCCAGAAGCTTCCCGCAGCGCACGGGGGTGGGCAGGAGGATGGGGCCCCGTCCTGCCACCGGCCACACGTGTGCATGGTGTGAGCACGACCCGGCTGCTGTGGTGCGAGTCAGTCTCCTGCTGCTGCTGTCCTAGCATTGGCAACTGGCGTGCAAATCGACTTCCAACTTAGACTTTAATATAAGCTGCTGTTAGACACCGCTACGCAAGGTGAAGAATGCTTCCAAACTGTTCCTTGCATGAAAATGAATCTTTTTAAATGCCTTTCATGCGTGGGTTGTTTCTAAGAGAACCACTGTACTGCATGCCTGGTACCCAGTAGGGTCAGGCTGCCCGTATTCCCAGCTGGGCAGAATGGAGCAGCGGGGCATTGTTTGTTTTCTAACCCAGTCCTAATGACATCCCCCCTTGAGTATCCATTGGTACGTCTAGGGTGCAGCATGTCACATCATGAAACAGCCTACAGAAAATCTTTGGGACAAAATAACATCCTGTGATTACCTTTTTTTAAATCTAGGCTAATTTGCGTTTTCAAGCATCATTGTCTGAGCTCCCTCTATTCACCAGATTAAACGAAAGGAACCTAAGGTAAACATAAAATAAAATAAATATAAAATAAAATAAAAGCATTGCACTTTGCATTTCAGTGATTGCAAACAATTCTCTCTCAGAAGTAGAATAATTAAGCTGTGCAAACCCCCCTCCCTATAGTAACCTACAAAACCAGTCGGTGCCGTGCCCCAGCCGCTAGCGGCCGTGCGCCAGCCCCGCCTGGACATCCTGCCCTCGCCGCTGCCCGGAACGAGGGAGGAGCGCTCCGAGCTGCTTGCAGCCTGTCCGTAGAGGAGTAGCTTCAGTCTGCAAGTTTGTCCCTGAGACAACCACGCAGAGGAATTTCAACCTCACTGGCAAGAGGAGGGATAAGGAATGAGCTCGATCGCCCAAAGGAAAATTCAGCAAACTTCGAAATAATGCATCTTGATTGCCAATATTTTGCATAGGTTGCAATATGCTGGTTAATGAATGTTAAATTAGTATGTCAATATTTCCATTTCCCAACCTTTTAGGGAAGACAGTGTAGGGTAATTTAGCATGAATATAAGAAACTAAAATGTCCAACACATGTTTGTGCAGGGTTCAGCTTTCAAGGGCAGCTTGCGTTGGCCAGAAGGTTTCCGGTCCAGGTAGCGACAGCTAAATGATGCCAGTGCTACCTGCATGGGGCTGCAAGAGGGCAGGGCAGTTCTCCCTGCGTCACGGCTTCTCCGTGTGATCTCCCAGCCAGGAACATCAAAACCTATCGACGTTACCATGAATTCTTGTTCTTGTTTGGAGTCCTGCTACGCTGGGATTGCCTGGAATCTGGCGAACAGAGAAGGTGCTCTGTAAATGTTCCATCTAGTATGCATGTAGAGGAAAGCTTAATTAAACCCATAGCATCTCAGATGGGTCCAAATTTGGTCTGCACGTTCATATAATTCCTGTTGAAACCACTCAGCACTGTATTCATGTGAATACAGGGCTGTTGACACTTACAGGTTTTTTTGAGGGCTGTGGGGTTGCTGCTGCTTTGCATGTCTGTCACTGCGCTTTAGGACTTGTTCACTTCCTATTTATTTATATCCTGTTTTCCTGGAAGTGCTCATCACAGACCAAAATTTCACTGTGAAAGGCCCAGTAAAGGTGCAGAACAAAAGGGTGAGAGCTCCTTTGAGGAACCATCATTGGGTACAGACATAGACATTGATCCTAAAGGGAGAAAAGTCACCTGACTTTATGGGCGCTGGTTATAATCTCCGTTGGTCTCAGTGGGGCCACACGTGTGGGGAAAGGTGTCTGAGTGCCTCAGCACAACTTCACCGAGGCCTTAAGTTTTATTCTTTCCGCGTCTAATCCTCTTGACCCAATTGAATTGCTGGTGGTTACGTGAACCTCCCAGTATCAAGCTCATATTAGAACTGGTTTCAATTTTTTAGATTAGTAGCAGAGGCTTACAAGGTTTTAGAGCGCCGACGTAACTGGTCATTTCCCTAAAAAATGATGAATTTGAAATCCATTAAAACGAGATATTTCTGTCTTGTGACAAGAGCCTAATAGCTTCTTGCGTTTGTGTTTGGAAACATATTCTTTGAACTTTTGTGTAACGTTCAGCCAGTATAAGGCAAACATTCTTCTCCAGTTGGTAATAGGCTGTCTGGTATCTGTAATTCACTTATTTAGCTTTAAAATTAACTGTATATATTTGTAAGTTTTTAATTAAGATGTGTTTCTACTCAAAGCTTTTCAGAGCTTACTTAGATGAGCATCAAACACTACACAGTTTTGGTCTTTCCTTTCTGCCTATTAGCTTCTCCTTCTCTGCTTATAAATTTCTGATGACAGACATAAACATTTACCTCCGTAGGCATTACTTAACTCTGAGATCACTTTGTTCTATAAATACAAATAAATAAAGAGCCCTTTAATGGGTGCCTGGGAAGCCAGCAGTGAAGTGGTTAAAGGCTTGTGCCTGCAGCCCGGCCAGCGGGAGCTGGCGGTGGGAGCAGGGGGACGCCAGCCTGTCTCTAAACTTTTTGGCCCTCCCTGAGTGCAGAGATGAAGGAAGAGCCCTCTATAAATCACGGGAGATTAGAGACCCTGTTCTTGCCGACTCTGCAGGGTTGCGCTGCTTAATGTCAAAGCCTCACGTATTACTTTAACAGCACTCCTTTTCTTTATTAAATCCACTTTGAAATAAAAAAATGATGATCTTTCCAGTGAGGGGGAGAAGGCCTAAAAGGATTTAGAAAGTATCTGTTATGTTACATTACTGAGACTAATAACTGTACAGGGAGTAGGTAACATTTTTGCACCATTTCAGAAAGTAAAATGAATAGACTTTGCAGAGTTTTCTTCCTTCAAAATATTTATTGCTGTTGATTTTGAGTAACTTCTCAGTAAAGGTGGACCGAGTGCGAGCACTCCCTGGGATTTCCTTCCAGGTTTGCAAAATTAAATTTGCATCTTCGCTTTTGCACGTCCTGCCGCATCTGGTTTTAGATTAATTTTTTTCAACTTTGGATTTATTCAGGCTGAATTTTATTCTGTCTCTATCTCCATCTGATTGTGATGAAGACATATTTTAAACAGCTGTATCTGTGTCAAATGTCAGCGCTTGCTTGTAGCCTCGCTGTCTCAAGGACATACGGAGGTTCCTAGGCACTGCATATTTATCCACTATTATGACCTGATTTTCTTCCGATTTGTGAAAGTCACATTAAGCAGGATATTATATTTTTTAATGTGCAAAGTTAACGTGATTGTTTATACATAAAATGCTGTCGTTTCTCCACATGACTTCAGTTATCTTACTTAATACATTGCATCCCAGCTAACAAATACTTGAAGCCAAAGGAATTGCACATATGTATTTTTTCTGCACATAAGTGTTTCAGATCCTCCAGGTCATTTAGTATCCATTAGGACACTAAAGCTTCTTACTGTTTTCTCATTAATAGTCAAGTCTGTTACCACGACAAAAACAATTTCTGTGAGACGGGATTCTTTTAGAAACATCATGATGAAAGTCCTAGAAATCCCAACAACAAATGTTGTCAAGTTAGATTTCAGCGAAGCATTTCTTTTTCAGTGTGCGGCATTATGCCCCAGGAATGTAGTTTTTCTTTTAGTCTCATGACTTTAAACACAACATTGGCATGAAACCCATTAAGAATAACAGATTTATAAGCTCTTGTTGATGGATTCTGTTCGAATGCAGTAGAATGGAAGGTGAAAATATTTTTAGTCTTTAAACATATTAAAAATAAACTGTGATTATTTTAATTCTCTACATTTAAAGTCATTTACTTCTTTGCAACCATACTCAGAGTGTTTTTCTACCCCTTCACAGTTCATTTATGGTACAGTTTTGAAGTTTGGACATAGTTCACACCTATAAAATGTGGTTTTGCATTTGCCAGGGAAAATGAATATTGTTTTGCAATGCATCTTATCCAAAAGTTGACAACTAACAGCTTTTTTGCTAGTTTCTTCTGACAAACAGCTTGAAGGTATCACCTTTGTAGGCGGCTGCCGCAATGAATTGCAGATATTCATTTATAGCTGTTTGTACTCTGTGTGTTCTTTCATGTGTTCAGGAATATTGCCCAGTCTGAAAGTATGAGCTCTTAAATAACTAGAAATGGGGGTGGGGTCAAGAATTTGTATAAACACGGCAAATTTCTGGGGCTGGATGCATGAATATTTAAGAGTACAGCCTCGGCGATTAGCATTTCACAAGCGCGGTTTTTAGCTGAGAAAAGAAGAGAGCAGAAGGTTATCATAAGACCGTAAGCAGTGGTCCCGAAGCCGACTTTCAGACCAGCAGTTAGTGTTTTATTAGGAGAGAACAACTCTATAAAAGGAACAGGAGATTCAATCATAATATAGTGGGGTGACATGAAGGCAGCTGACAGCATGGCTTCAAAACCCATTTAAGATCCAAGAAAAGTTGCCACAAGTAATGTGCTGCAGCTGGTGAGATCGTTTCGGAAAAAGCAGAACCTGCCATAGCCCTGCGGATTGGCGCTCCGGAGCGGCCCCGGCGCTGCGCAGCGAGGCTGGGCTGGGCGCTCGTACCACACACAGGCAGCGCTGGGAAAGAGCACTCGGCGAGGGTTTGTGCTGGGCTTGTTTTCCTTCTCCTTTCTGACAGTGGTTTGGGGAGAAGTGGGAACCGATGACCAGTTCGGTGGTTTGGGTTGGAAAGAGAGTGGAAAAGGCGTTAGCTGTGAAGCGCAGGAGCGTGTACTTCTGCAGGGTGCTTGCTGCTGTAAGCCAGGGCTTCCATACAGGCCGTTCTGAGCAGGGAAAGGGCTCCAGCTAGGAAATGTTAACAGTATACGAAGAAGTGCAGTGCACTTGAAAAGGAAAAAATCCTGTTTTCTTGCCCTTAATTCTCCCTGAAATCGGGTGCTTTAGCGAGTCACCATTCTTTAAGCAAAGCAGCAGTCGGCTTTGCTTGGTGGGGTAACAACTGTAGCACAGCGTTCACCAGGTGTCTTGCTGTCCTCTTCCTTTGATGCCCACGACTGTGAAGCAGATCCTGAGAGGTGCAAGGCATTTATAAATGTAAGGCAAAGAAGGAAGTATTTAAAAATTGAGCTGGTTTGGTTTGTGTCTGCTTAACCCAAAGAAGTGGTGAGTTGGAATCATTTGGAATGGGGTACTGGCGTGTGTATAGCTTCAGAACGTGTTTTCAAAAGCCTTGCTGCTTCGTTACTTGAGATAGACTGTTAAATTCGCATTCTTTAAACAAATCTGGGGGAAACCTTATGCCTGCTCGCAAGTGATTGACGGCTGACTAGATGAACTGTCAAAGAACAGCAGTATCAGCCAGGGCCATGTCACTGTTTAGAGAAAACAGTAACCAAATTTGTGCTCATTTATGATCAAAACCCAAAGTTAACTTATATTTTGGCTGAAAGTAGCCAAAGTAGTTATTCATGAAGAAAAGATCATCTCTTCCCTGTTAGAAGGCAATATTAATTCAGGAATAAACAACATTTTTCTTAGTTCTTACAGAGGTTGCTGTCATACAAAAATATGCTGCACAGGAGAGGGCTCAAAGAGCAGAGGCACGATTTGAAGAAATATAATTGATTTTACTGAGTAATTAGAAGAAATTGATCTTTTCTAAATGTTCTCTTCTAAATGGACAACAGAAATATCATGTGAAGGACATTTCAGAAATAACCTGTAGGTTTCCATTGCTTCCAAATAGGGGGAAGAAGTATCTAGTACTGTAAAAATTCCCCAAACAAGCCAATCTTTCATTTTTAATTTATCTGTGCTAGAAGCAGAATCAAAATAGTTACAGTAAGTGTTTGGAATTCCTTTTGTTATTAAAAAATTCCATGCCGATTGTATTTTTTGAAAAAAACAGAAGCATAGGTGGAATTAGGAAATCCAGGCTGCCACTGTCAGCCTCAGCATTGCATTAAATTGACTTTAAGATGGGCACCTGGTGACACTGACGTGGACACGTGAAAAATGAGCTCTGATGTGTGAAAAGGTGTCGTCCTTTGAAGCTTACATCCATCTGTGCCATCTCGTAAACACTCTGCTGGTAATTTTGCATGGTTTGGTCCTTTTGAACCCAGAGTGGGGTTTCTTGTTGCTGTGGGGTTTATGTTGTTGTTCGGTTTGTTCTGTTTTGTTTTGTTTTATTATGAGTATGTGGCGTTATCCTTTGTCCCGCTCAGTTAAATGAGAGTACTTGGACAGCGCAGGAATTGAGCCCTCCCATCTACCGAGCCTTCTTGCCATCCTTCTTCCCACCAGGTGTGGCAGGACCACACACTCTGCACTGCAGTAGCTTCTCAGTGAGACGCACAAACTAGAGGATTGTACCAAAGCTCTCCTTTGGCCCTCCAGCCCTGGGCCAGCGTGGAGCAGCGGAGCAGGAAGGCTCAGCTGATGCTGCTCTTCCTGCACTCCACATGCTTTGCTGCTGACCAGAGGGTTGTCAGATAGTTTCTTGAGTGTTTTTCCCTCCTGAAATTCTCTAGTCTCTCTATTGTGCCACATCCCATGCAAAAGAGAGAGGACTTCTTCAGTCATTCGCTCCCCTTCAGTCTTTTCTGTGCGTGAGTGGTTGCGTTCTGTTTGTTGCCGGTGTCTCCCCCCATGTTTATGACTGGCAAGATAATGCAAAACGTGACTTGCTGCTTTGGCTCCTCGGGAATGCAACAGCACGAGGAGGTTGGAGTTATTAGCAAAGCAAGTATCTATTACCCTGAAAACAAGATGGATTAAAGATTATGTACTAATTTCACACTTACTATAGCACAGCATTACTGCTGCAGAAAATGTTGGAGAATAAGCTCATTTGCCCATAAACCTTCAGGGGGGTAATGTCCTAAAGAGCCGCTGAAATTGGATATCTAGAAAATGAACTCATTTTAAAGTGGGTCACAACATCTGTGATTATCTTGTTGGGATTACTGGCGTGATCGTGCTGTGGTATCATCGGCTGCTTGCTGTGGACTTTGCCACTCTGTGCCGAGGTTGGCTGTGGGCGCGTGCAAATAGTCTGTGGCTTGACGAGCGTTGGCGGGTCCAGCCAGCACATCATAGCTTGCCTTCGTGGGTGGGTGGGTGGAGGAAGTGTGTCAGGATGGTGTGGAAATGCTGGATACTTTGTCCCTGATTTAAAAACATGAACTTTGATTTTAAATTAGGGACGAATTTTGACTTCTTGTCTTCCACCTATTTAAAATAACATCATGTTCTTCTATGCTTTTGCCTTCCAACTTTCTAGGAGATGATTTAGATATTCCCAAGGCTTGGAAACTATTTAGAAAAAGGGAGGAAATTTATTTTAGAAAGCTTCCAGAGCTTTGAGTCAAGCTGTGTAGTAGACTTGGATCTTCCTTCTCTTTCCATCACCAGAAGTCCTGCTGAAGGATCCAGTGTATTTGGGTAGGGAATAGAGTATTTTCTCTGCGAGCAATATGGATAGTAGGCCTAGTGGCAAAGTTTAAAACAAAATGATAATCAAAAGACCCTCAGATAAGCATATTCACATTAATTATATGTTGTTCTTCATGTTGTTCTTGTTAGTCCACTTCACATTGACGACATTTATTTCAGACTTTGGCATCATTCTAACTCAGCATAATCTTCCTTTTTCCAAAAAGAGGCAGTCACCTTTATTCATGCCCTCTCTTTCAGCAGGGGTTCTCCTGCATGTATCAGCAAGGCTTCTGAGTGAGCACTGTCATTTTGAAGATCCACGAATGGTTGCTCCATAGGTAGGCACAGGCTGTGTCTGGCATCGGGTTCCCTTGGTTTATCGGTCAAAGGACGTGCTCTTTTTAGGTCATTTGGATCCTTCTTTCACCCCATCGTCGGAGCTGTATCTCATTCTTCCTCTTGAAATCCCTTATTGAGTATGTCTGTGGGGCAAACTACAAAGGATTTTGGCCTCTTAGCAGTTCTTCCTACACAGCCTTCTAAAAATGGTGCCTTGCTATAGTCCTGTAGGCACTTTAGGCTATACATGTGGTGACTTAATCCTTGGAAGATGTGGGAATCCTCAAAACTATGTGCTGGGATTTGGGGTGGAATCTCAATTTCCTTCCTCTGAGATAGAGCACCATGAGAAAAGGCCGCGGTGGTTGCAGGAGCCATCTGTTAGAAACCAGCCGTGATAAGCGGGGCCGGAGCAGCCAGCGCGCCCCCGGCAGCCTCCCGCCTCTTAAGCAGGGAGCTGGGGTGTTCTCGGCGGGGAGAGGGGTGCGATCAGCCCTGGCTCTAGGAGCCTGTGCAGTCGGTGTGTTTTCACTCCCTGATGGTAAGAGCAGTTTTATGAGAAAGAATCCTCTTTGCTGAAACAACCCATGGAAGAGCCTCTGCCCCCTGAATAGTTGTCTTGAAGGGATTTAGAAATACAATTGACTGAAACTTAAAAAATGAAAAACACGCGTTCAGAGAAAAAGCTGCCTTCTGTTAGGCTAGTTCTGTAGTGGGGGGAACAAAAAGGAACAAAAACAGAGATCAGCCATTCCTTCTCTGTCGTAACACTTGGAACCGAGGTTGCCTCCTGTCATTGCTACATGCGGCTCTCAGCCCCATGTTGGGGTAGCAGGCAAATCTTTACAATTTGGAAAAATCACTCCCGATCTTAACCAGGTTGTTTTTCTCGGCAGGAGCAGCTGAGGTCACAGGCTCCTAAAGGTTATTTCCTGCTGCACAGTAAAGCAGCCAAACAACATTGTTCTTGGGGAGTGCCAGCTCCAAACAGCATTATGCCCCAAGTGATTGTTTACCTAACACGGTTTCTTCTTTATTTTTCTTCTCATGCTACTTTGTTTCTGCTCAGGCTCTCACAAAAGGTAAAATAGGAAATGGTAAAATACAAAGAAATAGAAGACAAAGCAGTGCAAAGAAAAGATTGATGCTGGTTCAACCTTGGGAAAAAATACAATGTATACAAGGGTCTCTGAAACCTGAAAAGGTTCGGTTTTCCAGTGATATATTTCAGCTTTGAATATAATCAGCTTATAAGCTCTTAATTATTTTCATGCCTAAAACAGTACAGGAAGCCACAGAGAACTGAAATGTATCATGAGATTTATTAAGGAATGGCCTGAAGAGTTTTCGTATGCGGTTTATAAATGTCATCCGTATCTAAATACACAGTGGACTTGCATGGTAGCCCAGAAAGAGAGAGGCCTTGTCATGAAGCATGACAAAGCAATTATTGATCCAACCTAAAGGGAAAGCAGTGCTAAAAATGCAGCGGGGACAACTGAGAGGAGGGCGGAACGTGACAAGGAGATGGAAGGAGAGGCCAAGGACAGGTTACCAGAGAAGTGGGCCTGGATCCAAATACCCCAGATGCAAAATCCTTCAATTTTGGTAAACTTGGATTAGCATTTAAGAACAAACAGAAGAACACAGCTGGCCTTCTAGCTCTATCATTGATTAAACAATATCTGAAAGTCTTTGAAGTCTGGAGAAGTTTTGGGAGCTCAGCCTTGCAGTTTTATCTGGAAGGCTTGAAGTATTCCTTCCTGGCTTTCTGCTTTAGCACCTCTGTAAATAGTCTTTCTAATGAGCTAAATATATATAAAGGTGTAGGGAGAAATTTGGGATTCGTGTATGGAAAAGATCTTTCTATTTAGAGAAACCCCGCAGTACTCGTACTGAGGCCAGTTCTCAGACGCCGAGCCCAGGGACGCCTGCGCTGCACGACTCGGCTCCGCGTACAGCGTCACGTTCGCCTTCCCGCTCCTCGTGAGCCTGTTCCTCAGAGAGAATTGCTGCTAACTAGAACGTCACCTTTCCAGGCCTGATTTCTATATAAACACAATGTTTTTGTATGGGGGGGAGTACAGGCATAAAATCTGAAAATTAGTCTATTATTGGTATGTGCAATTAAAAAATTCACTGATGTGGCAGAAGAGATTAGATCTAGGGGTCAGAAGGCAGAAGTGGGATGCAGAAGACCAGAGTTTTATTTGTGATTCTTCTGCTTTTACAATTGAATTCACTTTCCCCTCTTATAAACTGGGAATAACACTAGTTCCATGAAGTGTTTAAAAATGACCATGTGGGAGGCAGTAAATGTGAACTATTAGTTATAACTGGAAAAAATCATAGGTGTTTATGAATGCCCTAAGGCCAGCAGCCATCCCATATGGGCTTACGCACCTGAGAAGCTGCTTGAATTGATCTCCTCTTCCCCACTGACTTTTAAGAAGCATGTAGGAACTGTGTCCATAGCTCGGTCAGCACGGTTAGGTGCCTGGAGCAAGGCGGGATGAGTGTGCACCGTGGGGTTTGTTTTCGGTTACTAAAATACTGTGGTGCCTAAGTTTCCATCTGGTGTTGAGCACTGGGCTTTCTCACTGGCATAGTTTGGTTAGTCTTCAGCTAGACTTAGGAAGTCTTCCTCTAATGAAGTCTCTTGCTCTCCTTATTCTGTATAGCTAACAAATAGGAAAAAAATTACAAAATTTCAAACTGCATCATGGACGAGAATTGTTCTCTTTTCAGCTAGATTTCTGAAGTGTTTTGTTCTGTTCACTGTCATCCTCAGACCCTGAGGAGATGGTGATGAACCTCCTGGCCTATAGTTACATTTAGTACATGGGACATATGTACTAGGGATCTTTTCTTCTTGATAACTATCACTAAATCATTCCATTTGAAGGTTGATTTATAATCTCTCAGAGGACTTTTTTGCCAGTATTGCAAGTTTTTAGTCCTGAGAGGTGTTTTGAATGCCCTCAGCGCTTCCTCTCCATGATTAAAGTTTTCCTTTAATTCACCATTATTACTCTCGGTGGATGAGCTTACATATAATAGATTTTGTGACTGTCACAATCTAATATGTTTGTCTGTGCAGTATCTGCTGTGAGGCAACCAGATACAGAAGCATTGTAACGCTCTGCTTGAAATTTTGGCATCGATGTGAAGGTGGAATTGAAAGCCCAAATCTCTGATGAGCTGTATGCATGGGAAATCGGAGTTTTGCTTGGCATGGGAAGCAGGAGTGTGAAATCATATACAATGCTTACTTACTCTGTGTAGCCTCAAAGCAGCTAGTTCTCTCCAGGTAGCAGAGCTGTGGTGGAATAAATTACAGTTTTACTAACCGGCTTCAGAGCCAGGTCAGAAGATCTTTAGGCAAGTACTGGGAGTTTTCCTAGATCTTCAGTGACAAGTGTGAGCTTTCCTCGCTCTGTTGCACTTCAGACAGTGAAATTCTGGATGCACTGAAATCACTGGCAAAGCCATCGCTGGCTTCAGTGGAGACAGGACTCCCTCATCTGATTAAATAATACAGGGCCATTTGAGTGCCTGGTCTGGGAGCTTAAGTTTAAAAATACTTAAATCTTCAAACAAAAAAGGGTTTTGTTTGTTTTCTTGTCTGTTGTTAGCAGTCAGTGGACATTTCTTCTCCAGATAAGTTCATGATGATGTGTAATTGTGTGCAATGATGATGTGTGTAATGGGTAATCCAGTGTCCAAAATGCTAAATCCCTCCAGTGTTTACACTGTGTTTTCTGCTTTTGGAGCACTTAGTTACAAGTCAAAGAAAGGAGATGAACAACTTCTGGCTTAAATATTGGGCAGTTGCATTTCAGAGCAATTGTAACAGCTTTTATAAATAGGAATATCTCAAATACCTTGAAGGAGGTTCTCCCTGCACGAGAACCTGTTAGCTAGGTGCCTTTATTCACCATCTGTAGGAAATGCCATACAAGTTGCCTGCCTTCCACTGGTAAACATTTACTGGGCTTTGCATATCGATCGTGCTGCTGGTTGGAACATAGCTGTTGGAAATAGGAACCGCTGCCTTTCTTGGGTGAGTGGCTGCCTTACTGAAGGTGGCTGTCTGGGGCACAGTGTACTGTTCTCTCTATATGAAATGAGATTGCAGTGGGGTGACTCTCTTTCTTAAGAGTTTTGGGATCTATGGATAAAGCGGCTGTGCAGCCCTGGAAATTATCATCATCATCAAATACTTTTATGTTTAACAGCCGACTGTTCATACAGTTCAGAAACTACAGCAGCGTCCCTGTATTTCACAGTGGCCACTGAAATCTTTGTGGGTAATCTGAACAGGATGTTATAAACCAACCTTATACCCCAGATGACTCTGTTCAGATCTGTATAGAGACATCTTCCTTATCAGTTTAAAAAAAAAAGAAAAAGAAAAAAAAAAGATTTTTTTTTTAACATAAAATCGTTAAAAAAGAGTTGTCTTAAGCCAGTGCTTTTAGAAGCAGTCTGAAACAGATCTGACATTGAATAAGTTGTGATTTTTTGAAGGAAGTAATAATCCACTTGCAGATAAGTATTTTAGCGTAAATTTAGTCAGGATTTGCTTCAGGTAGACTTGGACAGTGAGCTTGCACCCCAAGTTTATGAAAATGGTTTGTTTTGACTGGTTAGGTTAGTAGAGTTTAATAAAACCCTTTCATTACTGTACCCACTTAATATTTCGGCGCCCCATTCCTCCAAGGCAGACTGCGGAAAACCCTGATACAATATGCTTTTCCCTTCACTCTCTTTACTAGGGTCGAGTCCCACAGAACTTGAGCTCGTTTGTAACATTCTGGTGCTGCATCTTCCCAGGCTGCGTTTCGTGCACTAGTTTACTTTCGCATCTTTCTTTATTTGCATTCTCCTCCTTGCCCTTTTTACACATTCGCACGTATCCATTCCCTCAAGTTTGCAGAAGGTCTCCCAGCACACCGTCCCTTCATTTGGATCCCTTCTTAAAACATACATCTTCCAGGAAGTTCTTCCTCCTTTGCTGTCACTAATAATCTCTCCCACATCCTCCTTTATCATTTTTCCTATTTCCTGTTCTCTCTGTTTTCTGTCAGAGGTTCTGCAAGGCAGGGAGTGTGTCTGTTCAGATTGTTCTGTACCACATATACTTTAAATATCATGCTATGAAATACTGCTCATATTAAAACATTGGAAAAGAAAATATTAAGCCTTTATAGACTTTTACCAGGAGACCTCCAGTGCTTTATAAGGTCATTTTTCAAAGGATAGAAAATGAGGGACAAGAGGCAAAGTGACTTGTTCAGCATCAGCTTACCTCACTGGTGTAGATCATGGCTAAAACCCCGGGTCCTGCATAGCAGTGTGGTCCTGGAGCTGCTCCTCCTCTACATGCTAATAAGTACTATGAAAAAAATCAGCCTCTACTGTTGAAGAAATGAACTAGAAATTTTAATTCTATATTTTTCAGCTATGAGGTTTTAAATAAATGAGCTGCGTCTGTATTTGTTTTGGAAGCATGTTATATCCAACTGTAAGTGTGTCTGGGTGTGTATGTATATTGTATATCTGTGTTTATCTATTCATATATGTACAGTGTGTCTACATGCACATGCTGTACGTTAAAATACTAAAGTAACACGACCAGATTTTTATTTTGCGTGAGTGCACTATGAAGTAAGAACTCACTCGAGTTATAATACAGTAAAAGTGGTAATAAAAAGACTGGATTTTAGGCCTGTAGTTAAATGGTTAGTTATAGATAAACATGCACATATATTTGAGAGCAAAAGAGAGATATGTGGGAGATAAAAGAGAACAAATGGACAACTTCTAATTACATGTATTTTAGTTCATCTGGTGTCCAGATGATCATCCTTGAGTCTGACGGTTTTGACAAATCAGTTTATTAGAACTGTAAATGTAACCCAGCACAGTGCAGTAGGCAAGGGAACACCGATTTTTTCTTTTTTTTTTTTTATATTATATTCAGTCATTTCATTATTGGAGGTAAATACTGCTTGTACTTAGAAACACAACAGCTGGTCTCATGTGAGAAGGCAATCCACAGATTAACTTGCCAAATGTATTACCAGTTCATTTCACTAGACTGAGAACCTAAGGGTATTTTAATAGTTTTGACCTTGATCAGACAAGGAAAAAAATGCCCTCATTCTCAAGTTGAACCTGCGACTTAAACACTGCTCTGCTCCACTGCAGCGTGAAGTGTGCCCCAGCAGTCCCGGCAGCCTCCTTGCGGAGCACATCGAGAAGTGAGTGCTTCAAAATATGTGGGTCAAATTCTGTGTTCAGAAGTGTGGCTGTGGGGTTTGGATTCACTCAGGAGAAGAGATGCTTCAGTTGCTTCTTCTGTTGGCTTCAGAGCTGCTTAGTGGAGGAGCCTGAGGGGGTTGTTACTGTGCAGATTTGCACCTGAGAAAGGAGGAATTTTTACTCAGATATTTGCGTATCTAATTTGGCTTCAATGTCGGTTCTTGTAAAAATAGTTTTTAATTCCAGTTGAAAAGCCAGGTGAGTACGACCTCCTCCCTGCACCCCAGAGCCATTCTGTCTCCATTTGCAGACTTTGCTCTCCAGGCTTGTGACCAAATTCAGTTGTATGGTGCTGCACAGCCTGGATGCAAAGTGCATAATAAGGAGCAGCTACAGAGAGGCGTGTGTTCGGGGCTGGGGAAAGGAGCTTTAGTGGAGAGGAAATTGCAGCAGGTCTTCCAAAGAGAGCCTTTTTTAACGGGCTTCCCCCCAGAGCATTTTTTGCTGCATGCGAGTCCTCCTCCGAGGAAGGCGGGGGCCAGACCCTGCAGCGTCTCCTTCCCCATTTCCTCCCCCCGTCACCTCCCTGGGCACTTCTCACACCCAAACTTGGCTTTGAAAATTGGGCAAAATCAGGCTTACTCGCTCCATAGGGTAAACTCGCCTGTTTGGGCTCATCCAGGTGCAGTCCCTTGAACTGAGTCTCCAGTGCCGGTGAATATCCGTGGGTCTGACTGTCTGCTTTCCCTCAGGAAGAGTTATGAGTGCTGAGGATTTATGGGTGGGACTTCTGAAAGCTCTTGACATTGGCCTAATTCAGTTTCCTTTGAAGTCAAGGGAGCTTTACCGTTGATTTCACTGGAAGTGAAGCGCGACAGACAGAGTGCTTCCGAGCGCCATCCTCACCTCCTGGCACAGAGAAAAAAGGGTTTGAGCTTCCCTGGCCTGCTCGTGTTCTTCTCCGAGGGGCCGCCTGGTAAAACCTCGTCTCCCGTCCCGCTTCTGAGTCTTCTTCCTTTCTCTGTTTCTCCTCTCCTGGTTCGTCCTGCATGCAGGGCTGCAACCAGGTGTGAAGGCAAGCGGACGAAGTGACAAAATCTGGAGGACACCAGCCCATCCTGACAGTGGCAGAAGCACTAGCGCCTATTGTGTTTCCATTTTTTCTGTCTCATTTCTTCATCAGATCTTTTTCAAAGTCCTATTGTCATTAATTCTCTCTAATAACTCTTAGAAAGAATCTGGGTTTGAGATGCGGGATGGCCAAAAATGCCGTAACACTTTTTCCATAAAATGTACAACTTGCTTCACAGTCTCATGACTGCTTTTAAAAATAGCTTCTTCTGACATCTTCAAAATTCCTTCTTTCAAGTGAGATAAACCAGGCAAGTATCAGGATTTTTTTTTTTTTTTTTTACCTTTTTATAACATTTACCAGATTAGCAAATAGGGATTTACTTTGTGTTTGCCTTCTACTGTGCTGTTGCTGTACGAGATAAGTACAGCTCTGTATTACATACAGCTCCTCGCTCTGCTCAAGCATTGTGTCAAGCTCACGGTTCCTGCAAAGGAAGAACAGATCCTTGAACTTGGGTCTCTGCAACAAAACTCCTTCCATTTGATCTCTAAACCTGTTCGCAATTGCCAGATCTACAAATTACTTCTTCAGATGACATCCATATAAATACATATATATCTTTTCATTTCATGTAGCTAAGACGTGAATTGTCTTTGTCCATGACACCACATGACTCTGCAATGCAGACTAGATCCTGCCATCATTGATCCTACAAAGTCCTTCGTTTACTTAAAGTTCGATCTATTGTAGTTGGATTAACACACAGTTTAAAGAAACAAGCTCGAGATCCTTTCACTTCAACCTTATTTTGGTCCCCCAGCTGCCCTTCTGTAGGACTGCAGTCTATTTTCATCCTTATTCAGGAATCACAGCTCGCCATTTTGGCCTGACCCTTTAGTACTACTATAGGTGAAATGTGCACCGGAGTTTGATGCTAGGAAGTCTGGATGGTTGGAACAGGAGGCTTCTATGGTCCCAAGAGAAATACTGTTTTGTGCTATTTTGCTGTCGGATTCAATAAAAGCAAGTTGGGGGTTTTGTTTGTTTGTTTGTTCTTACATAATTAGACTATGCAAAAAGATCCTAAATTTTCATTTATTACCATTTCAAGTGAAAATAGAGGCTCTTTATTCCATGATTTCCATGTGTTTAGAATAATTTGGAATGTAATTTTACTGAATGTTTGGGTTTCATTTGATAATAGAAGGCAAGAGTAGTTTCCTTACCGCTTCATTCTCTGACCATGTTTACTTTCTCATAGTAACACAGATTTGTATTTCTTAAGAATTTCAGGATGATTTAAGCATGTATTAATGTCCACTTCAACATGTTTTTACTAGTTTTGACGTGTAATTTCCTGAACACACTGACACTTCCCACCCTTAAATTTTTAAGGCAAATGTTGTTCCACCAACACCAGTTTTCTCACTTGTTCCCTAAATTTTCTCTTTGATTCTACTTGTTGGCAATGAAAAAAATAGTTTTCCATTATCAGCTCAGATCAATAAATCTGAAGGAGAAAAAAAAAGAGGAAACCTCAGCTCAGGGGAGTCCCAGTCAGCAAACATTTACTGATAAAGAAAACACTCGTATATCTGACACGTCATCAGCTCCCAGTGTTTGCTTACGCCCGAAGTGCTTGTTGCTACACGAAGAGACTTACTGCTACCGGAGCCGGGTTCCACAGCCCCTTCGAGAGCTGCTTTCAGCCAGAGCTTTGGCTATGAAGCACCAAGTGAAGTACAGAGAGACTGCGTTTGTAAGGAGTGCTTCTCAGAGGACCGGTGACACTGAGGGATGCCTTCAGAAACCCAACAGGGTTGTGCTCGGTTGATGGTGGGAGGGAACGAACGCTTGCTCTGCTACCAGAATATTACATGGGCTTTGCTATCGCAGTGGATCAGATGCCAAAATGTTGTTTTATAGCTACTGTGGCTCATGGTTTTCTGGCCCTGATACTGCAACTTGATTGCTATTTATTGTTGTCATTGGAATTAGATGTTACATAAAAAAAAAAAAAAGATAAAGCGATACTGATAAGAGCAGGGGTAATGCAGGCCGACCATTAACCTCACACTGAGGCAGTCACACAGTAATGCTGTGTCTTGGTTATATTTCAGAGAGGCTCTTAGTCTCATGAGCTGGAAAATCTTGACACAAATACAGTGGGTTCAGTTGTGGCGTCCCCACTGAGGAACATGATCCACGCAGCACGTCCTACGGGGATGCATGAAGTTGCCCACATCTTTGGGGCCTGGATTTAAAGATAATTGCACTGCAAGTATCTGGAAAGAAATGAAAACTTTGTTTAGTTTGCAGTGTGTTACCTTCTTTAATTTTTCAGTAGACCTGTGGTACTACTTAAAAGCAGGAAAAAGCTTGCTCTGATTTCTTTTCCTGTTCTCTTGCTGCTGTGGCCTTTGATTTAAAAAACACCATCACCAGTTGCTGGAGTGACACCTGTGCAGATTAATTCCTTTTTCCCGTAAGGATGCCCGTTCTGTATGGCAATCCAGTGACATGAGCATTGTTTCCATTTCTTGTTAGTGCCTCAAAGATCATAGTACGTGTATGTGCTGGTGTCTGGTGGAGGGGTTCTTTGCAGTGGAGTTTAAACCTATCTCAGTGTCTCTTGGGACAGAACGATGTTTAATGCTGTTATTATAGAGGGAGCCTGAGCATGTCATAGACAACTTTACATATAATGTTATACCCTAAGTAGGGATTTGAGCTATAAATCTATTCTAGACAACATGAAGAAGCACTTAGACCAGGCAGATGGCTTAAGTGCCGTGCTAGGAAGCACAAGGTTTGCAAACGGTTCTTTGAAATGAAGACTAGCACAGCTCTGAGTTGTAGCAGGGTTGCTCTGAAGGGTTTACCTTCTTTGGTTTGCCTCATTTTAATTAGATTTTGTAATTTACCGTAGATTAGGACTTCACAGCATAAACTGGGTGAAAGTCGAGGTCTTCCCATAGAAGATTTTGGAGACCTTCAATACACTGATATCCCTAATGTTTGCTCATTATTTTTGCAGGCAAATAGAGATTTAGCTTTGTTTATCTGTGGGATTAGTTGTTGGGATTGGCTTTGAAGCTCTGAGGATTATATTATGATGTTTGTGCACAACACTTCGGGAAATCTTTGCATTCCTGCAACTGTTATAAACAGTGCTCATCTGCGTGGCAAAAGCAGTGAAATGGGAGCGGCGGGCCGAGTGCTCTGCAGCCTCTGCGTCTCCACTGGGGACCACAGCACACGAACCACGCTGCTCTGCCCACCTGGGGCACGGAGCAGGGGCTGGTCCGCCTCTTTGCTCCGTGTCGGCTCGGCCCCTGGGCTCCTTCCGGGGCGCAGCAGCGGGGCTGCCCGGAGCCTGGGCGGGGGGACCATGCTGTCTGTGTTTTCCCGGAGGAGCGAGGGTGGGACCACCGCCGGATTCCTTGTAGGCCGCGGTAGTGACAGATGGTAACTACTTTCAATCATGACGAACGGGGCTGGATTTAAACTAGTGATTTAGAGCTGAAAGTCTCTGTATCCTATTCCCGTGAGCCCTCAAGTACTCAGTGCACACCTCATTAGTTTGATGGGCGAGATAGAGTTTTGATTGTATGTTTTTTGCCAAATGCCTGCCCTTTTTGTCTGCTTCACTTTCTCCAAGGGTTCCCTTTGATAAATCTCCGTCTAATTTGAGATTAGGCTGTTAATTGCAAAAGGGGTCATTTCGATTTTCAAAGTCAGTTCCACGCTCAGCCCCTGTACGGTGTTGAAACCAGTTACACGTCTTTCTAATCTGGACTCCAGGTGATGGACCTTGCCTGTCCCGGCAGCTCCAAGGGCTCTGGCTGTGCGACTTCGTAGGGAAGCATATGGGGAGGTGCTGGGGGTTCTTCTGGCTGGGTGGACGTGATGCCCAGGGCATCGTGTCCCGGACATTCATCAGAAATCTGAGTGAGTGGGCTGCATAGACAGAGATGCTCTTGCTCTTATTTCAGCTGAGTCTTACCACTGGATGCAGATATAGTCACCTTAAATTAAACTAATGATCGTGTCCTGCGTGAATAGCTGCTATTTCTGGTGATAGGGCGGGCAGTACTCCCGGGAGGGACTCCTTCCTGTAGACCTGAGCGTCTTCCTCGGCACGACTTGGGGAAGCGCTGAATGAGGTTCCTGAAGCTGAGCAGCCTTTAACACGTTGAAACCGGAGCTGTTTGAGTTGTACTCTGGGAGATCAAAATTAGGGCCAGAACTGAAATGATTTGGGGATTATTGAGAGCTGCGCACTTAAACCACCTGTTCTAGAAGTTAATGCAGCAATAAAAAATATAAAATAAGAAAGACGTAAAACAGATAAGAATATCTATTTGGTAATAATACAAACAAGCCTGTCTGCTTTTTAATACTTTAATGTATTTTTTTAACTTCAGCAACTTTTTAACTAATAATGTCCTAATGGGCTCTTTATTTTTATTCTTATTATCTTCATTTTTGCATTTCAGTGTTTATTCCTTTTTCCTTATTTGGGTTACAGCGTCTCATTTTTCTGTGTCTTTTCCTCTAGTAATAATGAAAACCAAAAATACCACACAGTAATGAGAAACAATAGTGTACAAAGATTAACGTCACAAACCCATCACTGACCTCAATAACATTTCACAACATTTAGTTTTCATTACAGTGAAATGTTACTGCATACTTTTTACATGAACTTCTGAAGAAAAATATATGATAGGGCTTTCCAAAAATACACATATGTTGGGGAATAAGACTGTTAAATCAAGAGTTTTACACATACACTAATCACATTTGACGAATCAGATGTATGGTATTAATTACTCTCAACACACAGCAAACCATCTTAAACATTTAGAAAACAAAGATTTTCTGCCTTGCTGGTACAGACACATGTCACGCATTCTTCAAAAGGTGCATTCTGACTTTTAATGCTATTTGCTCCCTTTGGATGATGAAAGAATATTCAATTTTTAAATTGTATTTGTAAAAAGTATTGCTTGGCATAGAGTTTAGGAAAGAACATTTAGAACAGGTTGATCTGTAACACCACAAGCAGTCTGTTTTCTATCAATGATTCCTAGCCAGCTTATTAAACAGATTTATACAATGAAAGAATCTAATAACAAAAACATTCACCTCCTTTATTACTTGGCATTATTTATGGCTCTTACTTTTTTTTAGCTACCTTTTTATATATCGGAATCTGCCAACATTGTATTTATAAAGTTTATGTACTAGCAGCATTTGTTGGGCAGGGCTTTGGGTTATTTTATGTTTCTTTCCTCCTACACTTATTATTACTAAATCTATATTCAAATGCTTGTAAAGATTTTTAAAAAAAGACAAAAAAAAAAAAGCAGTTCTGTAGAAATGGAATGTTTAAAAATTAATTAATTCTGTAGAAATGGAATTTTTAATGTACTTATATTTCAGATATTCTCTCAATAATAATCAAAAATAATCATGCTTATGACAGAGCCTATTCTGAGGCTTACTGTGTTCTCCAGAATCTTCAATGTTGAATCAGAGATCAGGAAGTATTTACACACTGAGAAATCAAAAGTGCCTCCTATGGCTATCAATTCCAATCTCTAAATATCTGTAATTACTATCCAAAGAACAACTTTGTCTTCAAGAGTTCCTTCCTTTCTTACCTCCTTCCTTCCTTCTGTCTGTCTGTCTTAAGGCAACTGTGCTACAATGGGGCGTTTGTCATCTTTAGATGGAAAGTTAATGCGCGCCATTGAGCTTTCACCCAGCTCAGAATGCCCGTTCTTGGCTTGTGCGTGGAGTCAGGGTTGGGCCTGGCACAGACAGGCATGAAACTAAGATATATTCCCCCTTTCCTATAGATTGTTCTTTCCTGGCAAGCCAAAGCTGCGGCTTCAAAAGTGGCCGGGGCAACCTCTTTCAATGGGCCTGCTCAGGGACATAACAACCTGGCATTAAAAGCTTTTTTTCTGGAAAGCTGCTGCTTTCTTTGATGCTCCTGTGTATGCACAAGACAGTCCTTATTCTGAAGTTAGAAATGCCTTGAAGAGCCTTTTCCATATTCAGAGAGAGAAATAAAGGATCATGTTTGAAAAAGGGACTTGGTAGTCGTTCTGCAGCGTAGAACTTTGAATTCCCAGGGGCAAACCGTAAGCGAAATAAGCCTGTAAAGCTGGTAGCTTGCCCGGCCTGCAGCACCCCTGGCTGAAGGGAAACAGTTAAGTCCTTTGAGAGTCACGCAGCAAGCACAGGGAGCCACTGGTTTCCCATGCAAACAATAGCAGTAAACTGTGAAAATAAATAAAAAGTGAGACATAGAAACAGGGGAAGTTTGGTATTGAATTCTCTCAAGTGAACGCCAGCGATGCGTGCTGCCGTACCGCGCGTTGGCTCAGGGCGCCAGGTGGGGCAGGCACGGCTCTGCTCCCCGTCCCATGCAGGGCACTGGTGGTTCATAAATGGTCGCTCCGGAGGTGGACGCTCTGATACTGGCTGTCAGTTTGCTTTTGTTTCACGCTTCCAGAAACGTTCCTCCTGATTGACCGTGCTCTAGCTATTTCAGAAGAAAACGCTTATTTTTTCCACTGAGGTTAACCAAGCCTCGTTCTGTTTTGCTGTGCTCAGCAGTTAAGGCCAAAGTTTACAAGAAAAGTAATTACAGTCTTACTTTTAATTGTAATTAACTACGAGTAAAGAATCAGAATAGTGCAGCTACTCTTTTACTGAACCAAAACATTATATATAACGTGACAAAGAAAATGGCTTGCCCTTCAGCCATTAATTTTAGCAGTTCTGTTATTCCTAAATTGCATAAACCTCTGGTGTCAGAGGGGAAAGAATATGAATCAGTGCAGATATTTCATTGAAATATGTTGCCCATAGTGGTGTCAGAATTTGCAATGCTTTTGAAGCACTTCAGATTATGATAAATTAGAAACGTGTAATTAGAAAATCAGGAACTCCAAATAAAGAGGTCATGAGTCAAAAATGTTGGTAATGAATTACAAGCGTCTCTGAGTTCGTAAGATCTGTACATAAGCTCAGTCTCTTTGGAGGGAGTCTTTACCTTTAATTGTGAAAGATGTTGGAGAAGTGAGAGCGTGGCCAGGAGCTGAGCACAGTGCCGTCTTAGGGAGCGACCCCGCCGTCAGAAGACGTCTGCCTGTAATCTGTAGGACAGACACGTATGTATATGTAGGTGCATAGTCAACATAAGATGAAGATGTGAAACATTTTAAATCTCTTACTCCTAGCTATTTTAATTTGTTATTACCCAGAGTCAAATTCTGAGTCTTCTCCCCTAATTGTGACAAATGCTGCTCTTCCTGAACTCTTCATTTAACTGGAATTGAACTGTTGTTTTCTTACCTGACATTTCCCTGTAGTATGGTCACTTTTCTTGTGTATGTGGTAGACAGCCCATCCAAAGGGAACTGAGGAAGTATGAGGATCAATGGCACCATTGGTGACAAATAAAGAAGTTGAACCAATTCTTGAAAACGGAGTGAAATGTCAGATACCCATGTTTAAACCTCGAACCAAGGCGGATTTTACTTGTGCTGCTGGCACTTATGCAGCCAAAAATCCAAGCTGACACGGACCTTGGCAACATTGTTAGGGTGACCTTCATTTAAAGATGAACTATTCTTGAACAATTTCTCCACTGTATCTGACACAAACAGGCTTTTCTTCAACACCAGACGTGCATGTCTTCTTGCTCCAACTATTTTTTTCTTGAACAAACATATGTATTGTAGCCAATGCAAGGAAAATCCCACTCACTATTTATGTTTGAGTTCCCTATGTCCCATTAACAATATCCCAGTGTACTCATGACAGTATCACATCTTGATCCAAGTCCAGCACTGTTTTCCTGGATTCCCCTTTGGAGACTTAAGTGCCACAAAGCAATTGGTATTATTTAGTGATCTTCCATCCCAGAGGCTCTATTTTTTGGGCACTGAAGTAGTTTCCTGTCCCTCTTTACAATTTTTACTAAGCAGAGAGCACCTCTTACTGTAGATCTGAATTAAGAATATCTATCCAGACTAGCAACAGAGCTTTCAATGTTTGAAACTTCATTATGCTTGAAGATCTTTATCTGCTGTCCTGTGACTCTTCTATTTAAAGAGAAGGTCTCATTTTGGTGATGCTGCTGGCCACCATGCAAAGAATTATTGTGTGTGCACCATTTGAATATACTTGAAACAGCATATAGCTCTCAAAGTGCAGAAGCTTTCTATAACTTGGGAAAGGACCCTACTGCTGGTGTGTTTTCTTCAAGGTTGCTCTCCTTTGTTGCAATGTGTAGATACAGATACATTTGTGTGCGTGTGTATATAAAAACATATGTGCATATCAGGGTTAAATGCCACTGACGGATTCGTTGAATAACTTCTGTAAGCAATAATGTGGAAAAATAAGAGAATACTGCCTGTTCATCCCACAGAGAGACACGGAGGTGCGAGAAGCGGGCACTGTAGCGCTGCTCTCTGCCCGTGGCACCGTGCGTGCAGGCCTGACCCAGCCCCGCGCTGCCGCCTCCCCTGTTCGGGTAGCAGCTGTATTGGGCTAGGTGTAATCCCTGCAAAAACAAACCACTGATTTGAATGAAGGGGTTTTGGAAAACAGTAAAATGGGGAAAATGGTACTTGATGGAATCATCAACTTAGAAAGGCTTACCTGAGCATAAAGTCATAAAAATTAGGTGCTGCCAATTAGAATTATCTGCTTTCTTTTTAATGTATTTGGATATTTTAGATCACTGGATAGCCCACAGCTAATACTTCAAAACAGTAGTGTAAAGAAAGAAATCCCTTGCCCTGACATATACTTTCAGATTCCATTGGCATTTGGCAGCCAAGGCTTTGAAGGAAAAGCTAAGCCTTCTTGCTGGCGTCAGATGCCTTGTGGTTACTCTTTGTGGACACAGAGACTTGGATGTCTGGAGTCCCTTGAACACCAGCAAGATGTCTGCTAGCTGGCTGTTTTCGATTCATTCCGACACCGCAAAGCACGCCCCTGCATTTCACCTCTTTGTCAGCAGCAGAAGAGCTTGGATGCTCTGCAAAAGATTTGATGACACGGTCAAAATGTTTTCACTTGAATGCAACCCGGTGGCGACCCCACAATAAAGGCGATGGGAAGGAGCAGTGCAAAGATCAGACACCAATAAAGCCAGCAGTTAACCTCTTCATCCTGACTTTAAGGCGCTCTCTGCCTAAGAATGTGTAGCTGTATTTTAGCACCTAACACTAAGGGAACTGTAACGAAAACCTTTCTTGGTTAGCATTTCCCAGTTTATAGCTTTTAGCTTTTATTGTCTCCTTTTTCTTTTTTTAATATAAAGGACTGCTAGGTAGACTTTTCTTTGGTATAAATAAGTACAGCCTTTGCATCAATTAAAAAATGTAATGTTACAGACTATCATTCTGTAACATTTTAATATACGTTAATGCAAATTTATTTTGGGGATGGAGTCTGACTGTTTTTGTTAGCTTAGCTTTGGAAAGCTGGATTTAAATGCTGCCTTCAGCTCAGTAAGTTTTCTGTCCTGTCAATGTCAGCCATTGATTTATCCAAAAAGTCTTATTGTTTACAACAGAGACATTAAATCATAAAATGACTTTCATTGTATCCTGTGCTCAGATAGGCAAAAACATTTCCTAACTGTTAAACCAGCTGGTCTAATCTTTAATGACTTTGGTTCAGTGGCCAAATCTACTTCTTTGTGCTGTTATAATGCAACATTAGATTAGTTACTGTCTCTGAAATTGCTGTCATTCAGGCTCTGTTCATGAAGGATCATGGTATTTTCATAAAACATTTTTCTCTTCTTTTACTGTTTAAAGGATAATAGTACTGTAGCTTTGCAATTGTTCTATGAGGCAGTAATCTTGTTCCTATGAGGATAAGCCATGAGGCCAAAGGCAGCGCGCTGATCTCCAGAGGAGCCAGTTATTGCTGAGGAAATGGCTACAAAGCATCAGCTGTCGCTACCGCAACACAGGTTTTAAAAATGGCAAGGTTTGACTCCTTTCAAATATCAAAGGTAAGGACAAGAGTTTGTGTCAGAAAGAGTTCATACGATCGGTCTGTGAAACTGACATGCAGGATTTGTGGAATTCCTTTGCAACTAGTTCGCAGCCTTCTGAATTAAGCTTGCTTTAACACCAGAGGCCCCAACCCTCGCGTGCGCGCGGCGGCACGGTGCCGGAGCCGGCTGGTGAGCGGTGCCGCAGCTTGTGCCGGCACACCGTGGGTTCTGCTCACACGGCCACCGGAGCCGGGGACGTCGCGTCACACTCATGTCACTGAGAACAATCTGTACCAATAGAACCGTACAGAAAATTTCTGGTTTACTCTTAGCTCGTCCTTTGTGTCTTCAAACCAGCCCACAGGAGGAGGATTTTGTGAATCCGCTCCAAGGCTGATGCAGCACCGCAGCCCAGAGCAACGGTGCGTTGGAAGCTCATTGCTTTCAGCTGTACGTGAAGTTAAAAAACGTTTTTAAGCCTTTCCGCATTTAAAATCAATTAGAGGAAAGCAGCTTGCAGGAGTCATCACAGCACTGAGCCTGTGTTGCAAACAGGGCCATTGGTGCGCGTCGAGTCCTGGGCACACTGAAGGTCCCTGCCGCGCACCTGGGCTTTAAAGTAACCTAACAGGTAACTGGTGAACTGTTAAACATCCTGTGTTGATGCACTCTGTCCTTAAGAGGTTTATTCAATTAACAGTTTAAACTTTCATTACATTTTGCCATTTGGTGAAGAGGATTCTCATGCATTTAATAGTTTTATGCATTTACCCATTAGTCCCCTAAGTGGGCTTGCTTGGACACGCTTGGCCATTTTCCGAGTGGCGGGCGGGGGCCGAAGCGGCAGAGCAGACAGTGATACATGACACGTGTCGGGGCTGCTGGTGTCTTCCTGACCTCCTCAATCCATCTCTGTGAAGGTTGCTGTTCATTAATCCTGCTGCAGCTGCTGGCGCAGCCGCTCCTAGGGCAGGTAGCCAAAGGCTCAGGTAGCCTCTCTGCGTGCCAGACTATAGAGAGCCCAGATTGGCAGTGTATTTTCATCAAAGCAGAAACTTAGAAGAAAATGACATATGTTCTTTAACCTAAGGACTGCTGATCACTTTAAATACTTTAAATTAATCCAGCTTCATTTGTTAAAACTAGCATCATCTACTTAACCACTAAGGGTACACTTTTTTATACTTAAAACAGGCTGCACAACAAATCTTGTGAATCTTACCCTGATGCTTCATGCAAGATTGTCTTAAAATCATTTTACAGGAATATTAATATTATATGTTAGTCCTTATCCATATTCCTTTTAAAATTCCCACTATGTAGACATACAAAGTATTCCTTTCCTTACATTACAGATATTTCTGGCCTTGTTCTGTACATACAGAAAGCTGGCAGGATTTATCTGCATCCAGTCTTCTTTACAGGGAGCTGAGGCTGAAGGCAGGAATTTAGATGACTTCATTGCTTTATCAGGAGGTAAATTCATATGCTGAATGTTGTAGATTCTTACCAGAATCAGAGACTTCTAAGCTAATTTTTCAGGTCTTTGTGGCTTCTGATAATTGACAAGTATGAAATGTTTGCTGTTTTAGAAAATAAAAAGAGTAGAATAAGCAATGTCTTTGTAATTACACATTTTTTTTCAGAAATTCAATAATAAATTGTATAGTTATTTCTCTGTATAATCCTATGAAACAGTAACTGCTGCTGGAGGTAGTTATTTCAGACCCTGAGGAAGGACATATCTATGGCTTTATTTCTGGTATTTTGTACTTAAATAACCAGCACATCACATCATGAAAATAATTATTGCAAGGTCTCAGACCTTTGAACGGCTCTCTCCTCTTGCAAACAAGCCTTAAATCTGTGGCCACCAGAGAAAAGGCATTCCCGGTGCAGTGCCCTTAGAAATCACTTCCATTTGGGTTTAATAGAGCTGGAGTCTGTTCCCTTAGGGACTGTTGTCACCCTTTATTTGCCATTGTCTGTGGTACTGAAGTTGAAGCCACAGAGAAGAAGCACGCTTGTTAAAATTTGCTGATTGTTTTTATAGAGATAGCGAATATTTACTTTTGTCCCAGTTTTCTGGGTACTATTTGTTTGTAAGTTCTCCGGTAAGGTCAGTGTGGACAAAGATGTTGTCCTGTACTCACCCACCTTTAAAAACAATTAAAAATCTAGCAAAAATCAGTTGTGTAGTGGGTTTTTGCATGCTCTCATTGCTTCCAGCTCTTTCTCCTCATAATAATGCATATAGTTATTTTACCTGTGTTAAATTGAACAGAATTAATTTAATTTATGTAATTTATGGGAACACGAGTATTTGAGTAAAATGCAGTTGATCTCCTGTGTAAGAAGTAGCCAGCTGACAGGGGGAGAAGACGTGAAGTCAGCAGTTTTGTATCAACAGGCTTTAAAGGATCTCGTGGATAGTTTCGGAAGTGCACCGAGCTAAATGACGCCCTGCCTACGTGAGTGGTTGGCTACCGAGCTAGAGAGGAATGGGCCTTCGTTTCACATCACGCTATGAGGCTCTGCAAGGCACAACATTTTATTCGACATTTAGTCCATCAGAAATACATCATTCTACAGCCTTTAGTGGGGAGTCTCATGGAAATGTTGAATATGCTTTATCTGTAGGTTTGATGGGTATTTTTTGTATTTCATTTGCCAGTCCACTTACTGTAAAGAATAACGCATGGAAATCCTTGAAGTGCTATAATAACGGCGCACGTAGCTGTTTTCTTATTTGCATTAGCTCTGGTTCCCAAACTATTTGTTAAAGCATTGTGTCCTGGCAGGGCGAGGTCCCCAGACCACGCCATATGCCCTGACCACCGTGGCTGCAGAATCAGTGCTGCGGTGTTCCCGTGCTGCGTGGGGCTGCATGGTGATCTCCGTGCGTGTTCAGCAAACAGAGCGGTTCGCTGAAACTGTTCTCCAGCTCCGCTGCAAACAGCAGTATTGTCTCAGGCATTGCTTTACAGCCGGCTCATCTACTGCGGATGTATTATTTTCAGCCAAATATGACCACCTGCAAGTTTGTGCTGGTGTTAGCATTTTCATCTCCCATTATTCGAATCCAGCTGGCTTTCCTTTGAAGTTAGTTCCCTCATGTTAAATGTTAACTGTAATTTCTCTTGGCCAAAAAAACAGATAGTGCATTCTTTCCTGTCTGTATGATAATGGCCACAAGTGTGCTGGCTGCGTTCGGCCTGACCCACCACTGCAACTGGTTTCTCTCCTAACGGAGGAATGTCGACGCTCAGCCCTGCCGCGGGGAGTGGGCTCAGGCTGCAAAAGCTCTCATCCGAGCTTAGCTCTGAGGACTTCCTTTACACGCTGGGTATCTCGTGTGTCCAAACCTGTGCTTCGGGGCTGGTATTTGCTTAGGGTAGAGGGCAATTGCAAAAAATCACATCTAGGGATAAATTGTGAACGACCCCAGAGTTCAGGGGTTTGTTCAGATTCATACAGGCTAATGTTTTGCTTCTTCCAGCTGCACTAGCATTTTTCTAAACATATTTCAGTGCTTATCCTTGCATTAAGCACAATAGCAATAGAGGGGGAGACTTGTGACCATTTGAACTTGAAATCCCCAGAGAGCTTTTTATTCTAATAAAACAGCAAAATATTGGATACATGACACCCCTTACATCAAACTCTATCATATTAAGGAAACCTTAGAACTCTGCTCTGCAGTCTGGCCTGATACATTACAATTCATCTGGGATCAGTATAAGAAATAATTACATCTATTTATTTATTCCACTGTCAGAATGTTGACACTAGTTTTTCATATTGTCTCTGTCATGAAGAATCATAATTAAATAACATGTCAAATGTATTGATCATACATTTATAAATTTGTTTGATATATCATAGAGGCCTTTTGTTATTAGGAGATATCACAAGATTAAAATTAAAGTTTGCCAAGCCATCTACATAGGACTTTTTCCTCCTAATTAACCGCAAAATTTTGATGGCTTGTCATTCCAATATTAAATAATCTCTTCCTTTTTATTTCAGGTTCAGTATACCATTTCCCTTTAGACCAAAATCTGGCTAGATACGCACAATCATATTAGGCTGTGAAATGACATATTTCTGTTGTATTTTTCCATTTTTCTGTCCTAATTTTTCTACTTAAGATGCACTGTCTCATCACAAATAAGATCAGCTAGCGATCATGTTCAGTTTTTGTGTTCTTTTGGCATAAAACAGTGAGCAGGAGTCTTGACCGCTGTCATTCATTTCCCTCTCTTCATAGTAGCAAGTGAACGCAACTCAGATGTGCAAGGGCGTGCCTGTCAGCGTACGTGAATACGTGAATATCTGTCTCAGCTTCAGCTCCTCAGCACTCTCACACCTCTGAGAAAAACAGGTTTTTAGGAAGTTGACAGGGATAAGAAAAATCAGTAACTGGTATATCTAAGTGATGCTATTTCTTCCAGATGAAATATAATTTGAAAAGACTCGTATACCCTTTGCATTCCATGTGCTACTTCAAAGGATAAAAAGATGTAAATGAATAGGCATTTGTTGTCCCTTTTTGATGTATTTTCTCCCGTTTTCCATAAGAACATAAGCTAGGAAGGTTTTACTCAGATTTGGTGGCAGAACACATGCATTAAGATTAAGTTTCTTTTTAAAATTTGCATTCTTTGCTTTGTGTGTTTCCTAAATGGGGCAAGAGGGTTTCTTAGTATGTCTTAGTATTGAAATCTAAAGTAACAGACCTTCATTCTAATGAGCTTTGTAAATCTGACCTAAAAAGTGTCGCCTAGAGTCTTTGAAATGAGTTTCCTACAACTTCCTCTGATCTGATTGTGTGTTTTAGGGGAGGTTAAATGGGTTAAGATTCTTAGCTGTCCTAAAGCCATTGGAGTGATTCCTTATTAATCTTTTTCACCCCCTAAGACATCATCTACAGATCTAGGCGGATTTAGTACATAAGATAACGTAGTCAGCCCTGCCATAACTATCCACACAGCTTCTGAAAGGACAAAAGGGTGACAAAAATATGCAGGAAACCTTGCCAAAGTTCCATGTTAACAATCATGTCCAGTCTTTCCTTCGCCTGTATTCGGTTCTTACTTGTTGCATAAAATAAGTTTTATCGTCATAGGATAATATCTCTGCAACTTGTGATTGAAATTACAAAGAAGTTTGTTGTGTTCCGTGTCCTATGGCAAAACTTGTGAGCGTAAGACAGGGTCTTCAATTAGCCCTATTACTGCTGATAACCAAGAGCTTCTTGTTTCTGCAGTAAGAGCTCCACAACCATGCCAGCAGCTGCTCCCTCCTGCGTGCTCACCCACTCCCCAGACAGCTTTTCCTGTTATTCTTGTTAAGGTCTGGGCTGAGGGGTTATGCTGATGGGTAAACACTGCAGAGCTTCACTTCAGGGACAGAAATTTCCTTTCCACCAAGTGAATACCACAGGGAAAAAAAAAAAAAAAGTAAAAATCCAGAGAAAGTTGTGTTTGTCTGCATGAGTGATGCTTCTGTCTTAAGACATCCTTTGACATAAGAGGACAGTTCAGGGCCTTTGCTTCTGATGGGAAGGGCATACAGTGGCGTTACAATACTTTTACTATAAAAATGCTTTTTTTGGAAGAAGGAAAATCCAGTTATCCTTTGGCATCGACTGTATATTTTACACAATCCCTTTTTACCCCATTCCAGTGTTATATCTGTATGGCAGCAATGGTGTTTCCAGTTCAGCCCTCTTCTGTTAGTGCTTATTTGCTCATAATCATTTGCTGTGCAATAAAATGTGAGAGAGGTCTGTGGCCAGAGGATTCTTATATGGCTGTCCAGGACCTAACAACATTTGAGAACCTTAGGTGTTGTACAAATAATAGTAATATAATGTCAGGGATCAGCTGCCGTTTAATCAATGTCAGGAGATTGTCAATTGCTTCCATGATTTATGGTTGTGAAAATACAGAATGATTTGTAAAATAACAAGAAGCTAACTTGAACTGCATCCCCCCGGTATGGGGTATTTTAGAGACACAGCAAACTGAAACACAAAACTATTTTTGAAGAATTTTCTCAGGATTTTTAAGTGCTTGCCTTAGCATTGAGCTCCCTGTTGACATAAGTGTTCCTGTGCAGGTGTACTGTAGTCTCATGGAGATCTTATGAAGCCATTACAGTCTTTTGGCCTCAAAAAAAGAAAAACACTTAAAAATACTGAATGGCTTCTTCAAAGCCGGCGCACACTGATAAGTAATCTAAGTGTATGGTTTTCCATGTGTTTTAACGCTTTCTGAAATGTAAGAGTCCAGTCCCCCAAACACTGCTGGGCCAGCAGTCACTGCAGTGGGTTTCTCACCATGGTAATCTCTGTGCCCTCAGCTTTATAATATACTTAAGCAGATGCTTAACTTCTTCCATGCTAAGGAGAGCATTTAAGCATAGTTCTTAAACCTCAGTGGCTCTAAATCAAGCATATCTTTAAAGTGCTCTTTTCAATTGGCTAAGTGTCCAGTGGCAAATCTTTCAAGGAAAGGGTCCTAAGAATTGAATATAAATAAAATATTGCATATCTTGAAACAGACACTTGTACAAGCAGGCATCTAAGCTGTTTGGGATTCTTCGGGACCCCTCCTAGCTTGTCTACAAACTCACCTCTACCCCAGGGTGTACATTTTAGATTCTCTGTGCTAGTTTGCCCGTCTCTAAAATGGGACTAATGATTGTGTTTTCATGCTGTGCTGCAGACATTTTAGGTATTCATATTTATAAAGTGGTTTGAGGTCACCAGGTTGTCATCAACTTGTAAGTGCATATGCTTATTGTATCTGCATATGTTGCTGTATCTTGGAGATACAGTAGCAGAAGAAACACTTCTCAAAGTAAATAGAGTTGTTATTCTTCCTCCTTAGCAATATCTAAAACAGAAATTATTATATTATACAAGTATTTGAAAAGCAGTTAGACCTGTTTATGGCAGAAGATTAAAAAGCTCACCCTTTTCTAGCAGCAGTGAAGCAAAAATTATGACTTGTGTTGCACTCTGCCCAATAAAAGCACCCTGCTTCCATAATTCTCCTTCTGGTTCTTTTGACACCAGCATGCCGGGCATTTTTGTCTGCATGGAGCCCAGCTTTGGAGTCTGCAGAGATGTTTCAGGCAGAATCTGGAAGAGCTCAGGAATGCGTGCTTTATTAAAAAAAAAAAAAAATACGGTGGAGACAGTTTAGGTATTTAGCCTCTGAAGCATTTTTTGTATCTCTTAATTACTTATAATCTGACTTTTCTTTCTAATTGAGGCTCCCAGCATCTGTCTAGCTACCAATACTCTTAACTACTAATTTACATTGCAGTTGGCACCTGACCTTACATGACACACGTAAGACTCTTAGACAGATAATCCTGGCTTCTTCTTGAGAATTATGTCGCCATGGAAGGGTCAGTGGTGTGAGACAGCACAGCTTGAGGTGCGAAGTGCCACGGCAGCTAACACACTTTACCTAGCTGAGTCTGGGAATCCCTTAACAGGCTGATCCGGGCTTTTACGCAGCAAGTCCTCCTGCTTTTGTCCTGGGTAGGCATTTCTCTGCCTGTCACTTACGGGCCTTAAAGCAGCATGTCTACAGTGGTTAATTTGCAGACATCAGTAGACACATTTCACACTGAATTCCACCCTGTGGGGCCATGTCTAATTGGACAAATTTGAGCAGCAGGCAGGAAAGCCACCGCAGCATGGAGCATTGATATATGGGCACAGGCAGAGGGTTGAAATCTTAAAGATACAGCTCCTCCACTTGCCAGCCCACACCCGCCAGGCTCCCAAATTTGAAACAGAGCTGCCACTACAAGCAAGGCTTAACATCTGTACTGAGGGCATCATCTAGGTGCTGCAGGCTTTGGTGGAGCCGCTGCCTTCCGAGCAGGCACGTTTCTCCCTGCACACTCGCTCCGCTAACGTAGAAGCGCGCTCTTAAGGAACAGGAAAGTGTTTGCAGCTTTGCAGCGTGTCAAGGTAACGTTTAGTCCAGCCCGAACCTCTGAAATTAGAGGCTTGTTTGGCTTTAAACTGCACAGCTGCAATCCACATTAGAGTTTCTTTCTGGGAATTTCCTGCAATATCACAGAAGGCAAGGTGGAGCAGGGAGGCATTGTTATTAGCAAAAAAAAAAAGAGAGAGAGAGAATTTCAGATCCTTGGCAATAAAAGTGAGTTGAAGGGTTGTTTCTGGTCATAGATGTTTCTTTTCCATTTTATGTTTCTTAAGCGTAATAAATGTCAGATGGCTCGAGTAGCATGTTTTATTAAAGTAAGTGAATTCGGAGTTCATGAAAGAGTGCGGTATCAATAGTGTTGCGCACGGGATAGCATTGTTTGTGCAGGGAATGGGTAGTGGGGTCAGGTCTGCCCCTCACCCAAATTTGTAGAGATCATTTTTAGAAGGGACAATTAGTTTGAAATCCATGTGGTTGCTTCATTTTTGGCATCTCTACTGAGATCATAAACAAAAGTGCCATCTAATGACAACTGTGAATAGCCTTTTGGAACAGAAAGTTGAAGAATATTCTGTGGTTTGGTTGGATTTTGGTTGGTTGGTATTTTGGACACTTCCATTAAGAAGTGGATTGAGACTAACTCATTTTTCATAAATTGCAGAAAGGCCATCAGAAGATTATGATTTTCCATTGTCGTTTCTCTGGGTTGTGCTCAAAGCGCTGATCTGGTTGTGCGATGCTGCTCAGCAAAAATGGCTCCTGTGAGAAATCCAGCTCCTGAATGTCTTGTTTTGAGTTTCATCAAAGGAACTTACAAAATAACGCTTGTTCCCCTACTATAGCTGTTTCTTAGAATGCATTTATGTTAGTGCATGCATTTATATTAGTGACATTGTGATCTATTACATGTTTCTCACTTAAGTTTTGTTTTTTTAGATATCTCTGAGAAACATAGCTCCATTTTCTGATTTTTCACAGATAATGGTAATTCTGAAAGAGATCTTATTAAGTGCAAAAGAGAAGTGTTGGAACAGCTTCCCACAGGATGGCTCTGGTGACAAGCATTTACATTTTACGTCAGTCAGACCGCTGTGTCCGAGTCTGAACTTGGACTGAAAATCTCTGCCCGAGTCTGCACATACAGGGAGCTTTCTGGGTGCAGCAAGCTGCTCCAAAGGGAAGGCCTAGGAAAAAAATAGAAGTGTCTTCGTGGCTATGAAAGGATCTGGCCAGAGTTTTATGTTAATACTGTAACGTATTGATGCTCAGGGATGTCAAAGAGTACAATGCCCTTCAGCTCTTGATGCAAGTGGAGTGATCCACAGGGTTCTGCAGAACCACGATGCAGCACGCTGTGTCCCAGGGAAGGCTCCTCAAAATGCCAAATGATGTGGATGTCCTGAAAAGGTCTCTGCCAAGTGGAAGGGATGGCTTTTCCATTGGCAGAAGTAGCAATTATTGTCTTTTCTCACCATGACTGATCTGTGTTTATATTTAATGTAGTCACCAGAAGAAAATGGAAGTCTCTTTGGTTTTAGAAACTGAATCAGTCATTCGTGTCGATATGTTGAAGTTCCTCCTCTCCTTGCAACCTCTTCCTTCAATCCCATAGCTTAGATCTGAGGGTTTGTTTTACTTAACTTTTTCCAAATTGGAATAAAAAGCAGCCTCCCTATCATGGGAGCAGTGTGGGTTTCCCCTCTGGGTTACTCAAAACAAGCCCTAGGGCCAGCAATACTGAAAACTAGTGTGAATCTGCAAGTGCAAGATTGAATGCCTTGTAACTTTAATCTGCCTCCACAATAAATTATTTATGCACAGTGCGTCACAAGCGCTGTGTTGTGACTCAGTAAAACTTCCTGTGACGGCAGGCAGGCCTCACGCGCTGCAGCCCGCCAGCCTCCATGTTGGAGGGAGCGGGGCAGGCCTGGGCAGCACGCAGAGATGTCAGCAGTGGCTCAGGCTCTGCTCTGTATTTACATTTTGCTTTTCCCATGGGGCCTGTGCTGTTTCCCACAGAGAAAACAAGACTAATAACTATTGAAGGCCCAGTTTTCACGGTGACAGGAGAGGCACATGAGCATGCAGGAAGGAAGAAGCCCTGTTGGGAAGGGGCATTCTCAACAGCCCAACTCGGCTCTGACTCCACCACCCATCTGCTGCACCATCCCACAGGGGTCCTAGGCCTCTTCTGCCCTCTCCATCACATTTTTCTCCTTCTGTAAAACAGCAGAGACATCTCACATACCCACTTGGATAACTGATGAGGGTGCCAGCCCCACACCCACCCCCTCTTCCAAGCCGGCAGGCCCAGCTGCATGCATCCGTCAGAGAGAGCACGGGTAGCTTGCATGGAGGTTTGTAAATATGAGTCGTTGCTGAAGTGCCAAAATTATAATTAAAAAGGTTTTCTCTTTTGGCATTTGTCTACATACTTTCCTAATATTGTCATTTGGCAAAGCCAGGGTGTCTCTCACAATGTAATTGCCACAGAACATTTCCTTGAAAGAGCAGCAACACCCCGCCTCCTCCTAACACTTGCATGTGGAAAGCACCAACTGTTTTATAGGCATTAGTGAATTATGCTTTTCAGTGTAAGGAGGTATTAACTGTCTGTACAACTGAGACAGCTGTAAAACAGCTTCTGAGATGAAGTGACCTGCCTGAGGCCACATGTCGGGTGCTGTAGCAGAGGCAGGACTGTGGTTGTGCCTCTTCCATAGGGAAAACGGAGTCTGCATGCGTGTATCATTCCTCTTCCCTTCCTCCTCCACCATGGCTGTAGGTTGCAAACAAGCAGTAGAAGTCGATGTGTAGCAAAGGACCCATATTGTACCACGGCAGCAACCCTCAGGCTGTGTGTTTGTGCTGAGCAGCAGGACCACTGCGCCAGTGCCCTACAGACAGAGCCACACCAGTTCCTGTTATCATGGTTTCTCTACCTGGTTTTCAGTGGGAAGCCAGGATGGGAATGCTCAGCCTGCTCCTCTCATTGGTGCTGCTGGCACTTCTCAAGGATTTAGGTTTTTCAGAAGCAGAAGGGCTCTCCTGCCACCCTGTTAGAGCATGCCAATCCCTTTATGTAGTTACCAGCATTTCCCTGACACAACATCACAACCTGCACTGGGGACAACTGAGGAATGCAGGTGGCTCCGTGGTAGGCACTGAATGGCAAGAAACATCTTGAAACATCATTTTTTAAAAGAGCTGTTGTGATAATAGTAGAATAAATAAATAAATAAATAAACAGAATGGATTTTTAAAATCAGTTGCAGAACATACTTTCTATTTTTGGGCACAACTTTGAAGATCTGGAAATTTTCCAGCTGTTTTGAAACAAAACCTTAAATTAAAATGATAGCTTTTGGGGGGGGGGGGNGCGCGTGGGGGGGGGGGGCGGTTGTTTGTTTATTTATTTTTTTAATCTTTAGTACCAAAATTAATTTTCTTATTAATCTTCCAGACAGGTATTACATTTGTTGAAACAGTAGTGCAGGGACAATTAAGACTTTTCCCCCCCTTCAAACTGATGAAAACTAAGTTTGGGGTAATGTAGGCTCAGGTCTTCAGCTGGCCTAAATTAGCACAGCTCCATTCAGGCTCCAGCTGCAGTCCCATATTACTGTTCCATTGCAGCAGATCTCATTTATGACATGTTTTTAAAGCAGATCTGTGAAATGATCCAGCTTTAAAAAAATAACACTAATAAGGGTGTAGTTACATGAGCATCTTATCCTGCAGCAAAGCCAGTTTAAGAGGTACCCAGCCCTTCCCTGACCCTGCCTTCTCCTTCCAACCCCACAGTTCATTTCCCCTCTACTCTGCTGTTGCAAGTTTTTGGTGTTTGTGGGTTTGGTGGTTTTTCTTCCCCTTTCTTGCATTGTTTCAGCGATCAAGTAGAGCACATTTCCTTAACTCATGTATGAGACGAACCGAGAGTGTGGTGAGCTGTAGCAATGGGATGACAATGAGGGATGAGGGGGAAGGGCTGGGAGGTACACGGCGGTGGGAATCTTTCAAACTGGCTCTGGTGCCAGCGCGGATCCTGCTGCTACCACTACACCCAAGCAACTTTGCAGGGTTGTTACTCAAAGACCCAGCTGTGCAAACAGCTGAGGGAGAACTCCTTGGCAGTGGGTAGGAGCTCATACCCCAAAGAGCGATGTTGGCTTAGACTTTTACTCCTAAAGTCAGCAAGGTATGTAGCATGGTCTTAATCGGTTCCTGAACCTCTGCTGAACTGGGGCCATAGCCATGAGATTATTAAGTAAATTGCACTTACTCTGTGTTCACAACAGCAGTTCAGTTTTGCCAGAGCAGCACTTGTGTTATCACTGGAGTAGATGAGAACGAGTCAAGATTTTAAGGAATCTAAGAATAGTTCACTGTACCAGGAAATTTAGTCTACCGGGATTCTGCACTACATAGCAATGAGATCAAATGCTTTCCTAACCTATTTACTTTAAATGTATCTTGAATATTAGCAATGATGGAGTAAACAGACAGATCTTTAAAAAGCATGGTGCCTGGTGAATGTCTGACACAATGTTTAATGAGCTCAGGAAGGTTTTTTGTCCAACTGCCTTCAGTCTGTGGAATGTGTTTTCTCCTTATTGTTTTGGCTGGATGGATCTTGTGGCCAATCTATTTAAAAATAATTAAGTGAACATTTGCAGAAACAACATGGTATCTCGGACTTGCACGTGGTACAGATTAGGTGGAAACACCAAGCTTTTCTTCATATGTGGTGTGGTTATCAGTAGCCCTCCAAACAATGCATGCAGATATCCTTCCTTACACATCCTTTTTAAAGGAATTGAAAAACATGATGACATGTAACGAAACCTCCCCGGGGGCTGCAGTTTGTTATTCGGTGGGGAAGCAGCGCAGGGACTCGGAGCTTCGCCGGGGCTGCTCAGGCAAAACAGGGAACTCGTGTCCCTTGGCACTTGCTGGGCAAGTCCCATGTCTGTAGTGCGCGGTGCTGGCAGCAACGGTCCCGTGCGTGTTCTCTTGTCTGCTGCTTTCTGAGAGCAAGATATATTACTTGCTTCTCTTACTCCTTTATACATTACACAGGGTGGAAACAAAAATCAGATAAAAACACAAAGTCCATCAATCATTACTAACCTGGAAGATAGACCATGATAGTAAATCTTCCTTTTTCTTTCTAGTCTTTACACACAGCAGTACAACATGCCGTATAACACAAGAAGAATTAAGTTGCTCGGATGCAAGCCAGAGAGTAAAACCAACTGTCGATACAGTCGTCCATTCCTTGGCCCGTGTACCTGTCTGCTGCACACCCTGCACACTGGTGTATGCTGGCTGCCCCTCGCTTGCTATTACAGGGTGGTTTCTCAAATGGTCTGGATGAGACCAAAGGACTGTGAGACAAAGCACAGCAGTTCTGTTTTAGCTGAATCAGGAATAAAATACTTAACCACACACCCAGGTGGAGGCAATGCCTAGAATAGATCCCTAAGTACAGATCAGTGCTGGTGGCTTTGCTATTTGCATTTCTTTTAGTAATAATTTTTGCACCAGTGCCAGTGAGATTATCATGGTAAGAGGTGCTTGTTTACATTTGGTGGTTATTAGTGTCATTTCTTTTTTGATTAACCTTTTGAGTACTATAGCTGTTCACTGCAATCCTGTAGGGGTTTTATGATTTGAGAATTTATGACAAAGGCACTCTAACACAAGGAATTTGAGCTCGTGGGATTATGCTGGGTGTGCATAGGTTATTGCAGGAGCATTCTCTGGTTTTCCTTCTTCCTGTGATTTTGTTGATACCAGTTATATGATCAAAAAATTCAAATTAGAGTATTAGCAAAAGCAAATGTAGCCACACTCTCATCATTTAGACTAATGTTAAACCTTTGGATAATGTACTTCAGTTTTATCAATTCACAGATACGGAACTGACAAGCCCGTTTATAACTATCTGTGAAACAGAGCAGCAGCACCAAAAAAGCCATGGGATTTTGGAATTGGCACTGGGAAACTTTTCCATAAATGCCAGGAATAACATTTTAATATTTAACCCTTACACAGGCAATTTGAGGACTGGAAACCATATGTGCTTTTCATAATGGGAGCCAAGATGACCCTACATAAAGATAAATATAACTACATAAAAGCATTCAGGAAGGATGGTGTTGTGGTTGAGAGCTGGGCAAGGACCGGGGAGCTTGAGGGTCTAATCCCAGCTCAGCCACAGGCTTCTTGGGTGATCCTGGGCAAGTAATTTAATCTCTGTGTGTTTCAGTTTTTCCATTTGGGAATGAGAGATAATAATACTGCCCTACAGCCACGCTTGGGGAAAAACGCATTGCTGCTTGTGAGGTGTGTGCTTCGAGGCAGAGCTGGTGACCACCGGGATAAATCTCAGCCAAGTCCTCTGCGGAGGGCGTGTGCTCCACCGCCCTCAGAGGCAGCTGCGGCTTCACCTCTCCTCTAGAGGCTGGTTGAATAAGCTCCTGCCCTAGTCAGATAGTGTGTCAGGCTGGGGTAGCACACCTGAAGCTTCGTCTGGGAGGTCACATCATTGGCAAATGTTCCGTGGTTGAACAAAATTTAAATTCAAAAACAATAAGGGAAAAATATGAGAAAAAAAAAGGGAAACCTGCAGTAGATGAGACCATCTGGTTTTGTTTGAGTGCTACCTAAGTAACTTGTGTTTATTGGTTATAGACTAGTGTTTTCTTTATATGGGCTCTGGCCAGGTAGCCGTTGTTATGCTCGTGACTTGGCATTTGCCTCTGCCCTTTGTGAGTATGCTCAGGAGGGATAAATCCTGATTCCCTTACAATTCTTTGAAAAAATGGGATACTTCAAAGTAACCGTCAAGACAGAGGCATTTCTTAATGTGGGGAGGAATGATGTTCACGAGATAACATCTCCACTAAGATGCCGTCCATGCTCTGAGCAAGTTTGTAAAAGCGCGCTGAAGGCTGAGCTGCCAGCACCAGCTCCGTGTGCCGGCTGCGCTGCGTAAGGTGCGGGGGAGCATAATCGCCCGTTGTTTGGAAGGAAGAGTTTTTATGTAATTATACCCTTCAGCCATTGCCACACTTTCCTCTCTTTCAACTTCAGGCAGGTCCACACGTTCAGATGTGAAGCTGGAAATGAAACACATCTGGATTTCCAAAAATGACAACAGACTTTTATTTGCTATTTTTGGTATACAACAAAAGCTTTGTATCTTGCTAATTGAACATATGGGCTCTCAGTTGCTTTTTTCCCCTGCTAAATTCCACTTTTCCATGTGTCATCATATGATTCCAACATTTGATCTGTCGAGTCCATCTCGGCCATGTGTTTGTTGTAATCTGCTACACATGTAGGCTTGTTTTCGTGTGCGTCCTGACCTCCAGTGAGAGCTGCAGTTGTTTCCATCATGGATAGTGTTGAGGAGTTACACATCCTTTTTATCAGAGTATTTGGCCACCGGCAGCTCCTCGCAGCGCGGATCAGCGATCCTGCCAAGCCTCTGAAAGCTCAGTGTTTAGGGTAGCCATATCTGTTTGTATTATGATACCAGATGCTGCTTTTTTTCAGTGTAACAGAAGTAGAAAAGAAGACTCACCAAAAATAGAAAATATCCACACAAGTAAAATCTAGCGTTTCACCAAGCGAAGCTGAGGGTCAGCGTTAGCTAACTTGAAGCACAGGGAAGCAATGGGGATCGATGGCTGGTCCTTGCCATCCTGCGGAGCAGTCACCGGACAGACCTACGGACAGCAGGGCAGTGTCGGGGTCGCGCCAGCCATTGGGGAAAAGCAGCGCGTTCATGCGCAGAAGGCAGCGCGCTTCTCTGAGCGCACAGCAGCAGCAGTCTGCAGGGTAAAAAGGGAAAAATGCCGTATCTGGCGCGGAGAGCTGAGACCTTCAAAGCAGACTGTGCCATAAATACCCACTGGGAACTTGGCCTGCTGTACGTACGTTCGTGAGACTCGACTCATTACAAATACAGGACCTCTTGATTAGCATGAAAGATTCGTCATCAGAATTTTTTTGTGCCTGTGGGGGATCCACTTACTTATTTCAAACTGCAGTTCTAAATTGTTCCCATGCTTCAGCATGCTTTGATTAGCTAAAAACTTAGAGTAACTGTTTGAGGAACTTACCATAACTAAAAAACAGGTGACAATGATCAAACTGTAGGGCGCAGAGCAGAGACTGCTGGTGCTTTAGGGTGTTGTGCCTGAATGTAGTTAGAAGCAACCCGCTTACAGGTTCCTGAGCGATGAAAAGACTTATTACCTGCATGCTTTCAAAGCGCGTGATACAATGCCGAGCACTGTTGCATGTTGTTCTCCAGAATAAATGACAAATTAAAGCAAAAAAAGGGGGTAACTGTGCATTTAATTGCCTGTACACGCATGTATGCGCAGCCCCAGCCTGTGCATCCATGTCATGTTACAGCTGTGCTAATAGTCACCTTTCTTGCAGTAAATATTGGGCCAATTTCATCACATTTGGTTTATGTTTATCAACACAGCACTTATGCAATGGGGTTTTGGTTGCAGCAAGGGAAATAGTCCATTTCTGTCTAGCTCCGAGGTGAAGGAGTGAGAAGCCATATGTGGCAGGGTCCTGCTGGAGACTTTCCTGTGGCCGTGTTGCAACACACCCACACGGCTGCAGTGAAAATCAAATATTTGTACTTGAAGACAGAGCTGAGGCAATTTCCACCAGGAATATGCTGTCTCTCCCTGGTTGAAAAACAACTCGCATACATCGTACTGTTACTCTGTTCAGTTCTTGACATACACTGCCTAGCAATTTTGTACTGAACTCCCCCTTTCTTTGAGCCAAGAGTGTAACATTAAACAAATCTGAGATTGCATTTGAGGACTTCCCAATCAACTGAAGAATGAACTCTGAAGCAGGAGTTGTTTTTAACAAAACGAGCTTACAATTATTATTCATAAATGCACATGTTATGGCTGCAGTTGTTCCACTTCTTTCTTTTACAACCCTATAAATTGTATACAGAACATAAAGGCTTTACTTCTTAAATAAATGTTTTGCAGCCGCCATAAATTATCTTTCTTGCATTCATAATGAAAAAAAAAATTACTGTTTGATGTTTTATATCCTCTTCCCTAAAATGTAAAATATGGTAGTTGGAGCCAGATTTTATCTCATTTGAAAATAAAAGAAGGTTCGTTTCCTACTAATTTTTTTCAGTCTTAGGTTTGGAGTTCCCATGAAATGTTGCCCAATCTGCAAAGCGGTGTTACGATAAACTCTGCATTATCTGAGAGTTTGTGTTTGACTTGTACCGCTGCTAATAGTCGTCATTATAAAATGAGTTATGAACATAACCTGAATCTCTTATATTTTTTTTAATCCCTAATGTTGGTTATATTTCATCTTTCGACGTACCCCGAATCACTGGCTGAATATTGGATTGTTGAACTTTTCTGGACGCCAAACCTGCGAGGACCCTGCCCCAGCGTTGCTGTCCTGGAAGCAGGCCTTGCTAAACTCCCAGCTCACTGGTTTGCAAAGCAAACTTCAGCCTTGTACTATTTACCTTGGCAAGTGCCCGACCAGATTGATGATCTGTAAAGTGGATTTGTTATTTGGCTGTTTGCTTTGGCAGCTCTTGAAAGCAGTTTGCTGATTACAGTCCCAGATGTCATTGCATACATTACTGTTCACTATAAGTTTCTTTTAAAGTTTTAATTTCAGCTACAAATACTATTAAGCTTTTTGCACCTTTCCATCTTTAACTCATGGATATTAAATATCAAGAGCAGGCAGCCTTGATTTCCTTAAATTTCGATGTTATTATCATTGTCAGCCTCCTCCAGGCATCTCTATAGCACCAGCAGCCAGGAGGAGAAGCGCCCGCGTCCCCCAGTTCGGTGCTGTGCCTGTCCATGGCACGGGCGTTTGCAAGTTGCTCACACCCACAGATTTCTAATTGGAGGTAACCTGGAAAATTGGCATTGCATTTTTGTAAATTGTCAGGCTTAAAATGAGCAAATAGTTGACTCAGAGGAGTCAACATCAGTAGTGCTGTTAACTAAAATCATGCTGTGCCGCATTTGCATTAGGGTAGGCAAAAAAAAGGAATGTGCATCTTCACAGGTACTTTTTCTAGGTTGTTTCCATCTCCTCTTAGCTATTATCTTGGTTTTGAAAGGTTCTCAAACCTGGTAAGCAATTTGGTGAATGGGTAGACTCAAAATTCAGTTTGTTCCTAACATGGGGCAGTCCTGGTTGGGCTCTGGTGACAGCATGCCGCTGCACGCATCGCCCAGCTCCTCCGTCCGCCCGCGGTGCCAGCCTGCGCAAGCAGTAGGATGAGGGTCGAGCCGTACCTGTACATTTTATTGCAGTGGTGCCTCAAAGTACGTGTGCCCTTCTAACACAGAATAAAAGCCACGTAAAAAGCTCGGCAGCGTGTTTGCTGTTCACCTACTGCAGAGCTGCCTCCAGGGAACAGAGCAGATCCTGCAGCTCAGTCGGGCTTGGACAAATGATTGTGGGGTCCTGGGCTGGAACAGTGAAAGCGCTCTTCAGAGACAGCAGCTTTCTGTTTTTTTGGTGGGGGTTCTTTCAGCTTTGAGATATTTAAGTTGAAGAAGTTAATTCACTTTAAGTAAGTTTACTTTTCAAGGGGAGGATATCATTGTAGTATTTTTGGCCACTGCTTGAAAATTCCTCTAACCCTTTACTATAATAAGCAAATTGAGCAGATTAAAGACACATTACACTGCCAAATGGTTTTTCTGAACTGTGCAAAGCTACCCAGGGTGACATATATTTTTTCTGTGGAAAAGGTTGTGGGGGTTTTTGTGAGCTGCTATGCTTTTTTTAGCGCTTCCTGTTTTATTGTGTTTGAAGTGTCTTTGTGGTGACCTGTTGGGGTAAGATTCTTCCATATGGAAGTGTTTCTTCAACTTTTAATCATTTTGTTTTTAAAAAAGAAAGATTTTAAATCCGATTTGCAGATGTCTCTGGTTTTGTTTGCAGAGAGCTAGTCCAACTCACTACAGTGTTGCAGAAATGTGAGTCGTGATGAATTGTTTATATACAATATAAAGATGACATCCACATATTTGCACTCTTAATTAAGTTTCATACCTTCTTTAAAATCTGTTTAAAATATCCTTAGAAGAGCATTCATTTGTGTTTTAATATATTTTTCTCTTCAGAAAATGATATCCCTTTAAAGATCTGAGGTGAAATCCTGCCCTAGCTGAATGCCTTGGCAAAACTCCTGTTGGTTTTGGTGGAACTGGGATTTCACCAGTAGACCCCTCCCCTGTTGTAGGCATCTCTGAAGTCAAGTAATATCAGGATAACAAGCAATTTTGTCCTTTGCCTGTTCCTGGAGAAAATCTTGCTGGGATTTTACATAGGGTCAAAAAAGGTTACAAGTTTATTTTTAAGTCTACAAGACAAAATTCTTCATTAATGTGCAACAGAGTGCATATTCCCTGCACTCATATTGGATTCGGTGGGTTGTAACTGAGTCCAGAATCCGGACCACTGTATGTGCATTATAGCTGCATCCTGTTTCCTATTAGTTGTGACACTGACATCTGAATTTCAGATTTCTTCTTGTTTAGGTTTAACTGCTCAATCAGTACATACAAAAGACATCTCGGGACCTCTCTGCAGTCGTCTGGCTTGCACAGGGTGCAGGGGCAAAACTTGGCACCTGCCCTAAAAGCGCTGAAGCAGCCCCTGTATTTGAGCTGGTAGAGTACAGTGTGTCATTACACAGACAGCTGGGATTGTCCATCAGGCATCTCCAGACTTTCTCTCTGCATCATATCCTCAATGTTTTAACTGTAAGAAAACTGTCTTTGACAGTATTTTTGAGCCCACATGTGAATAACACATGTTGAGGTCTCATGTCTGCAGTTTCACTCCTAATTAAGTGTAGATGTAAGTACTGGGTATCTTATAAGGTCCTTGGCTCTTTGCAATTCACCACAGGCATCTAATTTCCACTTCCTTTGTCTTGGACCTATTATTTATATGAGAATGGTAGGTGGACTCAGTGGTTACAAGTCTATTGGATTATTATTTTCTGTAGCCGTCATCCTGTCAAAGGTCCTGCAGACATTTGCGCTATTGGCTCTTGCTAGTTTAGTATGGGTAAAATCCCTTTCCGTGCTGAAGGCTAGCCCAAGGTCTGTGCACCACTTAAGTCTTACTAAGCCCTGAAAATGGATCTTAAATGGTATATTGGCCTTGTGCCTGTTCTCAGCACGGAGGTGAATTTCATTCTTTATGAACAGGGAGATTTCCAGTTCAGCTTAGGCTGTTTATCTTCACTGCTATGAGTATTAGGATAGTTTCTCTAAATCTGTCTAAAACTTTTGATGCTTCAGCCTGCAGAAGCTAAGGCTTTCTGACCTAACAACAGGATGGTTTGAAAAACAGCAGCTTTTTGATGTAGATGGGCACAGCACTCATCTGTTTTGGATTTTCAAGGTGTTCCAAAGTCATATTGTTAGCTACAGGGGGTCTTTTGTGAGCAGTGATATGTACTGACTTGCTACTGAGACCTCAGAGCATTCCCAGGTACTGATTTTGGAAAAGTGAAGTCAAGTAGTTGTATTGTCTTATGCCTATTGTACAGATGAAGAAACTAAGGCATAAGGTGGACTGATGACTCTACTGGGCTGGTCAGAGTGGTACCAATGAGATTCAGACATAAAGCTGGAGGCTTATTTTACTGTTTGCATTCAACCTGTTTTCCACAGTATTCAGAGCGTGTTGGAAATTATTTCAGTAAGGAAATCCAGGCAGCATTATCTGCATGTACCCAATGAAGATCATACTGATGATGATCAGTACTCTTTAGATGATGCTTTCTCTTGTCCCACCCAACAAACATGTTTAGATACAGGTGCAGATTTAGCACTGGCTTTCAAAGTTGGCGTGAAAAAAATGGAATCGTGCACTTGAAAGTCTTTACCATCTCCGGGCCTTCTTTCCACTACGTCCTGGCAGGACATCAGGAGCTCAGGGGAAAAGGTGCTTTCAGCTCAGTGGCAGCTCTCCAGTTTAAATATTTCACAAAAACACCTCATATGTATCCCACTTCCTCAGTAGTTTTCGAACAGTGTCCAACTAGATGAAAATTAGCCAGTGTTTTAGTTCGTAGAGCTACAAAGGTCAAATGTCTTGGAGAAACAAGGTGCTAAGATGCTAATTCTCCACCTTGGAATGAGAAGGCAGTTCTCTGCTCGATTAAGCAGAAAATGCAGGTGGTCTTAAAAGTCCCTCCTTTCGCCTCCTGTTTGGAATGCAATTAAACAAAATCTGCTGGGGTTGCAGGGAGGATAACCAGCTTCCAGTCCATTCCCAAATCCCATCCCAAGCTCGGTTATGAGGCAGACAATGTGGGGAGGGAGCCCCTGGGCAGACTGCAAGCGTGCCAGCAGAGGTCTTTGTCTGTCCCAAGTGCGGGACATGTGGGAAGCTCGTCCCAAACTGCTGTTCTCACACTCCACCTCCTGCACTTCTCCTCTTGGAATCTTGTTTTCCACTTTTTGGAGATTTGTGAAACATATGCTCTGGAGGGGTCCCAATTTTTTTCACAGCAAGAAAAGAATTACTATTTGCATTGTAAAATGCCTCACGAAAAAGTACGCTCCTTCTTTATAACAGACTCGCCTGGCACAACTCAACAATCCACATTTCTCATCACTTCACAGTGTACTTTTATAGGGTATAAAAACGGTGTTATGATCCATGTTCCCAAACCTTCCCTCAGCTAGCAAGAACATCAATAAACACGGCTTGATAGACAACAGAGCCGCACCGCCATTTCCCTCGGTGCTTTGAACGAGCCCTGACATACCTTTTGAATCTATTCGCCATATATGAAACTGCTCGTGCCTCTGTTGACCTTTTAATGTATCAAAGGTAGTAATACTTGTGTGCTTAGGAAAAGTCACTTCTCCCAGGATACGTTTCCAGTCTGGTCACTTGTTGTACTTATAAATATTTTTTCATTTAATGTCCCACTTTTTTTCCTCTTTCCTTGACTTAAATTAATCCGCAGATAGAAAGATTAGCGTACCTGCAATTGACAAAAGATTTCATTTCTCCCCCTTTCTTTTTTTTTCTCTCTCTGTAAAATTATTATTGTTATTTCTTTGGTTCACTACTGAAATGATTGTTTTATGTTTGAACAGTTAAACGCTCTGTTCCAGGAAAGTCTGTCTTTGTTCCAAGGCTTCCAGTGCAGAGGCTCTTTCCACCTTGATCTTTCAGCAGCGCACTAAAACATTTGGCAAGTTTTTTGTCACATTTTTTGCTGCTGTCCAGGGTTTTTGAGAGATTCCCCTTGGACAGCTTCCACCTTTTAGCTTGCCCACTGTAGGAAATATTTCTACTTGTATTTACACAGCCTCATCATCAGAACCAATGCATCACTCTCGTATCTTCATTATCCAGCGCCTGACACCCTCTTGATCACCTCCTTGGATTTGCTTTTCTGTGTTTTCAGGAGCGAGTTCTTCCTGCCGACGCTCTGTGCCAAGCGTGCTTGTGGAGGGCCCGGTGCTGCACGCAGCACTGCTGAGGGAACGAGGCTGGAGCAGCGTTTGCTCCGACGGGCTCGCAGACCGTCGCTCCGCTGACACAGGCGGGGCAGCTCAGCACGCTGTCAGAAAGCAATCCCTTCTGCAGAGCATCAGGATTTTGACTTGTGATTTTAGCCTTGTCCGAGGAAATGGAAAGGTGTATGAGCAGCTCCTACCTGAGTTAGAGGATTCCCCTAATAATCAGACTTTTTTTCCATGTTAAATTCCCCAGAAACTTGTGATTAGCCCCACTTCTGAGAGTTCAGAGAGGCTTAATTCTGCTGTAAAGCTGTCAGCAGTGATATTTTTTTTTAAGACGAATCTTGGTTCTTGTACAGAACTACTTCTCGGTAAATTCCTTTTCAACCAAACACACTTGTCATTTCTCAGCCATTAAAGACAATAAACTCCATCTTTGGTTTTTTACATGCTGAACTTAGTTTATAATGATAGATACTTGTTTATAACATACTGAAGATTTTTGTTAGCTTTCTGGCATAAAAATCAGAATCTTCTCTTTTGATTCGTAGTTATTAGTAGCAGGTTTATCCTTTAAAATATGTGCAAGTTATGATTTCAGTAGAATATTTATTATCCACAGAAATGGTAGTCTGCAGCTTTCAGAATCCATCTTGCCGTGGCCAGCAGCATGGTTATAATCATCTCAAACTATTTGCAGCGACTAAGGCTAGTTTTGCAGGAGGATTTAGGTATTGCAACACAGAAAGCCAGGGTACCTGATTGAGCTGTGGGGTCCCTGCGGGGTGGGACGAGCTCTCCTGCCCCAGCCCAGTGGCTATCTGTAAGAAAGAGGGCAGCTTCATCTCTGGGTTTGAATAATCCAGTATTTAGAGGATGCTATAAAGTGTGTGCAGAGCTGAGTGGCTGAATCAGGCCCTCCTGGGGAAGCAGGCAGGGAGAAATGCCAGCGTGGATGATCCCAGAGGTGCTGGGAAGGCTGGGGTGGTTCTTCCCAGCACCACACAGGGACAGGGCCTGTGGGGTCAGGCAGGGATCTGGGGCATCGCAATTTGGTCTTGCAGTCACCGATGCTCCTCCTTCATCCCTCGCTATATACCTGATTTCTTTTGGCTTTCGGTGGCTTCTGGTTGAACGGTCAATCCCAAATTACATTATAGATTGCATTGCTTCATAAATCACAGCAAAGCATGTCCTTGCCATCAGTGCTCCAAAATGGCTTTTACTGGAGGAAGAAAAAAGAACATTGACTATTAAAAGCCATTTCTTGTGCTTCAGAGTTAGAGAGCGCTGCATTTCATGAATTAACAGCACAACATGAATTATCAGACTTCCCTCTTACACTTGATTTTTTTTGCATTTGTTTGGGTTGATGTACCCACTTTCTCTCCTTTTCTACTTTTGTGGGGATCCATTTATCTTCCTGATCCAGATGGAAATGTACAGCCGAGTGAGGCAGGTCCCCAGCCAGCAGAAGCCTGCAGCGGTCCGAGGCTCCACCAGTGTGAAAGCACGAGTCTTTGTCTGTCTTTTTTTGTTTGTTTTTTAAGTAGTTCTCGTTTCTTCCTGAAAGCTTTACTGCTAGCTGTGAACGGTGAGCCATCTTTGCCCAAGTCCTGTTTGCATTTGGAGTTGTTACCACAGATTGCTAAGTGCAAACACGAGGCATCTAGAAGGGTAATCTCCTGCCCTTTGCGTACAGTCTTTTCTGAGGATGAGTGAGATGAGTTAAATGACCGAAAGCCGTAGGCTAGGACATGCCAGCTGCAATAATTTTTTCACTCAATCATCTCACCTTGCAGTGTCACTCTGCCTTATACAGCCAACAGATGTCTGATGGATAATACAAGTGACAAGGGCAAAACCTCCTGAATGTATTCAGAGGAAAACTTCAGACAGCGAGGACCGGTCTGCTGGCTCCTGACCAGCTGGGTCCTGCACGGCTGGAGCGAAATCCCTGCGTTCGACAGGGTTTGGTAGGAAGTCAGACCTTGATGCCGCGAGTCACCGAGTGCTCTGGCCCTGCTCCAGAAGCAGATTTAAGCACACCCTTAACTTTCAGCATATATATACGACCATTAAAGTCACTGTGGTTATTTGCATGCTACATATTGAGTATATGCTTAAGCTGGCTTGGGGCCAGAGATTTCAGTGCTTTGTAGGTCCAGTCCTTGCTGGAGCTTAGATAACCAGCTCGTGCAACTCGGCTCATGCTTTTAATGAAGTCAGAATCGGGCCAAAAGAATTTATCTTTCCTGACTTGGAAGGCTTACACGGAAACAAATTTAATGTTTTTTGAATTTTTATTATTTTCTAAACATAAAATTTCACATTTCCATGTAGTCCTTAAAGAAACACATTTTCTTAATGTTCTTGGAGGAATCTAGAGACTTTGAGCAGTTTCCAAAACGCCCGGAGTTGATGGAGAGGTGCCTGTGCTCTGCTGCCTGGCCAGGGCGGACTCGGTGCTGCCCGAGGTCCCTTGCAGGCGCACGTTGTCCTACCTGCTAGGAAGATGTGGCATTGCACTGGGGTGCCCTCAGACAGATCTTATTCTGGGCAGCGCTGGCCACAGAACTGCCCAGTGCCCTCGGGTGAGCTGCTGAAAGCTCGATGTTCCAGCTCTTCCCTGCTGTAAGCAACACGACTCTTTATTTCAGCACTGATACCTTGTTTTGCCTTAGCTAAGGATTTGGCCATAGGTATGTTTTGTAAGCTCTCCTCCATTCCCTGCTCTCTGTAGCTCAATTAGTAAGTAGCAAGAGTAAGTTTCCAAAGCAGTTCCCGATGGTAACAGCGCTGTATTCTTACAGCTGCCCTGAACACAAACATTTCCGTCACTCCAGTTTAATATTGGAATCCGTCTCGTGCTGTTTGTGAAATACTCTAAAATACTTGTAGGGAAGCTGTGATAAGAGCAGGCTGTGCACGTAGTATTAGATGCAATTCTAGTAAATTGAATGTTAACACAGGGAGTTTTGATACAGAAAGCATCAGAAGAATGTTTTTTCTCCTCTGTCATTCCTTAAGGAAAAGCTGGTTTACAGCATAGGCGTACGGCAAAGGGTTACATTACTGACATGGAAACCCCTGCTACAAATGACTCAACTGCACTGATTTCTACAAAGCAGTTGGAAACCACAAATGCCTCCTGCTTACTAACACCTTGCGCTGCTTTGCAGGATTTGGGCGGGCAGGAGCCGGGAGCTGCTTTGCGCTTCTGGGGAGCAGCAGGCAGGAGGATGGACGTCATCCTTCGAGCTCCTCCCAAACACAGCGAATGCCTCCTATTTGCAAGTTAGATTTATTTATCCTGTGTACAAGTACTTAATAGACAGTAGCTTGGAATCAACACGCACATTATCTCATAGTGAGGTAAGACAAATAAATTACAAGTTGGAGGCCCGAAGCAGGATTAGTGATGCACCTTAGGAAAATATTTTGGTTTCTGTTTATATGTCAGCTGGGTTGTGAAATGTTTCATCTGGAAAAGGTAATAAGAGACTAGAGAAATACTTGTTCTTACAATGCAAAAAATATTTCAGTTTCATTCTTAACTGGTTGCTAGTGATACAAACCAAATTTCGTATTTCTGGAACGTCGGTAGCTGCTCAGCCACTTTCCTATGGATGCTCTTCTGCAAACTTTCTCCTAGCTGACAAGAAACAGCCCCTTTTATCTCCCCCTGTTTGTGAACACTTCCTTGAGTGCATGTTGCTTATAAAAGAGCACTTGTTACTCCAGAGCAAGCTCTTCCCGAAGTCCAGCAGATTTCTCTGTCTTCGGTAGACTCATCCTGCCTTCTCCAGCACGCGGTTGAAGGATACTCAGGGTGCTGGAGAAGGCTGCAGCGTGGGGCGTTGTGCCACATCCCTTCCCACTGTGCAGCTCCACCGAGGCCAGTCTGGGACAGCGCGGCTTTTGTCCCTCCTTCGCAGTGGGTTTAAACACGGTACCTGCTGCGACCCAGCTGGGGAGCAGTTGCACCCAAGATGAACTTGGCCTTTCCAAGCATTACGTTCTCTGTCTCTATTACACAAAAAAGCGTCTCCTATTACAGTTTGAGTGATATATTAGTATATAGCACAGTTCCAATGGTTTTTCAACACTAAGATTTTTTTAATTCAAGTGAAACAATCAAAATTAAATTCCTTGGCTCAGACAGTTACCACTAATTCTCGAGCAATATGACAAATCCACACTTGTGTCTCAAAGTGTAACATAAGATCTTAGTTATCCAGTAAACCCTGATGAGTTGTCAGGTCTTTCCTTACATGTGGGTAAATATGAGTCATTTATAATCCATTATGTGTCCTTTGTACATGTATATATATGTGCATTTGCACATGCCGCAAGATTGATAATAAGCATGATAAATCTTGGTGTTTTCTTAAGGGAAGTAACAATATATTATCCAAGTCCCTCCAGTGGAATTGGCATATTTCTACCTTGTGAAGCAAAGGCACTAAGACAGGGTATGCCTGCGAACTCTTTCAAAGGGTTAAGAAATGACTTGGCATATAAATGCAAAGCAAATAAGGATCATTATGTAGTATCACAGAAATACCAGATGTATCCTCTATGCATCTTATGCAGCTTTTCCCAGTGGAGCCAATATAAAGACTTGAGCATCATAAAATTGCAGGTTTTATTCAGATGAGAAGTAAAACAAAATAAAGACTTCTCTAAAAAAGCCTTCACTGAGATTTAATGGAATTCATTGTATGTTTAAATTTCCTAGGCATTGTTGAAAATCTCAATAATCATCTTATTGTAAGCTTAACTAAGTCCAAAGTCTGTGGAGAGTGGCAAGTTTTACCAGGAGAAAAAAAGTCGCTGGATTTTCTAATTTTAACTGGGACTGAGAATTATAAGTATGTGAATACCACAAGAAAACATTTCCAACCCCGCAAAAACTAAAAAGTGCCGAAGATCTGTTGTGAATCCTTTTTTAATGAAATTTCCAGACCTAGAGGTTGAAGGAACATCAGGTGAAGCGCCTGACGTGCAGAATGGTGACTTGGAGCACACACCCACCCGGGCTGCCCCGCCAGCCCGGCACTGCGCAGAACTCGCTCTTCTTCAGGGTACTCTACTGTACGTCAGGATTAAATGCAAAGAAATGTTGATGTCTAGGAGAGTCTTGGGGCTGATTGTAGCATTCCTGATTTTTTCCAGGCATTCTGATACTGCAAAGCTGTAAAGAGTTAAAATATGCAAGAATCTTGCTATTCTAGGGGAAAACAATATTTTCCCTGATCATGTATTTTATTATTAAAGTGCTATTTTGTTTTCAAAATGCTAATAGCATGCAGTTATACTGTAGTTCCTATCTCTTTTTGGTTTTTGACCGCTAAATAAGTTGCATGCAGTATTGCAATAATAGTAGTGAGTATTCTTGCCAATAAGTATTCTTGCAGTATTGCAAGAAGTGTACAAATACGCTCCTTTTATTTTTTAATGCACCAGATCCCTTGGGTTGCAGCTGAGCTGCACCTTCCCTGCCGGGAGCCGGCCCCGCGGCAGAGCCAGCACTCGCCAGCAGCCTCTGCGTCGCACTTTTCAGCGAGATGACAAAGGCCGGTACCTCTGGTACTGCGAAACTGCAGCATAAATATTCCCGATGACACCAAATGCAGATTTTTTGCGTTTTATCTTTTAAGTCCTGCTTTGGATAGATGTCACATCCTGCCTCCGGTTTCTAAACCGTCCAGGCTTTCTCCTTGTCCTTTCGCTAACCTCCGCGCCTCTCGGGAAGCCAGGAGCCCGGCCATGCCTGCGGGAGCCGTCTGCGATGCGCGGGTGCTTCGGGTGGCTTCGCTCAGCTTTTGCCAGCCCGGGGCTCAGCGTCCGCGCGGCGGTCGGTGACACGCGGGTCCCTCGTTTGGTGGCCAGGCGTATTACGGGCGGGCTGGTTGGAATGCCTGTTTAGATGGCATGTACCGGAGTCGCAGGGAGCACTCGAGGCAAAGGCAGGGTTTAATAAATATACTTAATCATTTATGTTTTGACCTTAGCCCAGACTCATACTCAGACATGGAAAGCTGAAAGTTGAAAACGTACTTTGTCAAGGCTCCTTTGGCTGATGCAGTGGTAAAACAGGGCAGCCTTGCTCTGAGGAAAGGCAGATCCTTCAGAAAGGAGAGTAAAAGGTCAAAACTAATCCAAAAGGACAAGCAGTGTATGTCTGTGTGTATATTGGGTTTCACATATGAAATCCAGTCATGATAAATCTGATGGCTTTAGAAACATCTACTTTGATTAATGAAAACATAGTTCCCATAGACCATGGGTTTCATACTTCAAAGTTCTCCTGGATTTAGGACCTTAGGTTTTGCTTATTCATATAACGTGCAGGAAACTATTTTTAAATGAATAAGGGAGTTTAAAAAAAAAAAAAAGGCAAATGTTTCAACATCGGAGGTAGAGATAGACTGGATAATAAGGAGCAAAATTAACAAACAGCAGACATTTTATTATGCATTTTACAATAATGTTTACATTCTTTCCTCTATATTTGTTTTTCCTTGAAAAGATTTATGTATTTATAAAAATATCTCACTGTTACAGCTCTGAAAATTGCAGCCTCCCTCACATTTGAAAGCCTTCGCGATTGCTGTGATCGCTGGCCATGTTCCTAATCATCTGAAACGCTTCTCCTGAGCCCCTGGTTAACCCTTTGTGCAGAGGGGAAGGAGGCTTTTGCTGGGGCAGTGGGGAGGAGGAGGAGGGCGAGAGGGCCCCCAGGGACCCGCAGAGCTCACACGGCAGCACCGGCACAATCCTGACTGTTGCAATGCATTGCTGCCGCCGGGCTTGCTCCTCCCGGCCGCTGCATGTTTGCTTAGAACTCATCTAGAAACAATGACAGAAGAATAAACAGTATTTTCGTTTGCAAGTCTGCCGTGCACCGGGGAGGCACGCAGGAACCTCTCAGCCACGGCAGCCTCACTTATCCAAAAGTTCAAAGGGATTCGAAAGTGTTCATTGCCTGTGGGACTGGGCACCCCGGCTGAAGTCTCCATTAATTAAATGCACTCACAGGATACAGAGCTGGTGAGTAATGTCCTGTTTATAGCAGAAGTGAGCGATTCTGGAAAAAGAGAAACACCGTGGGAGGGAAGATGACAGGGAAATAGGGTTACTTGCAAAGGCTGTAGCTTCTGCCATCGTTTCCAAGGACAATTGTTAGCGCTCACACCGTGATTTCAGAGCCGAACGCTGTGAGCTGTTGCAGAGTTTGTCAGCCGGAGGTTGAAGTGCACGTGCCACATGAGAGTGGGAAGGAAGTATGTGATCTGTCCATCGGAGATCAGCACAGCGTGCAGCTGAGCGCGGACGCGTTCAAAAGTCCAATATGTGGCAGGTTGGGGAGAATCCGTTTCCTCCACAGTTAAGAACGGAATTTGCACAGCTCCCAGCTGAAGTGAGTACCAAGTGCTGCTGCTTTGTGGCTTCCCCCCTGCAGTAGCAAAGTTACGGTATGGAAGTGAATTGGCAAACCCTGTAGGAAAGTTCAACCATTAATATTTAAACGGGGTGTGTTATTATTTGACTGACTACTTTGGGCAAGGAATTTCCATGTGCTCGTTCCTAACACACCCGTGGGGTTCTCGCTCCCAGCCGAGGCTTTTCTGGGCAGCTTGGTCCCACTGGCACCGCAGCTCCCAGCACGTCTGGTCCAGAGCGGCGCGGGGCTCCCTTCAGCATCCGCTCCTGCTTCTGAAATGGCCGGGACAGGCAGCGGCGCAGCCACGGGCAGCGGCGCAGCCACGGGCAGCCCTTCTGCTCCCTCCGAGGCCGCCTCCGTCGCGCCCTGGGGTCTGCCCTTCCCGGAGAGCAGCCCGCGTCTCTTTCATGAGAAGGATGCATCTTTTATTGGTTAAAATTGGCGGGTCATTTCCTTTACTATTTACTCTGTTATTTTTGCTCATACGTATGTTGCAATATGCAAGGTGAGGCTCAAAACTGTCAAGCCCTTTAATAGAACCATTACTGTATTTTTGGAGAACTTACTCTTTTTGATTTACTGTTCCTTAGAAGACAGGAAATGGAGCTACTTGATTTCATACTTTAAACAAAGCCGTCCAGAGGTTTAATGAAAAAAATTTCCCCTGGCTTTCGAATTAAAGGGCTATGGTGAAAGATTTAGCTTGGCTATTTTGACTTAGAAAAATAACATACTAGAAGCATTAAAATATTTTGTAAAAATACTTTTTAGTACTAGATTTTTCAGAGAAGAAAATAACCTTCTCTGGTTTTCTCAGTCTTTGGTCAGTAGGGCTAGCTGTGAAATGAAAGGACGTTTCCAAGGTTTGGGTGTTTTTCTTTCCTTCTTTAGAATTTATTTTCCTTTTATATTAAAAGCCTTGAAACAATTGCAACGTTAAAGACAAATTCTGTGCTTCTAAGCAAGGTAGTTTGGTATGAGTAATAACAGAAGCCTTTGCCGTTAGTAAAACACAAGAAGCGTTAAGCAGAAGGACGCAGGGCCTAATTCTGCACTACCCGGCAGCAGCAGGAGTAAAGGGCAGTTCTCATCGGCAGGCAAATGTCAGTGGAAGGCCAGAAGTGGGAGATCAGTATCAGGAGAAAATCAGTTTTAATAGGAAAATTCTGCGTGTGGAGCTGAATTAGCTTGGAGTGTTTGGGGCAGTAGAAAGCTAAACACGCTGGAATTGCAACACAAAGCACTTTCGACCTAGATGTTGAAGCCAAGGTTTCTGCTTGTTCCATTTGGTTTGATTTGACGTTGTTTTTTATTTGTAGTGCAGTGGATCTGGGATGGAGCTTGGGCATCGTACAAAGCAAGCTGATGGTCTTAATTTCCACCCAGTTACATCTTCAGTGAATAAGGAGAGAAGGAAATGTTCTGCTAGCTTGAAAGCACCATGCCACAGGATGAAATACTGACACAAGTTTAAGTCAGGGGGATTTTTTTCAGTGACTTTAATGAGGTTTCACCAGGATTTCACTGGTAATTGCTTGGCTAAAATAATACCTGGTTTGCTTCTGGAGTTGTTTCTACATTGATCCATTAATTGCTCCTTTTAGGTGGAACCTGTTCCACCATCAGAGGAGTTGTATCAGGTCTGGGGGACAGAAGAAAGGCTGGATTTCACACATCAAGGTCTTACATTGGTGGCTGTCAGTAGGATTTCAGCAGTTTGTCAGTGAGCGCACCCGGCGAAGTCTGCCTTCTCTCAGCCCCTCAGTAATCCTTGGAATCAGCAGGAGGCTTTCTCTGCCGTGCTGCTACGGCACTTCTGCTCCAGCTACGGGTCTGGGGGCTTTTGGAGAGCAGGTCGCTGCTCTGAGATTTATTTGTAAACTTCCCTCTGGCCGACGATGAGAAATTTGATACGTTATCAACTGAGATGCTAGGATTGACGAAGGGAGAGCAAGGCAGCCAGAAAAAGAGATTACAATTTAATAAATAGCAAAGATATGGTTAGCTGCTATCAGTTTAAGTTTAATACCATTAGCTCTTGTGCCGTTGGTAATGATGTATGTAGGACAAAGCACCCAAAGGCTACTGGGTTGTAACCAGCCCGTCTGTGGTTTCATGCACTTCGCAGAAGAATTTTCCAAGGCATAAAAATACCCAGGACTTCATTCTGAATTGAGAAAATGGTTTTCCTCTGATACATCTGCTGTCTGTCGATGCAGCAGCAAGAAGAACAGGAAGGGGAGAGTCTTGTTTCCTGAAGGAGCTTTTTTTTTTTTTTTNAGAGCCAGTGGTTTGGGCTTTACAGTACCAAAGGACCTGCCTGTTTTAAGCAAGGTCACGTTTTCTCCCCCCACACCCTGTCTAACCTAGGTCGTGTGCCTGTACTCACATGGAACCAATTTTACAAACGTATGTATTGAAATAAGGAGAATTTGGTGGACTCGAGGACAGCACGTGATGTCGCAGAGCCCTCCTCTGCCCCACCGCTGGTTACCCAGGGATGCCCGCGCAGTACGGTTGTGGGTGGTGAATCATCTCTGGATGCCCGGACAGGAATTGTATTGCCAGATGTGTGCTTGTAGCATGGAAAAGGAGTGAAAAGGGAGGAAAGATAAAAACTAGAGCTTCACCAGCCTTTCTGTTTTTTACAAGAAGGCTTTCTGTGCAGTTAATCCCTCTAACCTGCATTTACATTAACACTTGCACCTCACACGTTGCTGCTAAGAAGTTTTGGCAGCTCCTGGCCCTGATTGCAGAGGTAACGCTACACTTGTCTCCTTTGCTCTCACTCAAGTATCTCTGGAACCAGAGACCGGCACTCTATGAAGTTTCTCCTTGTACACGTATGCAGTCATCTTGGCAGAGCTTCAAAAGCCATTTGCCTTATTATTCATATGTCTGCTTATAGGAGCAGAAATGCTCCCATTTCTCACTTTCAAAATAAGAGCAGACCCTAGTAGAGGACAGATTTCTCATCGGCGTTTCTGGCACAGCAGCACGAACCCACAGGAACTCGCCATCGCCCCACTGCCACGCTGGGGTTTGTGGGTGCAGATTTAGAAGCTCCCCGGTAGCTCTCGAGGCACATGAGCAGCCCCAGGGTAAATGCCTGAAATCGGCAGGCTCCTAGAGTATAAGCAGAGTGGGGGTCTCAGGGTCTCATGAAACCCCACCAAGGATGACTTGAAAAAGGAAGCTTCAAAAAAGACCAAATTTTGCTTTTCCTCCTGCAGTTAGGACAGCTGACAACGTGGAAATATTGCAGAGACTCAAACATAATAGAAATTACTTAGCCTCCTCGCTGCATTTTCTCAAACAAGCTTCAAGAACCCTTGCCTTAAAACAAATTAGTAGACTGAAGTAACCTTATAAATCCAAAGACCCATTAAAAAGTTGAAATATTTGGCCATTCCTCCTCTCGGTTCAAACTGGGATTCATCCAGAGTTCAAGTGCGTGTATCACACAAGAGCCATGGTCCCATTTTGTAGAGGTCCATTTTAGTGTTGATGGTTTTCTAGTGCCAGGAATCTACTCTGCAGCCAGGCAGAGAGATAAATCAAAGTTGTGCACGCTGATGAAATTCAGGAGCCAGAAGTCACCATTGCAGCCCATATAAATCCCTGAATGCCAGCCCTTATGCTTTTGTCCATGCCATTAGAGTTCAAAATTATCTGCCCCTCTTTGCTGATGTATGGATTAACCGGCTGCCCGAGTGTTTACTAACGGTTATCACCCAGTACTTTGGACGTTATCAGAGGAAGGGACGCCTGCCGCGGGGCTTGGTCTCTCACCCTTTCTATTACCACCTGTCAGTGGCAGAGAGTGTGCTGTGAAGCTGTACAGTCACAGAGTACAAGTGTAGATAGTTTCTGACAGCTGATCAAAGGGGAAAACCAAAGGCCTGATAACAAGGACGTGTTTCATGTACTTTTAACTTTGAGAAACATTGGCATTTGCATTTTTTCCCCTCTGCAGGCTGGCAGAAACCAGGCACAATAAATGCTGCATATTCAGTTACCTAATAGTTGAGTAAATGGTATGTGCTTGAAGCAACAAAGCATAACTGTAATCTTGTTCCAAGTGGGAATGATTTAAGTAAGCCTTCGCAGAAGACTTGCTGTATAATAAAGTAGAATAATTTTAATTTGTACTTTGAAGTGATCTTGAATTCAGAATCTAATCTTTGTATTCAGCAGAACATCGTATACTGTCGTGAATGAGGTAATAACTGTAAGCTAAGGAATTACTTCCAGTACCTTTTGTAGGTACATGCGCTCCGTCATCATAGCCAGCATCCTCAGTAAAGCACCGCTGATGAAAGAGTCTCTGTTAGCTCAAGTTTCGGGTAAAATTTCACAGTACAGGGACAGAAAATCCACATATCTAGGCTGAAAGAAGGGCTCACTTTTTTCCTTCAGTAGACATACTTCAAACACAAAACAGAAAGTAAGCAAGTTGTCCTCTCCTCACCAGTATATCACGCTGTTGCACTTCTCTGCACAAGAGCAAGGAAGGTACATGAACTGCAATTTGTGACCAGTAGCAAAGACAAAACAACTTGACTGTTTCCATTGTCCAAGATGAGAAGGGGAAGGAGGAGTGCTCAACAGCAAAGCAGTGAAAGACAAATCAACTTTAAAACTAATTTCTAGTCATCTAACGTACTTAATAACCTATCCAGGTTTTTTAACATTACTGTTCCTGATTCTTTTGTCACTTACATCAGTGTCATTATGCTGATTTCAGTGGAGCTTCTCCCTGCTCTAGCTAGTGCGAGACCAGAGTTGGGTCTGTATTTCTAATTTAACATTTTTGCTTAAAGCTGCTAAGTACCTGAGTCTCTCTGCTTGCTCCAACTGTGCTATTAACACCAACATTTTAACTAATGTGCTAAAATTAGCTTTTCAGGAACTCAGAATGCAAGGCCTTCTTTCTTTCAAATGCAATACATAATAAATGTGGAAGTGCTTTGGTCCCAGGGTCTCCCGAACATCTCCCATTTGTTTGTTGAAGGTACCTTTGACCGGAGCGTGACCTTGCTGGAGGTGTGTGGGAGCTGGCCCGAGAACTTCGGTCTCCGTCACATGTCTTCCATGGAGCACACTGACGAGGGCCTCCGGGAGCGCCTGGCCGATGCGATGTGCGAATCTCCCAGCAGGGACATAGTGGGATCAGGAACAGGTACAAAGAAGAGGTGTGATCAGAGATCACGTACATCTCACCCAATGGTGATTTTTATTTTATTTTTTTTTAAGTTCTGCTTCTCCTTTTCCTCTGCACACTACCTCTGTGATTAACCAACTTTTATGGGGGTCTCATTTAGTGTGAGAAAAGTCATTTATAAAAAGAAAATATTGGTAGATCACATAAATATAGTCAGGGAAGCCTAAAGTAACTCAGAGAAAAATGCTGGCTTTTGAAGCTTCCTTACCATATTGCTGTGATAAGGACTCTCCTCTCTCCCCTGCCAACTCAGGAGCATCCACGTCTCTGTGCAGATTGCTGCCCTTGCCCACACTGATCCAAACAATGTCATAATTACACACATCCTAATTTTGTGTCCTGAATAGAGCCACTGTGAAACGCTGGTTCTGTAATCCAAATTAATCTATCTTCATCAGTGTCCATTATATTGATAAATTATATCATCTGTTTAAGTAAATGGAATAGCACACCAGAGATTATGCTGCTCAGAAGGGGCCCAGTGGTAGGAGATGTTCAGAAATGTTAAAGCTCAGTTATTGTGGTTTTATTGTCTCCCATTAATTTTGACTTGTTTTAAAAATATGCTCTAGTAAAAGGCCTAGGCCCATCTTTGATCTGTGCACCATTTGTGTTGTGACCAGCAGCTAATAGTAATGGCAGCTTCTAACATCGGCTGCCAGCTCACTCGTCACTCTTCTGGCAAGTTGCCTGGGAAGGAGAAAAGGAGGAACGCTAGCAGTAACACAGGGGTATGCCAGCCTTCTGGCATTACTGAAAGTCTGCACAGGGTAGAAGCTGCTCTTCCTTTCACTGTGGTCCTCGTACTGCTGAGGGCCTTGCGCTGCTCTGAGCTCTCTCAGCTCTGCACCACTCCAGCTAGAAAAGACTGAAGGGCTTTCCCATCAGGGCTTGGCCCCTTGCTTTGCAGATGGGTTGCTACTCAGCAGGTAAGCTGCAGCAGGTCACCACACTGCTGCTACCTCCCACCGACTGGAGGAGAAGGTTGAAAATAAGCAGTTTGAGCTCCTGTATGTAGGTACAAGTAGCAATAACCAAGCTGCTGGGTGGTGCAGAAGCACCCTTCATACCCCAACTTGTCATCTCTCAAACTGTCTTTCCTCTGATTTGCTACTGCTGAAAAAGATGGAGTCATGGGATGGTTTAAGATTCAGTATTAACAGCAAGATGTTGGTTGAACATTATGGGTCTCGGTTACAGATCTAGTGCAAATTCTCACCAGGTTGTTGCCCTGCACAAGCCTCTTAATGTGCCCATGACTGCTACATCACTTCAATGGGGATAGAGATGCCTCACATTGCAGGTGTGGAGTTTGATAGGCTCATGTTTGCAAAGGGCAGAGAAGATGGAAAAACAGGCTGTGAAAATGGAAAAATGCGCTTATTTCATCACTTTTTGACCCATACTGTGAGCAGAATGAACTTTGGGATCGTATTCACTTCCTAGGATGGGTCAGCTCCCATCATGTACTTTAGGGGAAAGTTGAAGAGAATAATTTCTCTGAAAGCTGAAGCCATCTAGACATGCCAGGTTGAGGTGACTGACTGCCCCAGAGACTTTATATTATACTGTAAACCAAGAACTTTGTCAGAGTCTGTATTTTCCTTCCATTTTCACCAGCTGATACCAGCGAGTGCCAACTTCTTTGCCATAAGATTAGGCTCAAAATACTGCAGGTGTAAAGACAGAAGGAGACTGTTCACAGAGGCGCCATCGCTCAGCTAAAACGCATCCAAAGAGCTTTCTCCTTGCATTTACTCTAGATACATAAATCTTCTTTGTGAGTGTAAGATAGATGGCATCTCAAAGCAGCGAATCTAAGCACCATCAGGCAGTAGTGAGTAGTAACATGAGCGCTGACCCAGCTCACCCCATCCCACTACCCTACTCACACTGTCATTATGCTCTGTGTTTTTCTGCCTGTCGTGGGATTCTCGCTATCACTAACATACTTTATTCTCAGGATTTGGGCATGTGATGACTCGATGCAGCAGAGAAAACCTAGTGATAAGGCTGTGAACTCCCATGCCCTTTCCACTTCCATCCCCTAACAGCTCTTGAACTGTTCTTCTTACCAGATGCCCATAAAAAGTACTCTGCTGCTCAAATGATACCTGGGAAACTGCACTTGCCTAGGGAGTCGACTAGTGCTCGCTACAACGTGCGTGGTTGCACTGACGGCAGGCTGCCAGCCAGCCATTTGTCAAACTGTGGATCACGTTAAAGCTCTAGCATCTGTCTGCTGGTTAATAAATGGGAAAAGATAAGTTTGGAGGTACATTACCTCTGCTTCAAAGAAGAGGCGTCTTTGTTGGCTCATAACAAGTAGGATAGTTTTAACTTCCTCCCAAACCACTTACATCTTAACAAACCGAGGCTGAATTGAATTTATCTTTGGAAAACATTCAGTTTTCTAGCCTAGCTCTTCCTTCCTTGGATTCACTTCAACCCCCTCACCTCAGTGAAATGATAACAAGGAGCTCAGCAGAGAAGACACCGTAAATTTGCTTGTTGGTAGTTGATTTCTGTATTGGTACTATTTCAAAAGACAGTAATTATATTGCTGCATTGGACTCAAAATTATGTAATTTATAAACCTCACTCTAATAATCCTAAAAAGACTTACTTTAGCTTGAAGTTATGCATACCCTTAACCCTTGTTTGTGCTCTTTTAATTCTCTTCAGTCCTTAAGCACATTTTACAGAGATTTAATGAAACTTACACAGTCTTTTTCGAACCGAAACATAAAATAGTGAAATTTCTAACTCTGAGTGTGAAGGTATGTGCATGTGTAGTGCTCATGTCCATAATGTGGACAAAGAAAAAATGGGCAATAGAATGGACAGTAAGACTTTATCAAAGTGCTCAACTGGGTCTGACATGCACTTAATGGCAAGAGATAAATAGATTCTTTTAATACCTTAACTGTTAGGACATAGCTGACACATAGATTTATATAGTAATCGGGGCTGATATGCGAAAGTAGCGCAGAGGAAGCGCATGCTCATAGTACACAGACCACTTTGGGAAGTAGATACTAACGGTATCTTTGTTCCTTACCTACCCCATTGCATTGCAAAGCTGGGTTAGCAACACCTCACTGGTTCAGTGGTTCAAGCTACTGGCAGTGGCAGAAATGATCCGAAAGTTGGTTATGTAGGAAACGTCAAACTGGAGGACAAAAAATCATAAGGAATAATCCGGCCTTTGTAAGGAGGGGGAATTAGATGGCCTGATGGGTCTTTTCCATCTCTGACTCCGGCTACTTGCCAGGGGCTGTCGGACAGTGGACAAGAGAAGAACCAGGTCTGGAAAATGACCCCCAAAAATCTACTTTCCTTCTGACCTAAATGATAACTTCAGTCATCCAGCTAGTTGACTTGATTGGGAAACCAGCTTTTCTCCTTGTTATCCAATTATCCAGACGACCCATGTCTATCTTAAGTGGAGTCTGCTGTACATAAGCTGTCAGCCTAGATACACATTTAATTCCAGAGAAGGCGTAAATTGGCAAAGATGCAAAAACATGTTTTTGCTGTTTCAGTTTCTGTAAAACTCTTAACTGAAAAAAGAAAAAAAAAACAAATTGAAGGTCTGCTCACAGAATGTTAGTGGTCAGTGACCTCTTTTGCTTGCAAAGCTTTGTTTTCAAGCATCTACAATATTTAGATTTGCAATATAGTTTCTGAGTATGTGCTGGAGCTTCACATTGCATTTTCAAAAACAAAAGCAAAGCTAGTATTGTGATTTATGAAACTGTGCTTCCAGGAGACAAATCTCTCTGACTCACTCAACTGGACATGCAGAAATTGCCAGCCCAGGCTAGAATTCTTTCCCTCCAAAAATACTGTGATCAGTAAACCCTCTGATTTACGTAGTCCTTCAACAAGTACATTTCTTAAGCCTTCAAATGCATTTTGGTCATTGCTAGGCATAATATTGAAAATCAGTCTGTAATATGGGACCAAGCCTTTACAGTCTAGTATAGAGGATGTGTTGTGAAATACACCCAGGGAAGACAATTTCTGTGACCCCCATTTCTGTGCCACAGGAGTTCATAGGCTGAACCCCATGAGACAGATTCCCTTGCGCTCTCTGCCCATTACTTCTGGGCTGAGGAGGGCACCAGCATCATGCTGCTGAGGTGGTTTCTTCCCACAGAGGTATAGCATGGGGAGGTCTGTGTACATCCCAGGTAGCCAAATTCATTAGGCTCCTGACCACATCCACTTAAAATGTAGGCTGGCCTTAAAACCACTGGTTCTGCCAGTCAGTCCAATAAAGGAGTTACTGACTCCAGGGCAGCAGAAGGGAGCATGAAACCTTGCGGCTGTGCATGTACAGCCCTAAGGAGAGATACTCTCCACCTTGGGGAGTTCATCCCAGCATCTCCTGCTCCTTCGACCTGGGTGGAAGGTCTTGCTCCATGTTAAATCTAGGTATAGCCTCATGCTCGGCTATCAATTGGTTTAGCAAATCAAAAAACATTCTCTACATCTTTTCAGGTTTATTACTATAAAGCACATAGCACAGTTACGGCAGTGTAGATTTGTTCTTTAGGAGACTATCACAGCACACAGGTTCCAAGGGAGAATTGTCAATATATAAAATAAAGAAGTATTCATCACTGTTCAGGTTACTGTGTCAAGATGAGCAATGCTGCAGTGATACATGTGCTGGTGCAGCTGTCAGACCCTTGGTTTTTCTTCAAGAAGGAGCCTGGTGGGTGGAGTGCCCCGGAAGCCAGGGCTGCAGTGGAGATGCAGGATGGGGCATGCAGGATGAGATCCCCGTTCGTGCCCATCTGCTGCATCCTCTCTGTTACCATTTCTTTGGATGCCTGAATATTACACTTATATTCATATCTGATTTATTTTGACAAAGCATACCCAAATCCACATTGCTGCTGTGTTTTACAAGTGGTGGAACTGTTCTAGGTGTATACAAGAGTAGAGTTTCATTTTGTGGGCATGTATCCTTTTTTTTTAATCCATCATGAAATCCAGTACCTTATGATGGCTCAATTTATACTGCAGTTTATGGAGCAAAATAACTATCTAGAAATATACATTCCTGTCTCAGGAATACATATGAACTTACACTAAGAGCCTATATTAAAAACTGCAGAGCACCCCCCGAATTTTGCATCTCGGAACCCATGCTATTAGTTCTGAACAGGGAAAGATCCAACTATGGCACCATTGTGGTCAGTAAAACCTATGAGTTTTGAAGATTTGCTATAGAATTTAAAGCAAGGTCTTTAAATCCCTTTATAAAGTTACAGTTAAACAGTTAAACAACAAAAAATATGCTCATTTTCTTTCAAAACTCCTGCAAACTCTGTCAATTACCAAGAGTGGAAAGTCAGTGGCAGCAGAGGTGCGAACACAGCAGAGCCCTGCACGGGCCCTGGGTAGGAACCTTCTGGATTGCTTCCAAATGTCATCAGCAAACTCATAATGCAATGAAGGAAGCTCATATGTTGAAGCAAACTCTTTAACCTGATTAATGGGGTGTAAGTAAGTGGAGCTAATTAGAGGTGCTGTTAGGGAATAGCCCGTCCGAGGCGCTGGGATCTGCATTTAGGATGGTTTGGCTTCTGGCCTCCATGCGAGGCCAAGCGCTGCATCTGGCTGTCAGATGGTTACTGCGGCCTGAGCCTCACTCGGGTCTTGACACCTCTGAGCTTAGCAAGGGGAAGTTTTTGAAATATTTATGTGAAATTGGTGGTTTGGGCCTAAACGTGAAGTTCATGATGAGCAGTGAAGTCACACGCTCTGCTGCATGCCTGGCTCAGGTTTGACGGGAGGGAGAAAGAGCGGGGTCCTGCTGATCCCATGCAAGAAAAACCCTTCCTGATTTTTGTTCCAAAGAGAAAATGTCTGGGGTCACAAACTGTGTTGAGAGATGAGCAGCCACCTGGACAAAAATGTACCTGTGCTTTTAGTTTCAGTAATAGGATTAGCCCTGTATAGAGTCAGAGCTTCGATTGGTACCTTTCCTTTCTTCCTTTCTTCCTTCCTCCTTTCCTTCCTCTTCCTTTTAATTTTTTTAAGATTTTTTCCCCTCTCTCCTCAATTGGTCTTAATCCTAACTTGGACATGGGGTCTAGGCATACAAGAACACAGATCAATTGGTTTTCCCTCTGAAGAGCATTTCTGCAAAGAGATTTCTGCATAGGTTCAATGCAAAATCAGCTTGGGCAGCAAACACACAGGCATATCAAATAACATTGATGCTAAAAGCAGCCTTTGAACTTTCAGAATATTCATCCCGGGGTCAGAGATTAAATTACTCCCTCAATTAAGTCTAAGAGCTCAATGTTCTTCCTACAAAAGGTTTATTTGGATGATACTCTTAAAAAATGAAAATTCAGGGCTCTTTAGGAGCCGCCATTTTTGAAGTGCTGGGTAAGAAGAGCAGCGTTCGCATTGCATGCATTTTAACGTGGTTTTATGAGTTATTTCTCATGTGCAAGATGCAGCAGCGCAGGAAACGCGCGGCTGTCCGGCCGGTGCAGCCGTCCTGCTGATGGCATCGAGCACTTCAACCTGGGCTTCTCTTTCTCCCCAGCCCTGCCCAAGCCAGAGCAGCCCTGTCCCACGGCCTGCCAGGGCCACCAAGTGCATTTTAATTCCCAAACTGTCAGGCCTCCAGACCTGGACTGTTTTCCTCTTCTCAGCCTGGGCTGGGGCAGGCAGCCAGCCCCACTGGGCAGGTCCTTCCCTCGGAGCTCTGCTGCTGGCTGCAGCGAGCCCAACAACCAGCTCGGGGCGCTTAGCGGAATTTCTTCCAGGTCATACATTGTTTAAGGGGGAGAGGGGATGGATGCTGATACCACAAATGTCTCTGGTGTGAATTTAGGTTCATTGCTGTTTGTAGAAAAAGCCTGCTGATGTTTTTAAAGGGCATACTGACACTAAGAGACAACTCTGACTTTCTACCATTCGATAACAAGTTGGTCAACTGCATTTACTTATTATCAACTGTGGTGTTGGGTAATTCCTTTTATCTTTCTTCTTATTAAATCAAGGCACTTTTTAAGAAATATTTTATTTTTGATACAGAAACAGCCGGTGAAGTAGCAGTAAAAAACATCACCACAAAGAGGCACATGGCTTTGAAATGTTTTGGTATGTAACATAACTGTATTGTTCTCAGGTCTTAACTTTTGCACAAAGAGTATTTCTTCTTGTTTTAAAAGCAAACCCTCTGTCAGGTTTCAAAGGGTTACACACATAACGTGGTTGTAGAGGAACAAAACAAAAAATATCTAAGTGTTTCAAATCATTTCACAAATAACATTGTTCTATTTCTCTCCTTAAATGAACAAGAGTTTCTTTGATTTTTTTTTTAAGTCAAATTTAGGATTCTGCTGTTCAGAGCAGAGAGGTCACAAGGCCCTAATGTATTTAGCATTGACTGCCCTCTCTTGTAGTGCGTCTATTAGTCAGTAATTTGATTTGTACCTATTCATTTGCAGTCCCTGCAGGAGCTCTGAGCTGGCCCCAAGTATAATTGGTGCTGTCTCTATTTTTACATCATTAGATTAGCCCCGACTCCTGGCCACTTGTTGTCTGCGCTTGTCTGTCCATTTATACAACCTAATGTAACACAAAATTCATTACTGATCACATTACTTTCAACTCTGAAGCCAGCTTTGTGATAAACATTTTGTTAACCCTTTCTTGCCAGCACACAGACCTGGGGGATAAATGCACTTTCCCTTTGCAGAAAATCAATATCATAATAAAACAAAGTGCAGTCACATTTCTAGATTTGTCATTCCTCCTGGAGAAAGAAATGGGGAGAAACATATATGAGATGACTAAATGATGTCTGCATCCAGGCATCTCAGGCTGCTGTATATGAAATGAGCTCAGCAGTGTCCTTTCTACTAGAATATAAAGAAGTGACACAAGATAGGGCCAGCACTCAATTTAAAACTTAATTTCTTGCTCATTGTTCTGCAAGTGTTTTAGCTCTTCTGTGCAGGCTATAATCAGGTTATGACATTATTGGAACTGGACATTTTTCTTCCAGTGCCTTGTCTCCAAGTAGTTAACAGAGGAACAATTCCCTTTCTCCTTAGAGATTTGTTATTATGTTGGGTTTTGGTTTGGCTTGGTTTGTGGTTTTTCTTCCTAATGATTAAGCAAATTCATTTTCCTACTGCAATACTCCAGCATTTCACAGGAAAATGTGAAGCTCCCTTCTGTCTAGCTTGGTTTTGCTCACATTTGGTTGTTTTGCTGAGTACCTTGTAAAGCATTAAGCTTTTTGCATCACAGAGGCTTCTGCTATTGATTTCAACAGGAACAAGAGGAAAGCCACGGTAGGTATTCCTTTAGGCCTGATTCTGCAAAGGGCTCAGCATCCTAACAGCACTGTTTGCAGTATCGTGCCCATGAGGTGATGCTTGCTATTCAGAGAAATATATTTTGGTGCATGCAAAAGCTGTTGATTTTTAACAGTTTTCTAAATCGATTTTCTGTTTGTACAGCTTGGCTTGGAAATCTGTTATTTTGAGTTTTCTAAATATTTAGAAACATTTCTCAGTGTTTATTAAATGTTCCCTTTAAAAGCCAGAGTTCTGAAGCATGCCCCACACTGAGTAATCCTGCACTGAGCAGGGTGCAGGCGGCAAAACAGCCGTATAGGATTTTTCCATCTCTAATGTCTATAATTACCTTGTTATTCCTTTTAGAGCCTTCACATGGTATTTTTATGTAGGATACAACTTATGGTAAGCATATATTTCTTAGTAAGTCTAAATGCCCTCGTCTCCCAGCATTTGAAACAAGACTGGTATTTTTACAGCTGTTTCGTGAGCCAAAACTTGTTGCAGCTGCTGACGTGATGGCAGGATAAAGACGAGACAGTTCCTCTCTGTCCTCCCAAACCCAGCAGCCCCAGAGAACCTTTCAGAGAGAGGCTGGGGGCATTTCACTGCTTTTTACGGGAGTGATTGTAGGTGTGTGCAGCGTTGGCTGGTGCTTGCTCCTAAAGCCTGGCCTGGGGAAGGTATGCGTTTCCACACAGCTCAGCTGCTGCCTTTGTGCCCCTCAGTCTCCACTTCAGTTTTGTCATCTGAGCACTGGGGATGCCAAAGCAACTTGAAGTCACTGTACATGTGACACGACTCCTGTGACCTCACATTACAGATGAGCCACAGACGGGGTCGCGACGCGGGGCACGCCACGCGCTGGGAGGCGGGAGGTATGTGCCAGCCGGGCTGCGTGTCCCCAGCCCGGGGCCCTGCTGTCCGGGATGGTTAGGCTGCCTCTGCTCCCATTTCTGCTTGCTATATTGTGCAGATCTGCTGCGCATCTTGCATTAACTCTTCGAAGGCTTGAGCCTTTCATTATCTTAAAATGACATGCGGCCAATCTGCCGACTCCCCTTCCTGCCTGCGTAGAGCATTAACATTGCACTGATGCCGAGGGCATCTCCTGTTCCCTCGATTTTGAAAGGAAGATGGCCAAAGTCATTGCAAAGCTCTCATAAACAATGCATTGCCCTCATCAGGGGAGACAGGAGAGGAGGCTGGAGAATGGAAACCCATTTATGCAATAAATTGTTAAGTAGTCGAGCTGTTAAACGAACACTTCTTATTAGAGAGATACAATGAAGTATGAGTCACCAAACAGCAAAACACACATTAACACAGCAAAATTCCCATCACTAAATGGCAGGTCAAAAGCTGAAGCAATTAAAATGTTCCAGCGTGAGCCAGCCCTTTGGCCCTACAGCTTTTAGTCCTCTCAGATGCAGAGGCCCCTCTCCACCACTGGATCTGCTCCTCACCTTTGGCTCTAGGAGGCAGAAGTCCTTCGATGGGCTCCTAAAGTGCCACCTCCACAACTCCAGGGGCCTTCTTCCATCTGTTCGGATGCCGTATGACTTCCTATCATTGTAGTGCAGTCTGCAGTCCTGCCAGCACCTCTTGTCACCCCCATTCATTTCTCTAACAGAGTATCAGACAAACAGTAACCTTGTTTTTCTGATAATTAGCCTTGCTGTCCACGTTGGAGTCTAAGAATATTGGGACTGTATCCTTGCTTAACGGCTGTGTTGTTGGCTATCTGATGCTTGTCTAGTGGAGATGGTCAGACAGAATGCGGGAAGTAGAGGGAAGCAGCAAGGAAAAGGAGAAAAAAAAGGGGGGTTCTGGGTTTGCTGGGGGAGCACCTCCCATACCAGTGCTGCCACTTCCCGGGGCATGTCCCATGGGGCCAGGTTTGGTGACTGCACCCAGGAGCAGTCAGTGCTGTGGCTGCTGCTAGGCACATGGCAATGCTGGGAACGCTTAGCTCTCCTTGAGGTAGATATTGTAATTTGTGGTATGAAAATATTATCTTTCCTTCCATTCCTAGCCTGCTGTCTCCCCACCATGGATAATATATAAAACAGTAGACTTTTATTCATTAACATTTATGGGAAAATGTTAATATTAAACTGTAAGTGAAAAGCCCTATCTTATTGAATTCTTCTGCTGTGTTATTGGGAGCCTAATTACATTTTGCATTTAAATAAAAACCAGATGACGTTCAGGACGGTCAGGCAAGCATTCTGTAAGTGAGAATTTATCTTGCGATCTGGGTAAACAATGTCTCATCATTTAACAGTTATTATAAATAATGGGTTTTTAAGCACTTTGCTGGGAGTTCATATTGGCTCCACACGGGTTGCACTGAGAGAGAGAGAATTTCAGTGACATCTTCCAGGCATCCGGTTAGGAGGAATCATATCCTGAGCTCACTTCTCAAGCTGCGGCAGTTTTCATCCTACTCTGTTTGTTATTGCTAAATATTTTATGGATAAAAAAAAAAAAAAAAACTAATAGCAAGAAAAATTACAAATCATTTGGAAGCATTTTGCAAATGGAGAAACCATTGATGCTACTGCCCAAAAGAAGTGGAATGTGTTTAGGACTCCTGCAGAGTTTCATGCAAGTGGTTTTACAAAGAACCCTCCAAAGGCATATTCTTTTGGAAAAAAAAATGGTGCTGTATAAAAAGTTGTGTGTTCTTTCACAAAGAATGAAGAAGATTTAGAGGCAAAACGTAAAGACAAAACGATAATAGACTGGCTGCTTTTTTCTGTTTCTGCTGGTGCCCTCTTGAATTAAATCATTGGTAATTGCATCCCTGGTAATACATGAGCTACTTTAGAAAAAGATAAGAACTTCTAAAAAATGTAAATAGCTTTTTCCCCACTTCTGCTGTTTATATTCTGTGTTGCATTCCTGCCACTTCAGGCAAGGTGGTTGTGCTTTTGTTGCTAGCTGGCTTTTAGTCTTTGCTTCATGTTTCTCAGACATTAGCAAGAGTCTCGGAGATTTCTCCCAGGCATTTCCCATCATGGGCAGGGAGCAGCTTTGAATGCGGTCTGTCCCGCATCCCAGCGATGAAGGAATTAGTTTTTCATGCAGACAGGAATAGGTGGTAAGTGGATGAACTTTTCAAGCAACTATTTGCTGTTGTGAAAAAATACAGAACTGGGAAGTGCCTAACGCTGGCTGGTGGCAACCACTGCCTGACACGCCACAAAGCCACCCACTCTGCAAAATGGCTCTTTCCAGGACATAAACTGTTTACTGCCTTTTTCTGGGAGAGACATTTTATCCCGTTTCCAAGAGCATCCCCGCAGCTAAAATACCATCCTTTTTTCTTTTTTTTTTTGGGGGGTGTTTATTTGTTATTTGCTTGGTCAGTGACTTTCTTAGTATCTGTCCAACATATGAACTCTGTGTTTACATCAAAAGCTGATGGTGTTGTGAAAGACAAAGGGTCAGTATCACTTCTCCGACCATTTCCAAAGATGTTTTTCTGGGAAGGCCGTGGGCAGGAAGGTGCTGGCAGAGTCAGCAGCCAGGACTAGCCCTGGTCCCTCTTCTTGGGCTCGGTGGTGAGGAACCTTGCAGGAGCAACAACACGGGTGGCCAGGGATGGCAAGCAAATGCAGAGCCCTGATCCAGGTGAGCGGGATGGAAACGGTGGTGGTTTCCCAAGCAGATACAGATAGCACCATGCTGGGGGACCCAGAAGCAGTCCCATGCAGTGTGCTGTGGGATGCTTGGAGCTCCCCTCCCAGAGACTCTTCTGATTTTCTCCTAAGGCAGAGCACAACTTTCCCATGGAGGGTATCTCCAGTCTGTTGCCAAGACCCTGCGCACATGCCTCACTGAGCAGCTATTCCCATTGGGTGCTGAGGCCAGGTTGTCAGCTGGAAATGAGGTTTGGCAGCAATAATCTAAAGACAAATTAACCTAGCAGTCTTCCTCTCTGATCTGCAGCCATGGAGTCAGCAGTACGTAGATGAACTGTACAGGGACACATCCCTAACCTGAAATCTGGATGTGCTTTTTTGCTTTCAGTCAGGGCTGGTTTTATCAGCACCTTTTAAAAAAAAAATCTTTGGATTATATTATGCCAGTATTGTGTGGTCGCTTGTTTGGTTTACCTTTTGGAAACATGGCTGGTGAAAATGAGTGAAAACTGTGGAGAAGAATACAACATGAAGAGAAGGTAGTGGTATTAACTTTTCTGCCACATGCCCAAGTACAAGGCAGAATCTGAACAGCTTGAGATGGTTTAAATTGCCTTTTATGTGGGATGTGGCTAGAGGAATGCCTTGGTTTGCCATTAGGTCTTTGAGATTTCACACAAGAGTTATCCTGCGTTACGAGCTTGTCCGTAGACTGCAGCTCATTCACGCATTTGACAGTGCTTGTAATAGTGTAACTAAAAGGCAAAGCCTGTTAGAATCAATACTTGGAACAGTTTTTAAAATGCAACTTTTTAAAAGGGAAAACGTCCAGGTTAGTTTTTTCAACTGCCTTCTGGTTCCATGGGAACGAATGCAAACTGCTGTGCTGAACAACTCCCTCAGCAAAAGGCCAAATTAAGCTTCAGATGTCACTTTTATCAAAGCTCTTTCATATTTATGTCTAACATCAGAATTTGGAGCTATATAAATAAGACAGAGTATATTAAGAGTCTCAAGCAATCCTGCAAGCGAGCAAGCCCCCAAGGTTGGCCTGTTGTTTTTCCAGGCCCGGTTAATACCCAGTCTAGGTAGAGAGTTGATTTTAAGAGGACTATGGCAAGCTCTGAGTGCTTCAGAAAATTAGGTCTGTGTTTAGAAAATGGGTCTGCTCAAAGCAGCAATGTCAACATAATCTTTGAAATAACTGACTAAATAGACCAAGGAAGTTCAGTTTGGAACTGGAATTACTGGGATGTGTTTGGAGTTTCTCAACAACACTAAAACTAGCTCAGGGGAGATGAAAGGAAGAAACCTCTGCTCAATAGATTTCCACCTGGGCTTTTCGGATTCAAGAGCCTCGAAGCATTCAGATGAGCAGACAGGGCTGAACCCAGGTGACATCATTTTGTGCGGCTGTGTGCACTTCAACGAAAGTCTTCTGATTTGGACCAGCTGAGCATCTGCTCCCCCCCAAACTTTCAACTTTTCCTTTGAATCAAACCCAAATTCCAGTCCGTTCTAGCTTCCTCCTCAGCATCAGTCTGCACCAGGAAGACAGCCCAGAGCCTCTCGGTAGCTTTCCTCACTGGCCAGAGAGGCCACTTTGTGTCAGAAGTACTAGAAGTTGTGCCAGAATTACTTTGCTTTGTAATATTATACTTTTAAAATGAACTCAGCAATGCATTTTTGTCAGAAGCACATAATCCTCCCCACACACATGCAAGATGCACACATAGGCACACTCAGCTCAGAAGTTGTCTTCCTCCCAGGTTGCCTTGTCTTCCTAAATGAGGATTTTTAAGGAGATCCAATAACCAAGGCAACATTGCAAGAGGGGAAAAAATAGGTCTTAGACATGAAAGAAACTGCCGCAGTTTCGAGGTTTAGGCATGTCTCAAATCCCCCGTTTGGCCTATCAGTGAAATGCTGCCCAGACTCTGAGGTTATCACCGGATTTGTTACTTTGACTTTCAGGCAGCTTTTCCGTGCCCAGCATTTTTGCTGGGATGGTTGAGTTGAGCGCAGGAGAGGAGGAGGCCGCAGGCAGCGCTCCCCATGCGTGGTGGCTTCACTGCAGCAGCTCTGCCCGGGGGGGCTGATGGGAGGGGGGTCCGAGGTCCACGCTTTGGGTCTAGACCTGCTCTGGGTAGGTGCGTTGTGGTTTCAGGAATAGGGATATCTCCTCCAGAACTTCTGAGCAAGACCCAAAGCCTCTGGGTAGAGTAGGACACAAAGTGGAGCACATGTTACGGAGCTGGTAGGTGTCGTGAACATGCAGGTTACATTTCATTTCTATTTTCCTTTGTGGAGTCAGAGGCTGACAGAGGGGTCACTGTTGAGCAATCTGAGGCACTCCTGTAACCCTGGGAATGAGAGCCCAAACCCAGGAATTTTAATACAGTGTTTTCTCTGCAAATGCTTTTGGTCTGATATACACAGATGTGCTGCTTGCGTAACTGAAGATACAAGATAATTCTGCCTAAATACATTAAGAAATGTGTATACACACTGGCTCACACAGGAAAGCGTGCATTACATGTAAGGTACACTATAGGATTTATGCTAGCAACATACTGAAACTTTCAAGATGGGGTAGGAGGGAATGCCTTTAAACCAAAACAACCATATCTGCATATTCATTTTTTAAAACTCTACTGGAAATCTTGCATAAGGAGTTGTAGGCTTGCATGATGTGTATGGGCTACAGAAATCTGTTTTCTGTAACCATTTGACTGTTCTAGTTCTTGAAATCTCACATGCTGTCTGAAATCGGCAACTCATCCTTGTGACGTGCCATTTATGTAGGAAAACATCCTAAACCTCTTTACAAAAATATACAGCTCTAGGAAACTTGAGATTATTTTTTAAAAGCACTGCAGTCATTGTGAAAGTGCCTATCATGAAGAATATTGTCTCTCTAAATGCTAGTCCTTTATCTAGTGCACTTTTAACCTTCCATAAAATGTTCAGAGTCAAGTCTGGCAAGATGCCAGAGTCTTGGGTCTCATGCTGCATGGAATCAAGTTGTGTGGAGCTTTTTGGTTTCTCTTTTTAAATGAGAAACAAGCTTTTTTATTTTTCGGGAGACAAAATTCTTTAGAAGTTCATGCATGAAAATGTTTTGTCTGTATCTTAACAATCTCTTCGTGCTTGAAGTAGATCTAGTCATTTATGTAAGTTCACATGTCCTCCCAGTTTTGTAAATGTTAGATGTTTGGCATCTTAGCATTGAAATAAGGCACTAGAAATGAAATTTGCAGTCTCTGAGGGGCTCTGATGTTCAGAAGGCTCAGTCTTCATTCCCCTGGCTATAGCCTGCCTTCTGTACCTCCTCATCTCCTTGGTAGATCCTGCCACCTTTTTTCCGAGATGCCAGGTTTCATCTCCAAGTGCATCACATTAACGAATTCTACGTGGATTCAGCATTAGAGTTATTGTAAGATAGTTTGACTGTAACTAATATTTTACATAGGCCACTGAATTCTGATTTCAGAGGAGTTGTACAGGCAGTGTTTGCAAGTCTTTTTTACTTTGCAAATTTAATGTGGGTGCTTCTGTGGTGTCTCAACATTTTGAAAGATGCAGCAGGATGAAATGCTTTTAATATGGGGATTGATTTTCAGTGTTCAACTGCCATAGTGTTACATTTCCTCTTTTGAATGGAGTTAAAAATCTGCTGGCTTAGGAAAAAAAAAAATTCTTTGGAGCAGGTTTATCACAGCCACACGAAACATTGCAGGGAATTGGTCCCTGCAGCTGCCCCCGCCGGCTGCCCGACCGCGGGGAGAGCTGGACACAGGGCTTGGGGCAGAGAGCAGGTTTAGTGGACTTTTAAACATTACAATAATCAGAGTCATTTTAAAATGTTACAGTAATATATGAAGCTGGGAACCAACTGAGAAACTTCCCTTTGGAAAGGAGCAGTGTAAAAATGCATTTGCCCAGAAATTTATTTTCAGCCATCTCAAATTAAAAGGAGCTGGGAAAATTAAGAACTTTAATGAGTATTCGGTACTTGCATTTCAATATGATTTAATATTAAAGATTTTTGCTTATCAGTATACCCAAGTCTATGGGTCCCTGCTGGAGGGCGCAGGTCCCGCTGTGGGACCGGGGCTGGAGCCAGCTCCTGGGTCCTTGCCTCCGTGCAGCCAGCAAGGGCTGCTGGGCTGGGTTATACTCAGAACTCCCTTCTTCACAAAACTGTGTGTCGTAGGAAGGGGAATACCCAAGAAAAAACTACAATTGCACTATCAGCAATGCAATTTTAAAGCCTTGGTATTGGGGAGGTATTTCTGTGAACTGGTCCGGTTACACGACTTCACATCAGCTTTTGAGCCCTTTTCTGCCTTGGGCTGCGCCGTGTGCGTCCCAGGCAGCAGCACTGGCTCCAGTGGGGACTGGTGGTGGTCATAGTAAACGTTCATGCAGTCAGAGAGCCCCAAGTGTCCAGCTGAGTTTGGGGTGTTGTCTAAACACTGAGAGATGGAGAGCGTACGTGTGGCAGTGCGTGTCAGCGTGCAGGGGAGCGGGAGCCATGCGGCTGGGGCCGGTGAGAGCTCCGCCATGGGAGCATGTCCTGCTCCGCTCAGTAGCAATCAGTAAAATAAAAATGTTTAACTAATCCATTCACTGGGGAGCGTTGTGTAAATTACAAACAGTTTAAGAGATCCTCAAGACTTCCATTGTGTTAATATAAATTGCCTTTTAGTGTTCGCTTTATATAGGATCCTTTTGAATGAGAATCCAGATGGCAGAAGCTACATAATTATTATTCATTACAGTTAATAAGTAACACTCGGGAGCCCCAGTCAGCTCCGCAAGTCCCCTGTGATAGGCATTGTGCAAATATAAGAGTAAAAAAATAGTCCTTGCCGCAGAGTGTTTTCCAGTCTTGGCTAAAGAGAAGGAGGCGTGAAGGACCCGTGCATTTGTCTGGGAGCGTGGAGCGGGCTGTCGTTTCGGGAAGCGTGTCTGCAGGGAGTCTTCTCAGAAAGAAAGAAAGAAAGAAATTATCTTTGATTGTAAACCAAGGCTCTCGCTTTGGCCTTGTAGCTGTTGCTTCGAAACGTGGCTGGGGAGAGGCGCAGCCCCCTCGTCTGCCCCGCGCCCTGCGCCCAGGCAGAGGGGCAGGGGAAGCTGCCGCCCGCCAGCCCCGGCTCGTGGGGAAGCCCAAAAACTTCCCTGGAACAATTGCAGTGAATGACAGCGACGAAATCAAGGAGATGCGAGCCCTGCTGGCCATTACCCCACTTCCTGCATTCCTACTTGTTAATTGTGTAATTCCTAACGAGTCTTGAGGCGTCTGATAGACTTTCTGATGTGTGCTCACTCTGACGCTTCCTTCCCTCCCCTGCCCAGCCTCCTCCCTTGCGAGAGACCTTGTTCCTTTAAAAATGCCATCCTTAAAAATCAGAAATACTCAGCACAGAGAAAGGAAAAGAGAACTTGACATTAGTTGAGCTTGAAAGGCTTGGTGCTGTGAAAAGTGACTGACGTGTGAAAAGAGGCTACAATTAGTTCTTTCCCCGAGCACTCTCCCATTCAGTCCAGGGTCACTCCTTCAGCGAGCTGCGGCTTTGAGGGTAATGTGTTGTGACAGTTTGAGATGATGAAGAATAATTCTTGTATTCAGGGTTGCTGCCGCTTCCCCGCTGCCCTGACACATCAGGCTGCTGTCATTGTATCATTTATCCCGGCTGCGGCTCCGCCGGGCTGTGCCGGGGCTTGTGCAACGCTCAGTAGGTAGAGGAAAGGGTCGGCTCCACCAGCAAATGATTTTTGAGGATATTTTGAAACTGTACTTAACAGCCTGGTGTAGGGAAGGGCAAACAGAGAGAAAGGAAAAACCATTAGAAGAAATAATGCACTGGAGAGGAGATTTTTGAGTAGACATAAAGGAGATACCATGGCTTCAAGTGGACCACTACAGTGAGAGCACAAGTAAGAAAGGCAGCATAATTTATGAGTGTTCCGGGCAAAAGAGGGCTATATAGATTTTCTTCAGGCATTGAATTAATGTGCCATATAAAATGGTTTCACATTTAAGCTTGGCAGGACTTTTTACCTTTCTAGATTTGATGAAGTCCTTTGACAGTTCCTGGAGCTTTCTGGAACTGAACAGACAGCAGCCTCCGCGGGGCGGGATGCTCGTCTGGCCCCGCCGCATCCCTGAGCATCCCGAGCCGCTGCTCCTCCTCCTCGCCGCTGGGCTCTGGGAAGCGGGGAGTGCTGGAACAAGGGACAGGCGTGAGGCAGAAGTGTGGTGTTTAGGAATATTATCAGAAAGAAATGTTTCATTTTTCAATCTCTTTTCAGTTTCTCCCACCAAGCAGGCACTGAAGGAAGGCTGCGGCCTCCTGGCCGGCACAGTGAAGGGAAGGCCAAGCAGAGTGCGAGCAGCGTTTGCGTTGCAACACCTTCAGCTTTCCGCTGCTCCGGGCGACTCGGCAGCAGCGGTGCCTTGGCGTGGCCGAGGGGCTGATGTGCACGGCAGGGAGGGGTGTAGCTGCTGCTGCCTTCAGAGCACGAGCGCCTTGGAAGTCCTGATTATTCTGGGATGCTGGGTGATGCCAGCCGTGCCCGTGACTGTTACCATCCAAAGCGCAGGCAGGGCTGCTGCCGGCTCCCCTGGAATGACTTTCTCCTCATGGCTTCAGCAGATGTTGCTGCTCCTTCATCTTTTTTCCTGTTTTTTTTTTTCCTTAGGTCAGTCAGAACTTTGTGAGTTGTTTCCTCTGGGGACATGGGCAGGTTTTAGTATTTACGTTTCCAGTATTAGCATTTATTTGTATTTGTGTTTGTTTTTCACGGGCTTTCGAATGCCTCGGGGAGCCGTTTATGGGGCCAAAATAATGCAAGTGCTGGTCTTCTCACAGTATTTCATTTCCTTGATGGTGGAAATGCTAGGAGAAGAGCAGGTCTCATGTTATTTTGACCCCATAAATAGCTCCCAGAGGCCCCTTTCTTCCTTCTCCCACCCACTCCCCCCCAAATCAAATATTTAGGTTTCTGCAAAGCCTGACTTCTCAACCCTGGTTATCTTGCTTCAGCAGAAGCAAATTGCAGTTATTACAAAATAGCCAGAGAGTCCATAAGGCAGAATGGGTTTTATATGATGCACAATTTGTTGGCTACTGTACAAGTTCATTAAAGTGCATCAGAAGCGGTTGTTTTACTGGTACATTTAAGGAAGTTAATGCATCTCGACAGTATGTGCATGGGGGAGCGCAGACACAATAACCCTCAGACATGCTGGGGCCAAGTCCGTTCCCGGCGTAACTCCACCGAAGTAAACGACATCTCTCGCCGGGAAGCTTTGCCCTGCTGTGAGCCATTCGGCCACTGCTGCTCCGCGCTACCCTGCCCCTCGCCCACGTCCTGCAGCGGCTGGGTCCTGGTTCTCGCTGGCTTTTGTTACTTTTCAGCACGCGGTTTCCCAGTGCGTAGGATTGACCGGTTGTGTGGCACGTCTTACTTGGCTCTGGGAGCTATTTCACCTCCTTCCAGCGGTGCAGGGCTGGGCCAGGCCGGGCTGCAGGGCTCGGCTGCTCCTTTGTGGCTGCTCACAGTTTGGGATCTGCTTCTTCAGATACCCAACAGCCTGAGCATCTGGCGGGAATGGCATCGACATTCCTGCACACCTTGCTCTGCCCTGCCCTGGTCTGCTGGCAGGTCTGAGGGAACGATCATACTTTGCACTTGGCTTTTATTTTTTTAATTATAGTTTTCATTAATGAAACAGATGGAAAAAAATGGGCTAATTTGGGGGAAAGTAGGAAAGTGCACTGGGGGGAGGCCTGGGGGTCATGTTTGCAGGGCAGGGTGTCCCTGGTGACCATGTAATGTCTAATTGCACATCTCGCGTGGCCCAGGTGCCGCAGCATGACCCGGCCATGCGCGAGAGCCCAATTTCCCCTGCGCAGCAGTGCTGTCTGCTGCCAGCGGTCAGGAGTTTTACAGCAGCTCCTGAGGTATCAAAATACATGGCTCTTCTGCCCGGCCGCCTAATTGGTTCCAGAGCGAGCGCGGTCACAACACGGAGCGGTTTGGGAGCACTCGGACCCGTTTGTCTGGGGCAGCGTGCGCGCCGGCCGCCGTGGTGTCGGGATGGCAGCTCAGGCGTGGGAGCTCCCCCGTTTCTTACCTGGCCCCCTCCAAACACAGAGCAGGCTCTGGGGCTGGAAAGCTTCCCCTCCAGCTCCTCCTGAGCCTTTGCATCTCCTTTGACCTCTCTTTTACCCCTTCCCGTTGCTACTTAAAAGGTTTTAGTGCCTGACAGTGGCAAGGGGAGCTCATGGCCTCCCCAACAAGGCCCTGCGCCCATCGCTGTGCCTCCCACACTTTTTGTCCCTGCTTTTTCCCTGGCTGGCATCAGCCTCTGCAGTGCCACCCCCTGGCAGTCCCCCGCAGAGGTGACGAGCACTGCTGGCCACAGAAATGCCGCAGCCCCTGGAAAGCAGCGCTGCTGGGCTGAATTCCCCCAAAACCTGTCGCGTGGCTGGCTGGGAAGGCCGCAGCGATACTGAGAATGGGATGGAGTGCAGAAACACGCCCTCGCACTTTCCCCCTGCCACCTTTTGTGACAGCTACTGAAAACACAACATGTGCCTGAAAATCAATTAAAGCTTTAAAAGGGCCAGGGCGGGGGAGTGGAGGAACCTCAGGAGGAGCTGAGCAGCCCTGCTGGTGTTTGGTCAGGGCCGGAGCGTGCTCCGTCGCGCTGCCGATGGCGAGCGCAGGCTCTGACGTGAGACGTTTAACCAAAGCCAGCTGTGTGCAGGGGAGATAAAAGCACCAAATCAGACAGGATAAGCACAGTATTAGTGTGGGATACGCCACTCATTTCTGATTTAAATTACTGTTTTTACTTCCTGAACTCATGGGAGAGTGAGGATGTGAGGAAAATGAAGAGGTTTATGCATGTACATTCCTTAACCGAATACTGGCAAGAAATGGTGATTAATACAGCTGAGGTCATTATCAGCGCTGCTTATAGGGTGACCGATTTCCTGCAGATTTGTTTTTATGTATCCTGGGCAGATTATCTCCTCTGCAAGTTACCTCTGCGATCAAGGACTGCATCTCCCAGCCCTCGTTTGCTAGGTGTGAGCTCGCGTGGCCGTTACCCTCCGGTGCCCAGGTAGCATGCGGGAGTTGTGCAGTGGTCTGAGGATGCCAGAGTGGGACACTTTCTGTTCTGGTGAAGAACTGGCTTTCTGCTTGTGCCATGCACTTTGCACGTGGATGCGTCCTCATCTTTGAGTCCCATTGCAGCAAATGTCTGCAGAGGAATTTGTCCGAACTGCCCGCCCCATGCCCCTTCCCCAGGCATGGGCTGCGCAGGCGCAGAGCCAGAAGTCGCGCTCAGGGCCGCACGTCGCAACTCGCCGGCATATTTCTCGTAGGCTGTCACCGCGTGTCCAGGAGAGGATTCCTGTCGTGTCCCTGCGGCTCTGCCTAATCTCACCGCTGCATGCCGCCGCTGAGTGCCGGGCAGGGTGACGCTGCCCAGCGGCGCTGCTGCATGCTGCCACTGAGTCAACTGTTGGGTTCAAGTGGCTCACAGAGAGGCCACGGGTGCAGACGATGCTCTGCACACACAAAAATCCTAGTGTCTCAAGATTAGGGAGCAATAAAGGCTTTGGGAGGTCAGCGAGGGGAGGAGGTGGTTTGATGTGTATGACCAGGAGAGGGAGAGCCACAATGAGGTGTTCTCTTTTCCTCTGGGACACAGCCCAGGCACATAGGAAAGGGGATATTTTCTCTTTGCCTCAAAAAAGCAGTTATTTATGTCTGCTTATGCAGCATAAGGGGTTGTAGAAAGTCCCTGCTGCGATCTACAGTGGTTACACACCGCTGGTACGCATCGCCGGTAAGTGGTGCTGCTGCCGCTCTCCCTTCCTCTCCATCGCAGCAGCATTGCTGTGGAGGAAGGATGCTTCCTCATCTGCCTCCATCCCCTTTGCACCCTGCTCAGTTCAGCCGTGAGCATCCCCAGTCCTGAATCCTGGCAAGTCCCAAGTCATTGGCCTCACCCCCAGCAAAGGGCTTGCTGTGCCGGGCAGCACTGAACGTCTCCAGCCCGCTCCGCTGCTGCTCGGCTGCAAGGCAAGCCCAGCAGAGACGTGGGACCAGGAGCTGGGATGCCTCTGGAGCGATTTGTCAAATCACCCCGGAAAAGATGGATGACAAGCAAATGCAGTGTTAGAGCAGGGATACAATAAACAGATTTGTCAATAAAGCAGACGTCTAATGGCACTCTGGGTTCTTTTATCTGAAACACTAACCAGGGCCTCTTCTCTCTTCCCATTTCAGAGCTTCAGCGAGAGGGAAGCATAGAGACGCTCAGTAACAGCTCCGGTTCCACCAGCGGAAGTATTCCACGCAATTTTGATGGTTACAGATCACCCCTCCCGACTAACGAAAACCAGCCTCTCAGCCTTTTCCCCACGGGATTCCCGTAAATTAGTCAAACATACAAGGAGAGATCAAGACAGGGTAACAAGCTGTCTCTCCGCCTAAACAATCCTGATGTGTCTGTCACCCGCCAGTTAGCTGCCGTGCTGGATGGTTCTCGTTACCCTGATAAATATTGACGACTCTTCCGCATAAACCTTCCTGGAACGTACTCACAAAATCTTGACTTTGTTTTCCTGTGCAATACGAAGAGACTCTGTCTTCAATCCCGATAGCTCTGCGGCTTCTTTTTTCGCTGTGTTCAGGAAGAGATTGGTTGAGAAGAAATCTTTCTAAGCCACTTTTGGTCAAGCACATGGTTTCACGACTGTTCTCTGCTTTTTCATATTCAGAGACAAAGGGAATCTCCATAACTTGTGGTGCGAGCGCCAGCCAGGAGCTCCAGCCGTCTGCAAAAGTGCCGAGCATTAACGAACGAACTGGACAGAGTGGAAATTCAAGGACTTTCTGTGGACAGGGTTGATCATGTTGTTCCTTCCTTGTTGCGTCTCCTTGCTGCCCTCCTTCCCTTCTAGATTCATCGATGCCAGGAGTATTACAAATGGAAATGTTTCTTTTTGTTCTTCAGAAGAATTATCTCTATTGCTCCAGTTTTATTCTAGTCATGTATTTTAGAAACGTACTTAATTGACTAACTGCAGTCACAAATTTCTCATATTTGGTTATAAAAGTTGTTCACTGGAACTCAGATATCTGTCCAGAAATGCATGTGTCATTGAATAAATCTAAGTTAAACAAGAAACTGCTCAGATGTGAGTGTTCATAGAGTATTACTGGGCTGCCCCTGTGCTTCATGTATCTTCCTGGACCAAACGCGATGTGCATGTTTACTAACCTGAGGGCTTTAATTAAAGCCATCAGCGGATGTTATTCAGCCAGTCTAGCTTGTTCTCTTATCCCTGCATGCAAGAATTTTTAAAATGAACCTTTTAAGAATTTTTAAGATGTAAACATTTTTTTTACAATGAAAGACTTAAATGGTGTTCCTTGCACCATTGCTCAGCACCTCTGAAAATCAACACCCACGTCTGTTTAGGTGTCCGACACGTGCCTCTTACACTGCTTGTTCGTCCCGCTGATTTCCATGAGCCAAGGACCGGGCACTCTGGTCACAGAGATGCCCACCTACATCTACTGTACTACAGGATCACGTGTAAGAGGCTTTGCAGAACCTGTCCAACATCCTGAACCCATGCTGAACACCGTGCTGAATGCGCACTGTCAGAGCTGCACGGCACACAGCTCTCGCTAAAGCAGTCACGGGCTCACCCCTAGTAACCACATGAATTTCTACATCTCAGCCAACTTGTGTTGGGAAGCAGAAAGTGAGGTGGGACTGTCAGCTTATGAAATTTCCTTCCCACTGCTTGTTTTTAATAGAAGCTGTTTGAGTCATGGAAATGAGAGGAAACTATCTAAACCCACAAATCTTTTTGCACTCTTAAAGCTTACACCAGCCACACTGACTGATGCAGAGCTGACCACCCTCTTCCTACTCCATCCCCAAACAGCAAATATCAAATTCAGTCTTGGGCTTGATTTTTTTTTTATTTTTTTTTAACTGTAATGCCATGCCTCAGATCTCAGAATCTTTTTTTTTCTCTCTCTTCAGGCTTGCAAACCACTAATAAAAACTGAGAGTCTGCAGCAATAATTGCAGTTTCTTGCTTGGTTTTCAGTCAGTCCTTTCTCAAGCAAAAAACTTCCTTGGGATGAAATCAGAGGAGAGTTTGCCCATAAGTAAGTACTTGCAGCTCCGGCCCACTGGCTATATCTGTGCTCGCAGGCTCCGCTGTAATGCTATGTTTCTTTTATGTCTGTAAAATAATGGATTGAAGTAAGTGCGTTAGGGTAGGGCTGGCATTGTGAACAAATGGAACTACAGGGTCAAGTCAGTCCACACCAGTTAGGGTTTTTAACACAGTTCAAGCCAAGGTCAGCTCCAAAAGTTCAAACAAAATCCAGATTAACACATACAGAAGGGATTGTGTTGTCACCGTGATTCTTGTTTCCTTTCAGTCTTTCCAAAGAGCAGCCGTAAGGGACGGAGTTCTTTTAAAGGCAGGCAACTGCTGTTCTTCCTCTTGCTGCTGCCTCGAACAGCTTGGTTGCTGGTTCTTTGTGAACACACAAAGTAGGATAGCACATAATGCGGAGTGGTGTCATTGGAAATGTATTTGTTGTTGGCAGGCATTAAATCACTTTTTATAAGTGCTGCAATACGGCCATGTGGAAATTCCCAGTCTGCAAGAAGCTCCTTTGAATCAGGATGTTTTGTTTAAAGGGGGGGGGACCTACAAACTGGGGCTGTACCAAAATATTTTCAGTCTGGTTCATTGAAAAGAATGTCCTAAATTCCCCACTGTCGATAGCCCTGTAGCCAAAATGTTAAGAAAGCCTAGAGCTTAAAAAAAAAAAAAAGCGGAGCACTGCAGTGAGGTGGCTAATTTCACTTTAATTTGATACTTTCACAGATGACCCAGCAGAATAACGAAGTTCCAGCTCTTCAGTGAGCCAGTGAAAGCCGGGTACATCACAACAATAACTCTGGGGGCTGATTCAAGGCGTTCCCGAGGTGTTCGCTGTGCTGGACGCGCACGTGTGGCTCCACTGCTGCCCCCAACTGCGTGCCGGGCTCAGGCGGCCGCGCAAAGCCCCCTTTGGGCCAGTGCCGAGCGCTGCCCTGGCCCAGCACCTGCCCTGCGCACTCCTGGGCGCCAGGAGGGACCATCACTGCTCAGCAGCAGTGTCCGGAGGCTGCCGGCTCCGCGTGGGGCCGTTGGGCCCAGACCTTGCCGCGCACCCAGGGCTTTGCTCACGGGAGCGGGACTGGGGTCCTCGGGGCAGCACCCGGGAGCGATGGGGTGCGGGTGAGGCTGCGGCCTGAGGGTGGTTCACCCCGACACCTATTTAACCGGGTTTTCAACCCCTGGACCTGATCCAAAGCCCAGTGAGAGCCAAGCGCAGCAAGAGGCTCATGGTCTTCGCAGGGTTTCGGCCGCGTGTCTCACGTTGTGGTGGAAATAATCCAGGTGAGTTTCTGAAATGCCGAATTTTCAAACGGAGCGGCTGGCAGGCCGTCACAGGCAGCGCAGCAAGAATGCTGTGCCATGATATAAAACACGGTCTCGAAAAGAGCCCAGAAGACATGCGGGACTCGCAGGGTTTTAAACTGTTTCCAGTAGTAGTAAGCAGTGGCCTCCTGCTGAGTTCAAAAGGCAAAACGTCTCATTTAAAGTGGGGCGGACTGTATATCACTCTGCGCATAAAGTGGAGCTCTTCTATTAAAAGTTGAGTTCAGATTTCATGAATTAACATGAAATATTGCTTTCTTATTCTACCCTGGTTTCTGTAATAAACACACGCATGTAGCGTGCTTCAATCACGGGAGGGGAATGTTTTGCCATTTGAAAAGAAGTGGAAAGTCAAAGGTTCTCCAAATGCGACAGCTCGGAGGTCGGGTGAAGTCAAACCTGGGACCCAGTCGAGGACCAGCAGGTTGGGCCCCAGGGGGGCTCCTGACCCGGCTGGGAACAGGACCGGGCTCTCGCGGGTGACACTCGGTGGCCCCGCGCCACGTCCCCTCCGTCCCCGCCAGCAGGCAGCTGCCGGCTCCTGACCCCGCCGCAGCCCCAGCCCGAAGCGCGCTGGGGACGAGGCCACATGAAGGCCAGCGGGGAGCTGAAGGGGCAGAAGTGCCACCGCGCTCCCCATCCTGCCCCTGTATAGCCGCATGGGGAGCCTGCGGGAGGATTTTGCTGCCAAGTGCAGCTGTGACACCCCCAAGTGCCGCTCCACCTCCTCTCCGCCCTCCCCAAGTGCAGGTTTAAATGCGTGGGGCTTTCATGGAGCTTTGTTAGTCTTTTTTTGAGGATCCAAGCTGTGTCCGCCCTGCGTCCCTGCATTTCTTTTCTCACTTCTTTGCTTTGGCTTGTTACTGTGCAGGGTAGGAAAGTTTGCGCCATTTCCTGTTGTCTTTCCCTTATGCTCCTGAGATATTGTAAAAATGTTCGGTATCCTCCAGTAGGTTGTAATCACTTCACCCTAATGTTTCACAGCTGCTAAGTGTAACTTTAAACCCGGCCATTTGAATGCTTACAATTAGCGAGTCAATGGAGCTAAGATCGCGTCTTTGTGATTGCAAAAAAAAAAAAAAGAAAACGAAGCTTTTTTTTCGAGTTTAAATTGGACAAAATGGGAACAAAAGTTGTGGAGATGAGGGTTTTTTAATGCAATAAATGATGAGTGGCTTATGTGCTAGGAAAAAATAATTGAATCCACGGCTTGGCCTGCTTCACAGATGAAAAAGGCGCCGGGACGAGCATGTGTCTGCGGCAGCAGAGCCCCTGTCCCTGTAACTGCACCAGCCCCTCTCGGCGCTTGCTGCTCTTCCTTTGCGCAGCCGGCGCCGGCGAGAACAAAACCAGAGGGACACGAGGGGCTGCAGCGGCCCCGGTCGCCCGTCCCTGCCTGGAGGCTGTGGCACGGGGGGCCCAGGCATCCCGCACCACCAGGCGCAGTCCAGCACAGCCTTTCGGCTGCCCCGGCTCCGGATGGGTTTCCCCTGGCTTTTGCCCTCCTGCGTGCTAGCTGGCAGCAGCGTCCCCACAGCCGGAGGAATTAGGAAGTCGAGGTGTTGCATTCCTGCAGCGCTGCCAGTGCTGGGGCCGGGGGGACGCCCGCCCGGCTCTGCCAGAAGAACGTGACCGACTGCGCGAGCCGGCTCAGGTCTGCTGAATCGGGCTGTGGGGGCAAGGGGCAGAGCTGCAGGTGGAGGGGGGGGCCAGCCCCCAGCCCCCAGCCCCCGGCCAGCCCCACGCTGCCCACCCGCCCTGCAGGTGCCCCATCCCTGGGCAGCGCAGCGAGCGTGCGAGCGACCGCAGGGGCGCAGGGCCCTTGCTGGTGGCCAGGTTTTATGCAGAGCTGTTTGTAAACACGTCCTAAGCCTTTTATAAAACAGCACAGGGTCAATTTAATCTCATGCTGTTCCTTAACGTTAATTGAACACAAGTGTAAACCGAGGCTCATACTGAAGCGTCCTCATCTCCTGGCCTGACGGGATAAAGCCTCCTTTGGCTGATAGCACTGCTTGTGTTCCTGCTCAGCGCTCTCCCCTCGTGCACTCTTCGAGAGCAGGTTTCAATTATACCAGAAATGCCTTTGCCCTGGTGAAAGCGAAGGGCGCGTTTTAGTGGGGAAGCAAGTCACGAGCTGCAGAGCCCGAGCGTGGCGGTGGCAGGGCCGGTGCCTGCCCGTCCCACGCGCTGCTGGGGCACCGGCTGGGGACACCCAGGCCTCCGACCGTGGTCCTGGTCCGGTTCCGCTTTTCACAAATGCTGGGGAGTTCAGCTCTGGGACTTTGGTTGTTTCTGTCACCTGTGGAAGATGAGGCCTGGGCCAGGGGCAGTGTCCCTTAGGAGCCGGGTGTCACATCACGTGCGGCCACTCGGGGCTGTGCCTGTGCACTGGTGCTTGTCCCACCAATTGCCACCCTGTACCTCACTGGACTCGGATGCAATCTGAACCTGTGCATCTGTCAGCGAGCTCCTAGGCTGAATTTTTGCCGTTGTTAGGAATTTCTGCTGCAGGAAATTGCAGCAAAATACAGACAGCCCCATGCAGGTTGCAGGTAGGTCGCAGACATTCGTGTCATCAGCCAGCCATCCCTGTCCCCTCTGCCTCCTCCTGCCACCTCCCCGGGCTGGGCATGGCACAGTGGGGCCACAGCTGCCCACAGCCCTCCCTGCGCACCCGGCCCTGCCACCTGACCATAAATACTAATTAATAGCAAAGCCCTGGTCTAGATCAAGGGGAAGGCTCTGAATTTTCTTGGGAACTTCACTGTCTGAAAGGTATCTTATATATTCTCTAGCGCTCAGCCTATCAGTAGGTCAATTATACGGTGAGCAGTCATACGAAGTTAATTTCTAATTTAATACAATGTTAAAAGGTTGTCAGGTTAAAATCTAATCTATAAACAAGACATGAAACGTCTCTTTAAAACGAGTGTCATGAGCCGGTCCTGGCTCAAACCACAGGCTGCTGCTTCTTTTATAGGATGTAATTACTTCCCAGTGAGTATTTACAATATTATTATAGGACCGTAATAAAAGGCCAGTGCCAGCCGTGTCCCGGTGCCAGCTGAGCGCCGCTCCTGCTCCCACCCTGCCCGCACGCGGCCATCGCAGCCGCTGCTGCTGCAGCCCCTTATCTGGGGAGGTGAGAAGTGCCGGCGTGTGCGGCCCCACGCCGCGATAAGCGGCATAGGGGACACACGGCTGCTCGTGCTTTCGCTCCAATACAGGGGATGGAGATGCCCGTGCCGCCTCCCCGCATCCCTGACGTGTCACCCAGCGCTGCGATGAGCCATCCCTGGCGGTGCCGGGGGTGCTGGGCGAGCGCATTTGTTCATGACCGGCTGGGGGAAAGGACTTTGGCAAGGGCTCGCTGCGGACTGAAGGTTACGGGCTGCGTTCAGCCCAGTGGCTCCATTCGAGCAGAAAACCAGAGGCAGCATCTGCAGCCCCAGGCCAAGGCTCTGCGTCCCCTCCCCTCATTTCGCCACATCCCTGCGGCTCCGTGGCCATGGAGGGAGCGGCGGGGCACAGGTGGGTGGCCGGGGCGCTCCCCCACCTCTCCTCCCACCCTGGGTCCCCGGCCAGCAGCCACCTCTTAAGGAACGTCGAGGTTCGCTCCCCTTGCTGTGGAAAGGGGAAAGTCCAGCAGTCACGTGGAAGTGGTGAGACATCGTCCCACCCGCGGGGCTGTCTGGACCACGAGGTTCCCGCGTACACGTTTCTCGCTATCAGTAGGTTGCGGCATCTGTGGGAGCTGCGCAGGATTGGGGCTGCCCTTGCCAGTCCCAACCGAACAGCACCAGGCGCCAGCCCTGCCGTAGGTCACGCTGTGAAATCATGTGGTTTTTTTTTCCGGTAGAAATCTCACCGGCTCCAAAGGTTTGGATCTGATTCGGCTGTGACTGAGCTTCTATCTACACCCATAAAGCCTCACAAGCTGAATTTTTTTTAAAGAAGACCAAGGTTTTGATGGGAGCAGGTGATGCCCGCAGCGAGGCTACATGGGGTAATGCGATACCGGTGCTAAAATGGTGGGAGCTGGAGATGCGCTGCTTTGTCCTGGCCCCTGAGGGTGCAAAGCAGCCGGGCCAGGACACTACACAGCGCTCATTTTCATCCGTGTGTTTTCTGGTAAATTCTGCTGCTCTTTGTAATTGAGAAAAGCTGTTGACGAACATCTGCACAGGCACTGTCCGCTCTCATCCACTCACCGACTTCGTTAGTGCCTGCGCTGCCCTTTGATGTGTGTGAGTCACCGGCTTGGCCGGGCCGCCCCGCAGATGCTGCCCCGGTGCTGGTGGGTGGTGGGCAGCAGCCGGCCCCATCCGTGCGACCCGAAGCGTCCCGCAGGGGCCGAGGAGGTGACCTCTGCTGCTGTGCTTCACAGAGGTTCTGGGGATGGCGGCTCCGGTGCTCTGCCCGCGCAGGGACGGTGATGCCCAGGTGCCAGCAGGGCCCAGCTCGCCGGTGCAAAGGAGAAGGAGCTGGGCGGGGGGCACCGGGCGGGGGGCACCGGGCCGGGGCTCGGCTCTGCAGCCTGCGGCCAGGGAGCGCAATCTGTGGCCTTAATCCCGCCGTGTCCTGCGCACTCTCAAATCCCCTTCACTTCAATGAGCGCTTGTAGTGTCAGGCCTGCGCCGGGCGAGACAGCGCGTGGGGCCGGCGGGGAGGATTTGCTCAAGAGGCACTGTTTTTAAGGTGAGATTTGAAGGATGGAAGACAGATGGCAACTGGAGAGGACAAACGGATCAAGTGAAGGGTTTGTTTTCAGCATGGAGGGGAAATGCAGGAGGGAATTACCACCGGCTACAAAACGGGGGCTATTAATACCTGCAGCGTCTCGAGCTTTGCACCGAGCGCGCGGAGCCGGGATGCTCCGGGCGCACCGGGCGGGGGCGGCACCGGCCCCTTCACGGCGCAGGAGCAGGAGCGTGTTTTTTCTGCAGAGATTAATTGATCCCTGCGTGGCGCTGAGTGTACCCAGACAAAGCGGGGAGAGGGGTTATTAGCCGGCCGCGGCTCTGCCATTGTGTCCACTATCTTTTCTTCCCTTTCAGCTTCCCTCCCCGTGGCCCAGGTCTCAAAGCCCATGTGTCAAGAGATTAGTGACCTGCGCGAAGGGCAATTGCTTGCTTTGTGCCAGCAGCCCGGCGTCGGGGCGGTTATTTACTTGTTATTTGGTGCTGCCTCCGTTTAGGTATCCATGGAAAACATGTCTGGAGAGCAAGCTGCCGGCGCTGCACGGCGCATGCAGGCGAGGAGCTGGGAGAGGAGGTGGGTCTGGGGGCACTCACTGCATGTCCGTACCGAGACCCCAGAGTCGGGCAGGACAGCTGGCGTGAGACCCTGGCACCTACAAAGAAGTGAGGAAAAAGCTGGGCTGAGAAAAACAAGAGGCTGCTCGGCCCTCTCAATTTGCAGGCTTGTTTTAAAATTAAAATCTGGGCAGGGTCTGCGGAGTGCCTCACCACGGGGCGCTGCTCCACCGCTGTGTCCCTGACGGAGCGGCTCAGGGCAGCGCTGCTTTTTGGAGGAAATGGGAATAAAAACGATGAGAGATGGTTTCTGTGCAGTGCTGGGTCTGTGTCAGATGTGTCCATGACTGAACACCAGTGAAACGGACAGGTGCAGCAAGCACTGAGAAAGTATTATTCCTGGCCATGGCCAGCACATGATTTATTTTGGCTGTCTTTATTTTCTCAGCAGTGAAATGCACTCTCCTACAAACACAAGACACTGATTTTCTGCAATCCTAAAAGTCAAACCTAGAACAAAAAAAGAAAAAAAAAACAACTCATGTGACATGAGAGCAGCAGCATCAGCTCCTGGTTCAGATTTGATTTCAAACCTGTTCCCAACTCCCGTTTGAAGCAGCCAGGCCCAGGACACGAGCCCTGCTCAGCCCTGCACGCCCAGGAGCATTTAGCTCGCCCTGCCTTCGATGCCGCAACTTCTGCCAAACTCCTTGCCCCAGTCAGAGACAAAGGGGTTTCGGAGGCGAAGGCTCTCAGCCCCGTTGAGGGGATGGGGCCAGCCGGGAGCATAACCCCCATGGGGCCGGGGGCTGCTCCCTGCGGGGCCGGCACCCACCCGCTGCAGAAGAGAAGGAAGGAGGGGGAGAAGCCGGCCTGGGGCAGGACCCAGCCGGGGCCACCCCCTGCCCCCGGGGTCCCATTTTCTGGAGGCAACGGCCCCGGAGCGGCCCCTCCCGCGGAGGTTGCGCCCAGCGCGGAGGCTGCGCGGGGCGGGGCCGGGGGGGCTCCTACTTTTTCCCCTTTGCAACATCGCTGCCCGGCCGCCGCGTCCCGTTCGATCCCCGCTCGGAGCCGTCGCCCCCCGGCCCCGCTCAGCCCAGCCTGTGCCCGGCCCGAGCGAGCCGGGGCTGCCGGGGGTCGCGCTGGCCCCTCCCCGCTGCTCCCGCAGCGATGCAGGTCAGACTGCTCAACAGGCTCACACCCTCACTTTTAATCCCGCAAAGGCAGGCGGCGGGAGCCGTAACAGCATTATTTTATCAAATAACGTCGGTTGCTAATCTCTTTTATTTAAGAGATGAACCGGCCACGAAGCGCGGCGCTGGCTCCGCGGCGCTTCCTCCCGCTTCTCCCTTCCCGGGACCGGTTTCGCTCGGGAAACCTAGGTGAAAAATG
>VXAA01007451.1:0-166061 GCA_013399115.1 Anseranas semipalmata
CGTACATTTTCTTTTTGTGCCTATCAACTTAGTAATGTGTTATATTATGATGTTTCTTATTTAGGAGAAAAGGAAAAGTCCTGGTATTTACGGAATGGAAATCAACCGATTTTGAATTATCCATTAAGGTAGAGAAATTCATGAACAGCATCTGAGGCTGTAAAACCAGCTTAAAATCAGAAAATTCACTCTAATTCATAATCCCAAACTGGGATGTTTACCTACATAATATCCAAACCTGTTAGGACTATGCAACTACATTATGCTTTCAGAATGACACTCTTTAGACACACCTTTTACATCATTTTTTGGTTTGCCTAAGGTCAAGGTGTAAACACTGTTTTATAGCTCTAAGAGGATGGTAGAAAATTTCTTTGAAATACTGCAAGAAGTATTTGGAATTGCTTTCAACCTTAGACAAACATTTTAAAAGAATACCTTTTGCAGAATTTTATTTCTGTTTCAAGTTCAGACTAACTACAAGGATTCAAGAAAGTGAAAATACTGGGAAAAGAAATATTGTCTGGTTTCAGGAAACCTACAAAAATATGTACCAAGACAGATTTATTTTTTCCCAACGACATAACCTTTGCCTTAGTAAATGAAAAATACAACACAGGGAATTGATAGGTCATACAGAAAAAAAAAAAAAAAAGGAAAAGAAAAGAAATAAAGAAAGAGAGGAAAAGATCTGTGGTTTATAATAAGTGCAGATAGGAAACAGTCAACAAGGCAAACTTCGGGCAAAAACTCTGTTAGAAAGGAGTAGACAAACAGATAATAGTTTAGAGAAAGCAACCAGAATGGATAGGGACTAAGAAAATATGACCAATAGGTAACACTAGATGAAAGGTGTTTGACTAGTCTGGAAAAGAGAAAGCTAAGAATGAATAGGAGAATGGTTTACTAAAATGTAGAAGGCTGGAAAAATAAAATGGCTTTTTTTTTTTTTTCCTGTGGCAACTACAGGAAAGACATGAAGAAGATTCAGCACACGTGTACAGAAAGTGTACAGAAAGAATGTAAGGATGGTCACTACACCTAGTAGTTGGAATATGCCTGAGAAGTCTCTTGAGGTCTCTGCTAGCCCTAGCAGTTTGAGTTTCACAGCTGCAACTGGCAGGATTTGCATATCACAAATAGGAGCATACAGTAAAGTCAAGGTCCCAAAACGCCACTTAATGGAGAGAGTATTTGGTAGTTCACAATATATATTTACCTTATGTGCTGTACGATACCGAGGTGGATAAGAAAAAATCCTAATTTGTATAAAGCAGAAAACACTACCTTCTTCTGTCATTATTTATAAAGGCCCTTTTCTTCCTCCGTGTATTTAAAATACAAGTTCAGTCACAGGCTGAAGTCAAATGTCAATCCATGTGCTGCATAAACAATTCTCTCTCATCTAGTGCAAAAACACTTTTCACTGATTTGAATACAAAAGTGATATGGAAGTTGAGGCACCTGTGAGATCACTTCATTTTTATGGGCGACTGTTGTTCTCTGTATCACCTGACAATTTTGAGTTCTGCCTCAAGGACTGTCATCTGAGACCATATCAACACCAAAGCAAACACAGCATAAAACTTTGCCTTGCTGGTGACAAAGGCATGTATTGTTGAAACCAGAATAGCTGACTAAAAATGTCAAGGAAGTTCCACAGAATTTCCTTTCTCTCTCCAACCTGTTTGTACATGAATACATCAAATATTTCTTCACAGTTCAGAAGGCAGAATCTGTGGGTTTAAGGAGAGTCACAAACTCCTCAAGAAATACAAATACAGGAGAGAGAAATCACAGTTCTCTTAATTCTAATTCACCAAGTTTCTGGTAAATAGTTGATTTTTTTTTTTTTTTTTTGGTTGTTCAGTTAACTGTACTTTTATGATTGCTTCATATGCTATTAAAGAATAAAACCAGAGGGCAGAGAAGACTGGTTATGACATCCTGATAGCTGCATTCTGGGTCAGCCAGAACACTCTGAAGCAGGAGAGGAGAATCCTTTCCTGGGAACAAATGCTCATGTTCAACAGGAAGAAAGATGGAGGGTAGGACAAAGCACCCTACTACCTTGTGTGAAAAATGCGTTGATGTTATGCCTGTCACAAAAAAATCACTTTTAAATGTATCAGGGCCTCAATGAGCTAGACATCCACATTTTTTCCTCAGTACCAAAGATTGTGAGATCACTTTTATTTTTTTCTGAGAAACATTTTATTTTTAAATACTGATGTTTTAAAACCTGATGTTTTACTCAAAAGTGGATAACAAATTTGAAGCACCACTTTGTTAAACATAAACAAATATTTCAGAATAATAGTCAGGAGATATATATGTACTATATATATTTATGCATATACAGCAAAGGATTAGTAGGTATGCTGAAACATTTAAGAACACAGAATGAAAATACATATGATCAGTGTGGTGGTGATTATAAATCTGGCCATCAAAATATGCTTGCTGCCTAAGATTCTGAGGTGATATAGTGGAAGGAAGGATGTAAGACAAGAAACTCTCCTGTAGTCAAACAGCCCCATTTAACAGTGCTGATAAAAGCTATTCAGGCTGGCCAGATTCAAATACAAAGAATGGTGCAACTACAGCTAACTAACTAACTATAGATAATAGAGCATGAACTAAGATAACCTGGATAGCTAACTGGGAAAAAACATTTTCAGAGGAAGTACACAGAACCTATATAGAATAGGTAACTGACATATATGGAAACTATATTCAAGTTTCATCAGACGATGACACTGAAAGAAAAAAAGGGTTTCCCTTGGAAAGGGAAGAAGGAAAAACTCTTCCACAATAAAAGGATAGGATTAAATATCTAGAAGAACGCAACCTCTTAAAATCCCTTCTGTTTGGATAACTGATGAGAGAGAGTCATCCCTACTAGTCTGCAGTGCCTGTTGTTTTTAGAATCTTTTTTTTTCTTCCCTCTAACTACTTTATGCTAGTCACTAATAAACATACTGTTTAAGGATGTCGGTTACTAAACAGATAGCATTTGCCACAGATTCCTGAAAGGAAGAGACACAGCTGCACTTGCTCACAAATAGGTACTCCCCTGGAATTATAGTCAGTTTTTAAGCTAGAAGTAGGAAACTATTAAAACTCTATCTTCAAACAGATTGCAGAACTTGCTGCTGACACTAGAGGAGATGCACTCCAGGACACCATTGAGGCAATACCAGACCATGAACATTACATTCAAAACATCAGAAAGTTTTTACATCCAGTGAAACACCGACGGAGGACTATCAAAACAATTCACTTCGTATTTATAGTTAAAAAATAATGCGAAGACATTAAATACATTTCAGAGATGAATAAAGTATTACACAGTAAGCATATTATTGAAATAAAATACATGCACCTTGCTCATATTTTAGTAGTTAAATTTGTATATCGGAATGGATTTAGCTCAGAGAGGCTTTGATCTCTGGCCTAATCCAAGGGAACATGATGCCTTCAAAACCAAAAATATATTACTGCGTTAAACTAGATTTAGACCGATACTCACACAACACCAGACTTTAGAAATGAGTGAAATAAAAGACACCAACAAATATCAAGAAGTTGGACAATCTTTTCCATCTTTACTGTTAATGTTCCTATCAGAAATATAGTCACTGACACTTCCTATTAGAGAGACAAGCATTGCAGAGAGATTTAATATTTTTATTAGACCAATTTAGCTGTAATACAGCTATAGAATGGTGACATGCTTTTGGAAACACACACCCTACTTGCTATTATTGTGTAGATATATATTAGAACTATACCAAGTGAACAAATGTTACCAGAAAAAAAAAAAAAAGAGAGAGAAAAAAGAAAAAAAAAGATTTACAAACATGAACGGGCAGAACATTTCAGGCGGAGAATGCTAATACGTGTATCACTGAATACAAAACCAAGGAGTTTCACAGCAAGCTGATGATAGTAACTCATGGTTCTAAGAGGTAATGTTCTTTTATTCTAGAAAACATCCCCAAAACAGACAAAAAAAATTGTTTCCTGATATGCCAGTGAATGTTCTTTTGCTTGCTGTCATGCTTATGAGAAATTACACAGATGCCCAGTTTTTCTTTGGCTCTGTCATATTCCTGGTGGCAATATCTACCACTAGATGCAGTGCTTGAAGGTAATGAAATCATATCATATACAGTTTAACATTCCCTGCTAGCCTTCTTGGATTTCCATGCTATAGAGGTGCAATAAAATGTTGAAGTTTATTTGGACTCTTTCACCTTCACAAACTCTCTAGGTACACATTTATTTTATGACACAGATTTCAGCAAATATAGAGATATTTGCCACAAGAACATTAGGTTTAACTACATGAAGGAAATAAGATTGCTCCCAGTTTATTTTTTGCAGCCAATTTAGTCCAAAATTGATTGGCACCTGTGTAGTTGTGATATGATTTGACAAGGTGGTGAACTAACAATTTACCATCTTAACAGATGGCTCTGAGTGTATACGTGTTCTTCTAACCAGCCCATTAGCTTCATCAGGGAATGGACAAAAGGCTGCTTTTCCTAACTTAATGTTAATTTATGCTAAGTTATGTTTAAGGGAATATTCCTTTGTTAATCCAGCTCTCATCTGGATTATTACCTTCTTTATGAATGAGTGTTGGCTGTAAATTTATGATATTTAATTGGTTTTTGTTGATCTGGTCTTCATGCTGGTTGTAGAGTGAGGGAAGGCAGGGACTGGAAAGGAATTCCAATGGAATCATCACCAAGAAAACACCAAACTTTTATTCATTTAGTAATAGCTCTCAGTAAAAATTGCATGTTTTAGTTCTACTCAAGATCCAATTAGAGATTAAATAGACTCTCCTCTCTTAGACAGACTTGAATTTAGATAGGATATAAAGGCTCTTCTGAGGCATTATAGTAATATTTCAGATAAAGAAGGGAGCAGAATAATCATGTTTCATTTGAATGACAGTATAGTTCTGGCTAGTTTAAGAAAAAAAAAAAAGCCACTTTTTTTTTCATGGTGAAGTTAAATTTTTCCACAGAAAGAATGGGATCTTTTCCCCATTTCTCTCTGGGGAGTTACTGCAACACCCACTACATGAAATATGCCACCTAGTCCAGATTCATACAGTTTCACTGCTAAAGTACACTCAAAATTCTTCTATATAAATTGTATAAATTGATGTTACGTTCTTGTTAAATTAATTTATTCAGAATACTACCTCAGAGAAGTTAATGGAACAAGGAAGGAATAAGCTTACATAAAGTAGCCTGACTGCTATATTGCTTGGTTCAGTGGCTTTCCATGAGTGTTTTTCTACCACACTGAACCATTCAAAGGGGAAACTGAGCATTTCAAGCTGTTCACTGACAATTCCAATTTCTTGAAACAGACCACTGATAACAATGTCACACTATAAGAAGATTTCCAACTCATTCTTTTCCGGAATCCTATCAAAAATGTTATGATACAGCCTCTTCATTTTTTTTTCTATTTCTTTTGCTTGTTGCAGAATCACAGAATGGTTAAGGTTGGAAGGGACCTCTAGAGGTCACCTGGTCCAACCCCCAGATCAAGCAAGGACACCGAGGGCAGGTTGCCCAGGACCATGTCCAGATGGCTTTTGAAGATCTCCAAGGAGGGAGACTCCACTCTCTGGGCAATCTGTGCCAGTGCTCCATCATCCGCACAGTAAAGAAGTGCTTCCTGATGTTTAGACAGAACCTCCTGTGTTCCAGCTGGTGCCCATTGCCTCTTGTCCTGTCACCTGGCACCACTGAAAAGGGCCTGGCTCCATCCTCTTTGCACCCTCCCTTCAGGTATTTATAGACATCGCTAAGATCCCCCCTGAGCCTCCTCTTCTCCAGGCTGAACAGTCCCAGCTCTCTCAGCCTCTCATTGGAGAGGTGCTCCAGTCCTTTGTTCATCTTGGTAGCCCTCCACTGGACTTTTTCTAGTATGTCTATGTCTCTCTGAGGGACCCAGAACTGGACACAGTACTCCAGGTGTGGCCTCACCAATGCTAAATAAAGGGGGGAAGGATCACCTCTCTTGACCTGCTGGTGATACTTTGCCTAATGCAGCCAAGAATGCCATTAGCCTTCTTAGCAGCAAGGGCACATTGCTGACTCATGCTCAACTTCGTGTCCACCAGGACTGCTATGTCCTTCTCTGCAGAGCTGCTTTCCAGCGGGGTGGCTCCCTGCACGTACTGGTGCCTGAGGCTGCTCCTCCCCAGGTGCAGGACATCGCACTTCTTCCTTGTTGAACTTCATGAGATTTTTGTCAGCCCACCTCTCCAGCCTCTTAAGGTCCCTGTGGTTGGCTGTGTGGCCCTCTGGTGAGTCAGCCACTCCTCCCAGTTTCATGTCATCCATGAATTTACTGAGCGTGCACCCTACCCCATCATCCAGACTGTTAATGAAGATGTTAAACAGGACTGGACCTGGGACTGACCCCTGGGGTACTCCACTTGTTACTGGCCTCTGACTAGACTTTCACCACTGATCACTACTCTGGGTCCAGCCGTTCAGCCAGTTTTGGATCTACCTCACTGTCTGCTCATCTAGCCCATACTTCAACAACTTCTCTATGAGGATCTTATGGGGGACAGTGTCAAAGGCCTTACTGAAGTCCAGGAAGACAATACCCACTGCTCCCCCCTCAGGTTGGTGATTTCATTATAGAAGCTTATCAGGTTCGTCAGGCATGACTTCCCCTTGGTGAATCCATGCTGACTACTCCATGTGCTTGGAAATGTTTTCCAGGATTAGCTACTCCATCACCTTCCCAGGGACTGAGGTGAGGCTGACTGGCATATAGTTCCCTGGGTCCTTCTTCTTGCTCTTCTTGAAGATAGGAGTGACATTTGCTTTCCTCCAGTCTTCGGGCACTTCTCCCAGTTGCCACATAGAGAAAGAACATCAAAAGTGAAAGACAATATATTCCAATAAGTATCTCCTCAATCATCCCTTGCAAGTATCCCTTATTTTTGCTAGAATACTAGTAAATCAAGGGTAATCGGAAAATTTAAAGCTTTTTGATTTTTTGGTCCTCCTGCCTTTTGCTTCTTGCTCCAGAATGAGCATTGCATAATTTTTGTAAAGTGGTTGATAACTCTTGCCATCCTGAGAATAACAATCTCAGGCCCTTCATATTTAGAATAGTTTGTCACATGCAAAGTAGCTCAATTAAAATCAAACACAGTTCTTTAATTCAATGCATCTGCTATAATAATAATAATAATAATAATAATAATAATAATAATAATAATAATTTCATGTGGTGGAAAATATTAAAGAATTCAATAAGAATTCTTATTTGTGTTTTTTCTAAATTAAATCTATAAACTCAGCCCAGTCTCACTTTTACTGAGATTCTGTATTAGCATTACCATGTAATAACTCCGTGTCTCTTTCTCCTTAGATGAACTAGACTGTATTATTTGGAAGAAAAGAAAAAATAGACTTTAAATAATATTCAACAATTCATTGTGTTTAATACAGAATATCAAAACATTCAGTGATATCATGGAACTCTGAAAGGAAAAATCAAATAAATCTCAGTTTCTAAGGAACAGAAGAACTGCAGGACAGCAGCTCTCCTGTGAGCCCCACGCTGCCACTTCTACTTATGTTGAATAATTCCTCTTTCTGAAATTAGCATTGAAAAAATTAATGGAACCAGTGACTGATATAAAAATTTGTACAATCAGATTATATGCTGTTTCCTGAAATGTGCTTATGAATGTAGACATTTACCCTATGAATTCTCAAATCTCTACCATCACTCCCAGCTGTCATTTCCTGTCCCTGGAGAAGGGAAACAGAACAGCCTGGCCAACCATCGCTGAAGTCTAAAATCTACTTTGCCAATGATAAGCCTTCACAAAATTTGGAATATGTGGTTATTTTGCTATGGTTACTTAACCATAGTAACCATAGTATATAACCTTAGTATGGTTGCTTACTTTCTTCCTCCTCCTTTGCTTTACATATGACCATAAATGTCCTTCTATGATTGTGCCTTCCCAATCATTAGTCCCCAAGCTGCTGTAACTAGATCGAGGATTCAAAAATATACGGTAGGGTATATATCCTTCCAGTAGTGATGTGGTAACTACAATTCATGTACACTCACTGCCCATGCCATGGTGGCAAGACTCAGTCTTTGGAAGTCTCCCACTTTGGCAAAAATATGCCTGAAGCTGTGACACTGCAGCATAATATCCCAGGCACTCATCATAAAGGGATATTTTTTAAAAATGTACCAACTACTTCATTAAAATTGCAGACATTTTTCCCCGTCTGAATACAGTTAAACTGCAGAGAAAAAAAAAATAAAACACTAATATAAACTCACCAGCTGCTGACTACAGTTTTACAACAGCTACTCTAATCTTAATAAGCACTAATTTAGCAGGGGCAGAGCGTTCTAAAGGTATAGATCTGGACAAAAATCCTGCTTATTCTTTTACTGTGTAGATGTTTTTGACTACTAGTGATAATGAAATCAAGCTCACAATCTGATCAACTCTGAGACATGTTTCTAAATAGCATATCCTCATCAAATGTTTCTAAATAAAAACTGTTTACTGCTGGTCTTGTAGCTGTCAACAGCCTCATAACTGAAATTCTTAATTTCACTGATTAAATGTTCATCTCCCAGTTTCATGGTCTTTGCTTCCAAAGGGACAAACTGTAATTACAGTAGACACATCAATAAATGTCTTCCTGTAATACTAAAATGAAATACTAACAAGAACATTTATGTCAATGTTCAATTCCATTGAGACACAAGGACCGACCCCTACCCTCCCATCCCTGGCTGTACTCCTTCATGAATATTTTAACAAGAGCAAGAATTTGCATAATTCTGCAAAACTAAAGAAAGCTCGTATTTCTATGGCAACAAAATCCCAGCATGCAAGGATTATTAAAAACAAAAATGCAGGAGTATAAAACAAGAACAACTGTTCAAGTCCAAATTAAAAGCTGCCCTTAGTAAAAATATTTTCCTCAGTCTTGCTATTGCATTTAGGGGTAATCGATGTTTGCATCCAATACGGTTGAGGACATCCCACTGCATAATGATCTTAAAATCAAAATCCATGAATACTTCCTAAAATGTTGACTTGCTACTGAAAAAGCTTAAACAATGTAAATAGCAAAAAGAAATATTTGAATACTATTTGTGTGTTAGTACAATTCACCAGCTTAGGCTCTAAGTATTCTTTGTCCTAAGCTTTCTTTTGTTTCCGATTTTCTAAAGCATCAAGTAAAATAGCTCAGGAATGTTACTTCTAAACTTGGCCACAACAGAAAATGAAAAACCCCTTAATTTCTAGCCAGCTTACTTACCAAAAATAATTTGCCTACCTCCTTCTACTTAACTGTTTTGCAACATTATAAGGACAATATTGTACCACAATGATGGCTGCACAAGTAATTCAAAGCAATGTATGATATAACTAGCATTTTGGGATACTTCAGGAAATTGAAATATATCATAATGTTTCAAGCACGAAAGAGTGGTGCAACTGCAGTATCTGTTTTGCAAAATTATTCTGACAGAAGGGATATACTATCTTTAATATCTGTCAGTGTTTTTAACTTTTAAAGTGGGAGATTTTGAAAGAAATGGCATGTAAATATGTCAATATGTTGAAGAAAATTCTCTCCTTTCTAACAAAAATGTGGGGATATGCAAAGCCCAATTCTCTGCTCTTCAGAGGTGGCTTATCATTTGATATAATAAACACAACAATAATACATTCTTATTTAGTATTTCACTGCATATCATGGTGACCTCTAAGGATCACATATCAAAATAAAAGCAGTAAAAAATAAACAGTTGAGCATTAAACAAAGATATAGATCTGTATAAACATGTCTCTGTGCACTATAATTCACTGACCCTAATCATAAAAGAAAAAAAAAAAAAACAAAAAAAACCTCCTTGTATTTCGATTTGGTTTTTCAATGCAGAGGAAAACAAAGCAGTGAATCAAAACTCCTGTGATTTTTCCTGCATATGTACTATTTTCAGTCAGAATAAACCATGTTTTGAATTACTTTGCCTCTGGAGCCAATGCTTTCTCATGATTAAATTCATTGCCACTTTCCTGGCTTGCTAGTTTTGCAGCCCTTCTTCCACCAAGCTTATTCAAGACAAACTAACATTTGAAAATATTTGAAAAATACCTATGTTTTCCTTTAGAGAAAAAAAGAAACTTGTGTTTGATATTAGTCAAACCTGAACAGGCTTGAGCGGTGGGCCTGTGTGAACCTCATGAGTTCATGAGGTTCAAGTTCAACAAGGCCAAGTGCAAGGTCCTGCACCTGGATCAGGGCAATCCCAAGCACAAATACAGGCTGGGTGGAGAATGGATTGAGAGCAGCTCTGAGAAGGACCTGGGGGTGTTGTTTCACAAGAAGATCAACATGAGCCAGCACTGGAACAGGTTGGCAGAGAAGTTGTGGATGTCCCGTCCCTGGAAGTGTTTACAGCCAGGTTGGATGGGGCTTTGGGCAACCTGGTCTGTGGAAGGGGGCGTTGGAACCAGATGGTCTTTAAGGTCCCTTCCAACCCAACACATTCTGTGATTCTACGATTCTATGATTCTAGGAGTCTATGAGTCTATGAAATGCTTTATGCATGCTAGTTAATAGTAACTAAATATATGTAAGTATTACATAAAAACCGTGAATTTTAATACTGTTTTACTCAGGAGCAAATATTTCTCTGAACGGTACAGACAGCACTTAGTTACTAAATATGCTTTAAAACAGAATTGAAAAAATAGTCAGTGTAGTTAAAATCTGTCATTCATTATTTATTTTATCCAAGAAAGTAATTCTGCATTTGTTATCACCATCACGGAAATCCACATATGATTCTTTCTTGAGGCAATGCACCCATTGCCAATACTAACATTGCATAGATACAATGCACACTATATGCATATACACACAGAGGAAACAAATATTGATATACACTCATCTTCGAAAACAACAAAACTGTGCTATTTTTAAATCTAAGAAAAAACAAGTTTGTTTCAAAAAAATCTTAAAGTAAAGGTCCTCTCTGAAAATCTTTGCAGGTAATTTTTTTTTTTCTAGTTCAAAGTATTTATATTTCTTATATAACATCTTCTATGAAGAAAACTATATTTATTCTCAGAAGGCTGGAGGGAGAGTGAGCAATCAAGCTAATGAGACTGGAGAGCGAAAAGAAAGACAGTAGACAAGTGAACTGATGCCTAAGTGTGAGAAAGGAGAGATGGCATAGCTTTACGAGACCTCCAGAAGAGAATTTATTCTTCCAACTTCAATTTGCCTTAATGGGAGCTGACAAAAAAAAAAAAAAAATCCATTAGTCATTGGGAGGATAATCTAGCTCTATGAACTTTGTGGTTTTCACATTCGTGTTATTTTTAACATTACTTTAGTTATGTTTTTATTTCCTTAAAGAAGGAAAAACATAACAAACGTCTGTTCTCCCTAAATTACCCTGATCAGAAAAATTACATTATTTTACAGCAAGACAATACACGTTGCCACTTCTTGCCAGTTCCTACAAGTGCAGTACTTTCCATTTAATGACTTGAAGCAATATATTTTCTACCAATTTTAATATATGTACTATGTTTTCTATTGGAAAAAAAGGATCCTTATATTTGTGAGCTACCCTTGCTTTAAAGGCAGAATGATGGAGAACATTTGCTTTGTATGAATTAATGACTGTCCAGAAAATGTGCAAGTACACTGCCCACTGGTTAAGTGTGCTGAAAGAATCAACATCAGTCTTGTACCGACATAAGCTCCATGGAATTCATACACCAGGTCCCACTTAAAGTATTCATCATTAAAAAACATTGTAATTCCATGGGGTATGTTAACATAGAGAGCATGATTAATATAACACGAATTTTAATTCACGCAGGTAGTGAAAAGTTCTTCTAACATCAGTCCTGTTGACTTCCTACACTTAATGATGTGGATATTTTTTCTTACAGAAGGTGCTATGTGGATTTAAGTGACAGTCACATATTTCAATTAAAGCCTTCTATTCTCTTCAAAAATTCACCTTACAAAATGTCAGATATTTCTTTTCCTTTGGCTACAGAATATATTGCACAACAAATTGAGCATGAAAACTACGTGATAACATTGTCCTATATACACTCCATTTTAATCTTCTGAAAATATCAGAGGCATCTAAAAAGTAATACAACCCTCACAGCTTAGATGAGAATAAATGCACAAAGTCTAGTTGTCTAAAAATATATCCAACATGATCATAATGCGTGTACAGGATGAATGTAGAGAAAGAATCCACACACAGCAATGAAAAAAAAAAAAGTGAAATGTTTTTCTACTGAAAATTTATCTTCTGCATATTCACATTACCTGTCTAATTCAACACTGTACCTTCTGTACCTTTCCAAAAGATACACTTGACCTTACTAGCTATAACAGACCCCTTCAATTTGCTTTCTCTATGAATGCCAACACATTTCTTACTCCTTCAGTTTTATGGAGACTTTTTAAAAAGAAATGCCTTGCCTTAGAGTAATACCGCACTGGGTATACTATACCTGGCTGCTGTTATTATAGGTGTGGATACTTCACACCCTTGATGACAGGCAGCTTCCTTCTTGGCCAGCACCTTCTTGAAAATATGCATTTCTAACTTCACTCATTGTGAGTGTGAAAGAAGGAAGGATAGATCTGTCATTTTTCAGGTAATGCCCTGACTCAAAATCAGATTGTCTGGACCAAAATATTATTAGGATGCAGAAAAGACCGTTGGCAGAATTCGTTGAAAAAATCTACATGGGGATCCTCAAAGAGCAACCAAGCTAAGGAAGGAGATACTGGTGTCTAAACAGACCACTAACTGAAAAACAAAAATTCAGTTTTGGACAGCAGTTCTTTTCTTCATCCTACCTAAAAGCAAGAACACTTTTTCCACTGCATATTTAATGATGTTCAGATAGAAGAGCTTAACTAAAGATGATCAACTTAAGTGTTAACAACGAAGGATGAAGTAATTCCACCAAAAAGAATCTGGGTATGATGCTCAATCTCAAAAGGTTGGTGCTATAAATGCTACCAGTGGGAACATTGGGACTGAAGGTATTCTCTGAGTTTGTGGGTCTGTGGTGGGTTAACTTTGGCTGGCTGCCAGCTGTTCTCTTACTGCCCCTCCCCAGCAGGACAGAGTGGGGAAATAAGATGAAAAAGTTCATGGGTCAAGATAAGGACAGGGAGATCACTCACCAGTTACCATCACAGGCAAAATAAACTCAACCTGAGGAAGATTAATTTAACTTATTGCCAATTAGAAATTCAGTAGAATAGTGAGAAACAAAAACAAAACTAAAAACACTTTCCATCTCTCCCCCACCCGCTTCTTCCCAGGCTCAACATCACTGCTTCATTCACGACTCTTCTACCTCCTCCACCAGGTGGTGCAGGGGAAATGGGGCTTACAATCCGTTCCTAACACTCTGTCTCTGCTGCTCCTTCCTCACACTTTTCCCTTGCTCCGCAACCATCACATGGGACGCAGTCCTTCATGAACTGCTCCAGTGTGGGTCCTTCCCACAGGCTGCAGTTCTTCAAGAACTGTTCCAGCATGGGTCCCCTCCACGAGGTACTGTCCATCAGGAACAGATTGCTCCAGCACAGGTCCTCCACAGGCCTCAGGTAGATATCAGAAAATGAGCTTTCTCTTACAACAATTTTAACTATTATTATTGATGCTTTTCTGTATTAATTAGATAATTTAGACCTTTATTAAAATACTAACAGGACTAACAATAAATTCTTAGCTTGATATATATGGTGTATTCCTTTTCTCTCGTAACAGTATTTTGAAAGTAGTAAGGATCCTGCAGTTCGTTTCTTGTGTGAACTTGTGCTAATTTGGTATAGTCAAGTCTGCCACTACCAGAAGAAACAAACAAACAAAAAACAAACAAACAAACAAAAAAATGAAACAAAACAAAATTAAAAAAAAAAAAACAAAACACCACCAACAAAAAACATGTATGATATAAAAAGCTCAATAACTATCTATGGAATATATTAATACTTAGAAGAATATGTACCACTGGAGATGTTCTCAAATACATCTGTGATGAAGCTGCAGTAAGTTCCCCCATGTATCTGAATTATTAACTTTTATTTGTAAAAAGTTTTCTTAATGTATAGCCTTTACCCTTGTTGCCATTATTTCAGCTCATTCTTTTTTGTCCTATTCATCATGGGCATGAAGAAAAAATTGTTTCTTCCCTCCATATAGCAGCTGCCTGTTAGGTATTTAAGACTTTTGCTTCACTCCATATACATTTTATTAATGTATATTTGCCATTAAATAAATCCAGTTCTTTCTGGTTTTCTTTAAGTCTTACTTTGCTTTGGGCTGTCTCCAGTTTAAAACAGCATCCTGGACACATCAATATCCTTTAATGAAGACCAAAGATCCTTTATAATGTTGGAACTGCAACAGTGGTTTTTGTGGGAAGAAAAGATCAGATGTAGAACATTACAATAATGTTTGACAGCAGTCTCACCCAAGAGAAGGGAAGAATGAGTGTGTGTGTGAATGTGTATATGTGCGTGTTTTTATGCATACAGTGAGTGTAACCGTGTTTGAGATATCCTCTGTGGAGAAGATAGACCTCAAAATTAGGTTCTTCAAAATCTCTGGTAAAATACCCCCCTTGATGCCATGAAAAATTCTCATATGTTAATTTGCTAAATAAGAGAGCATTGCCTACTCTAATGTCAGAATAAACATATTTAATGTGTAACAGCTATAATATTCAAATAATGAAGTATTATTCATAAAAAACATAGCAATCAATTTAAGAAAGCTATCTATTTCTCTCAACTTCAGTTCAGTTTCTAGCAACTGACTGATTCATCGTTTCTCACTTGTATCTTATGCGCGTTGGAGACCAGAAGAATGATGAAATCATTCTGACTTCTGGTGTTACAAGGAACTGTTTGAAGAATAACTGCAATTTTGCAACCTAAAATAGTGAAGTCTCAGTATAGAACTTCATTACGTGCTCCAGGATCTAAAGATAAATACCAGTGTATGAATCTTGAATCTAATAAAATCTTGGAATTTTTATTATTCACCACTATATACTTTATTTCAATAGCTTTTCATAAAGTTACTATCCTGAATTTCAATAGATAGGTTGGAAAACCTCAACTTTAAATTTTAGCCAGAATATCAACTTTGACTTCCCTTCAATATCTTTTCAATTTTTTGATGTAACAATTGTTACAATTGCTGTAAGAAACCTCACAAGGAGTCAACATCCTTGTACATAGTTCATATATAATATATAAATACAAGGTCTTCTGAGTGTGATTAATGTGAATTATATACCTACATAAATTTCCTTTAATTGAATGTGTTCCTTCCTTCCTTATTTCTGTTGGCAACGTATATTTTCTGTTCACTTTTAATGTAAGCCAGGCTGCTAGGTACTAATAAAACAAGTCTTGACTAACAATGTAAATTTTCTGCTTCAATCTCAAGCTCTTTAATATTTAGCAGGGTTTCACGCTGCCTTCGATTTAATGCAAATGGTGTAGTCTGAAGCAACGATTAACTTTATAGCTGGAAGATAAAATGTGGATAAAAGAGCTATTACTTCACAATAGCATTAGGAGAAAAATGATTTAAAATGTTGAGCTTAACTTAGTGCTGTTTAAAATATGTGTTAGATGAGGACTGTGACCTACACAAAGTTATACAAGTTTCTAGTCACTGTAAGAACACACCATAAACTCTTTCACAAATGTTAACCTATATTTAAATAATACTAATGTAGGAAGTTAATCACATAATCAGAGAGTTATTTTATTTGCCACAGCATCTACATACAGGCTGCAAGTCCTTGTTTTGACTCAGTGATGTGTTCCAGACCCTCTGCACTTTACTTGGTCATAGGACACATTCCCCTCCATGCTGCTGACAGTAAAATTTCTTAGATCTGCAGTTCTTTGAAAGGTACAATGGACAGAGATTAGATCCAACATGTCTTTCAGTCTTCCACAGGCATCATCTCCTTTCCTGATGTATGAATCCTTTTTCGCCACCTGTCTCTACCCACCTGGTTGTACTGGACCACCCATTATTATTTCATGACCTCTTACATTAACTAGCAATTACAGTTTAAGAATGTAAGTAAAACGGTTTTTATCTAATGCTGTGTATTTTCTAATCCATTTAGCATTTCATTCTCCTATCCGAGACTGTGACAGAGCTATTCTCTAGCTCAGGAAATTTCTGCAAATTGCTGCAGAATGGTTGGACAGCATTGATGTGTGCTTGCTTGCTGATACTATTCCATACGCATCCAGTACTGGTCACCGCTGGAGACCACTTCCTAGGCTAGACAGACCTTTCCTCCAACTAACTACAGCTTCTCTTACTTTTTTATAGATATTTCAGAACGGATCTCCTGCTGATAGAAACTGCTGTAGCCCCATGAACTTAATTGATTTCTGAAAATTTCTGCAAACAGGGGATCTGTCTTTTCCTGTACCACGAAGTGCCAACTTGATATCTCCCTTACGAAGAGCTAAATATAATGCTAACAATCTCTGAGGAGTGAAATAGTGTCCAAGGCCAGCTAGCAAGAGCTACTATTACTTCACACTTGAAAAAATTGCTCTTTCCACTAACTTTCACAGAAGATGTGTATTGTGCTGTACCCAGTTAAGTCTGCTAAGTCTGTTAAGAATTTTCTAGTCAATATCTTTCGTTAGTTAAAATCTGAATGTAGAACAGAAAGCAGGTAGCTAAAGTTCAAAACAAAACATTTAAACAACTTATATTAGGTAAAGAAAAGAATGGAACGTGCAACAACAGAGAATAAATTGCTATGTACTAAATCTGCACAAAGCCACACATGCAGGACATCAGGTTTTGCTTATAAAATGTAAGTATGCTGTGCTTGGGAAACAGACTTACAAAAGCATGCAGCCCTTGTGTGACATGCATAACAAACAATCTGTGTACACATGCACCTGTGCATTTCATTGTCTTTGTCACTGTCATGTTCTTGTAATAAACTTTGAACATAAAACTTTATGTAACTGTTTGTATACCATTAACAAAGATATTAATAGGAAAACATATATATATATACACGTATATTTGGGAAGATGACTTGTCAATTTTCACAGTCCTATGTACAGAATTCCAGTGCATTCTCAACATGATTCTGAATTCTTTTTTTTTTTCCAAAATACTTATTTTCCATAGCAAAGTGTAACATCAGGTGCATAGCCATTTGCACAAATAATTGTGCTCGGAAAGAAGTATCAGGGCCTGCCATTTGCTATATATAGGAGTTTCATTTTGAAATAGTCAGATGTGAGCAGGGTTGGTCTAATTCTGTTGTCAATGAAATGGTAAAACTGCAGCCTGCGGTTTTTAAAATCCTGCATTTAGTTTGTAATGAAAAATCCAGATCCAATAATTTCTTCAGCATTCCAGCCACCAATAAGTGATCTTCAAGAGATCTCAAGTCTCACTGAAGCCAATGCAGGGAGCTGAATTTCAATAATCTGACATGAAGCTATGGTTTCTAAGGATGCCTAGCACTTCAGGGATGTACCACAGAAAATACAATTAGAAAAGGCCAAAATATACTATGTCACAACATATTCAATTAGAAATAAAGACTCGATCAAATAGGCAAAACTTATGGAAGACTGATCTCAATGGGGTGAACCGGAAAAGTTGAATTCTATTCAACATGATTTGTTCAAGAGTTTTCAATATAAGATTTTGGTTTTGGTGTAAAATTCATCATAGCGTGATCAGACTTGGGGTCTGAAAAGACTGTAACTTGCAGCTACTTCAAGTATTTAAAACAGTTTACCAGATTAACACAGTGCATTACGCCTAACCCGTTAGAATAATCTCAATTTACCTACTAACTGAATTGATTAAAATGAACAGCAATTTAAGGTACTGAAACCAACAGAACTTTTCACTTCCAGTGTGTCAGCTACTCAACTCTTTAATGAAAAACTAGTCTCCAAAATCCATATGCAAGATGTGACACATACCATTTCTCATTGTATTTTAGTCCCTGTGGATCTCTGTACTGCCATTTAACTACTGTGAACTGAAGTACTGATGAGACTTGCTGGCATCTAGCATTTCTAATATGATTCTTAAACTCTGGAATAGGTCATGGTACTGTACTACATTAAAGAGTAACAGTAATAGCTGAGATTAAAAAACACCAGCAGAATGCAATTATTTTCAATACAGTCTTTTCCAAGTAGTGTCACCTGTATCTCTGCAATATACAGTAAGTTTTAATTAATTTTAATTTAAAAAATTATTTTTTCTAATGTTAATAATTTTAATTTTTAATTACTTTTTTTTTTGAGTAATTATTATTGCCTAACTGTTTATTGTTCTGCACCTAATAATAGAATAACAGAGTCATAGAATGGCTGAGGTTTGAAGAGACCTCTGGAAATCTAGCTCAACCCCTAAATCCAAACAAAAATTTAGATGAACATCTATTTTAATTGAGATATGCATTTAATTGGGCTAAGTCTTATCTGTAATGAAGATGTGGGACTGCTAGTATGTAAAGCCTAGAAACAGTGTTCTAGTATACCATTTTGACCACTCTGCTCTTTACCAGTTAAGAGCAATAGCGAAGAACTTCAAGGCTCTTCTTGTGGGAATGCAAAAGAAAAGAGAAAAAGTTGCCAATATAACTAGTGATTAAAGGAGGTTTCTAAAAACTTCCCCATTATTGCTCAAAAGAAGGAAGGAGAAGGAGCACATAAAAAATGTAACATTGACACCATGAAATTACTTGGAATAGGCATTAAGTTGATCTCAGAAATTTTGCTGGATTTTAATAACGAAGTAATTTCACTTTTAAAATGCTATTTTGTTTGTCCTGAAACTATTGAGAAGATCTGAGGAAGTCTGCCTGAAAGTTTCATCTGAGAAGTATTTCAGAGGCTAAACTGACAAAACAGAGAATTTACCAGTCTTTTACAGCTGTGCTGTTAATTTTCTTAATTTTAAGAAATGCTTGCAAACCAAACAAATCTGCTCCAGGCCAAATGAAACCTTTGACCTGTAATGAAATCCTTCAGCTTTTAATTTTAGCTGGGAGAAAAAAAATGGTTTTATCATGAGTTGATCCAAACAAATTCCCATTATCCTTTGCCCCATCTTTTTTATTTCATGGCTCAACGATTGATTATTCACTTAGACATACTTGAGAATGATTCCCACATTGCCAGAATCCCTGATGTTCTTTCATGGTTGTATCTTCTCACCCTTAAAATTAATGCTGCCTAATTCCAGTGCACTGAACTATTTGCAGTGCAAACTGTGACTATCCTTTTTCAGATTAAAAATCTAGCTGCTGCAGGGAGGAAAAGACTGTAAGAAAATCACTGTGGAACATATATTTGAGCTAGATAAATTAAGTGGGTCTACAACTGACTGTTAGTTTGGTCATTTAAGTAAGTACCACAGATGTCTCTATGGTGCAATATTACTTGCTGTTTTCTAAGAAAACAGGAGTTTCTGCTCGGTAAGGGCAGGCCCGCAGGACATTGTAGAGTTTCTGACATGAACTGGCATTATTCTCACACTCTCCTGGGTGGCACAAATATTTACGCAGCTTTCACCACATTTAATTTAAATTAATTCACACAGAAGTTATGTTCTCCTGGAAATCTATCTAGGCACACAATGACCTTCTATTTTTGCAGGGTTCTTCTCATTTGTCTCCATGCAATTAAAACTGCTTCCCAACTCACTTTCTCCTTTAAGAGTTACCTCCCTATTTACATACATTGACTCTCTGTATTACTTTTGCCTATTATGTAAATTACTTCAGAGTGATTTTCTTTATTGATGCATGGCATCTAGTTGGTGCAAAATTGTACAAAAAATAATGGGTTACTGAATGCAGAGATGCTTGGGTTAACTTGAAGACTGGAAGCAGTCTAGATCACAGAGGCTGGGAATTCATTTGTTAATACTTAACTTAGATCACTAAAAATTAGCCCGGAATATTTACATCACGTGGCTGATAGCAGCATAGCTAGGGTAATTATTTCATGAAGACTACTTTGGATCACTGAGGAGCTACAGAGAACTGACTGGTCATGTGATGTGGACTTGTTCCCAGCTGCTTTACCTTATGGGGAAAGTTAAAATACATAAATATTTATTAATAGTACTTTCTCCATACAAGCAATTATTGTATTTGCCAAAGGGACAAAATAGAGTCAGGACTGGATGGAGAAATGTCCTTTGCAATCATGAGATGATTCTATCAGTGTATACACATTTTATGTTTTGCTTTAAAGTTTATAGTTTAGAAAGCTGATGTTTTATAATTTTCTACACATAAACATTTCAGTAATGTAAACTATTGCTTACAAATTATATTGACTGTAGCCTTTTTATAGCAGTATTACACATGGGACGCTGTACCTTAGTTTCATGAGTAAATTGAGAAAAATAACAAGTGATTATTTTTGTGAAATGTCTCACCCGATTGGGAGATCTGGGTGTTATTACATGGGATATCTGACATGTTTGTACAGGTTTCAGTCATAAATGAATCTAATACCAGTGGCACAACAAGACTTTCTACGCTTAAGCTTACTTTATAGGTACAGTGCCCAGTGCAGTTTGTCAAGAAATTTTCAACAGAAATTAGAAACTAAGGTACTTCTTGTGAATGGGATAGGGTTTTGGTCACTTTTATCTACCTTTTGTCTGCATTTTGGAATATTACTCAAAACAGAATACTTTCAAGTTAAAGTGGGAATTGTAGGGATACTTACCCCAGTTAATGTTAGATGCCTAATTAGCTTTAGAGAGATGATACTATCAGGACCCCTCTACTGTCAGTGGAGAAGGAGATAGTATATCTAAGTTCATGTAGAGCATTAGTGAGTTGGTGCTATGAATTGCCCTTTTGGGGAACTTGTCTCTCTCCTCCAGTTACACAGGGAGCCATCAAGACTGACTTATGAACTTAACACAACAGAATAGAACTAATTACATAGCAAGGTTTCTGCATTTCCCATTTAGGAAGTTCATTTGATAAACTGCATGGTGAGCAAGCAAAGCAGAACTGTTTAAACTGCTTAAAACTGTTTTCTCTAGTGATTTTCATCTTACCAATTAATGTTGTTTGGAGTTTTTCTAAGCTCAACTGTTGTTCTGCTTAATTCTGGAGAAGTTCAAAATATTGGAGGCCTATATTTAGGGCAGTAAAAATAATAACAAAAGGAGTCTCTAGGTGTCAATGGGAAAGAGACTAATCTAGAGAGTAGTTTTCTGAGTGAGAAAAAAAAGTGTTGGGAGAAACCCAAAAGAAAAGGAAAAATACTAGAATATGCTACTCAAGTAGCATATTTTTTATGCAGAATTATTTGACTACAATAGCTTAATTCAAGCAGGATTTAAGTATTCTGGTAGTCTGAAATATTCACATTCTGCTGAGAATTCTCAGTGGTAGAGATGCTACAGAACATAACGATGAGCTGTAAATGGCTTGACACTCTTCAGTAACATCCACAAAAGAAAATTAAACTGCGACAGAGCATGGGTGTGAACAATGGAGCTCAAATGCCATACTTTAAGATTATTAAAACAGGTCCTGGCACTCTCCTAAATTCTCCCAGGAATAGTCTGGGAGGCAGTATGGGCCAGGAGCCATTCTCAAGTGATAGTTCGGATGGGACAATTCTCTTTTGGAGGACAAGAGAGTTAAGTAGTGTAAAATAATGTAATAATTTTATTAGTTACACTATACTGTCACTTCCTCAAATAGTTGCTACTAATTCAACAGCATAGTGTGCCAACAGTATGCCCATATGAATGGCCTCAACCCTAGAGAATAGGTCCTGGCAATGCTTAGTTTATTAATGCAGATGTGCTCTTAAAGTACCCATGTGTCCCGGTTTCAGCTGGGATAGAGTTAACTTTCTTCCTAGTAGCTGCTGTGGTGCTGTGTTTTGGATTTAGGATGAGAATAATGCTGGTAACTCACTGCAGAGCAGTGCTTACACTGAGCCAAGGACTTTTCAGCTCCTCGTGCTGCCCTGCCAGCACGCTGGGGGTGCACCAGGAGCTGGGAGGGGACACAGCCAGGACTGGTGACCCAAACTGGTCAAAGGCATGTCCCGTACTGTGTGGCGTTGTGCTGAACAATAAAACTGGGGGAGCTGGCTGGGGCAGGGCACTGCTTGGGGTATGTATGAAGATAATATCCTGGGCATTGGACAGCAGGTGGTGAGCAATTGCATTGTGCATCACTTGTTTTGTATATTCCTTTATCATCATCATTATTATTATTTTTCCTTCCTTTTCTGTCCTATTAAATTGTCTTTATTTCAACCCACAAGTTTTACCCTTTTTTTTCAGACTCTCTCCCCCATCCTACTGGGGGGAAGGGGGCAGGCAGGGGATGAGTGAACGGCTGTGTGGTGCTTAGCTGCCTGCTGGGTTAAACCACAACACCATGTGAACAATACTTCTGACAGTGTAGCTCAAAAACTAATTTGCAAATGGTTTTCATCATTGGTAATCTGCATATTCAAAACTCGTTCCATCCAAATGCCATCTTATGGTTGAATACAGAAGTCTGTGTGTTCGGTTTTGGCCCAAGCACTGTTTTAGTCTGTAGTTTCAACCTGCTGGAATGAGAAACTCATGACAAAAATAACATCAGGCCTTTACTTCAGTACAGCAACAACTCTAGACCCTTCTTTTTCTTACCTACCTCCTCTATTCAGAACCATTTTACAGTAAAATGAGGAGGTGTTTGATATTTTAAGAACATTTTAAAATGTCTAAAGTAATAGTTACAAGACCTAATACACTGTGCAAGATTTAAGGCAACTTTTCCCAGACTAACATAAATTAGTACCATATTGTACACATGTTGTATGAAGATAATATCCTGCCAAGTAAGAAAATGTCATCCTAAAATAGAAAGTCACATTTCCTCAGGATATTGATCTAGCTTAGCTGGATTCTATAAAAGATAGAAAAGTGGATAATGTAACTTCAAACATGAGAAGTTATTAAGTGAACTGACTGTTGGAACTGTACCTAATCCTCAATCCCTACAGCACAAGAATCTCTCAGGTCAGATTGTTTTTATAGCACTAATCTCCTAACGCACCTCACTTTTGGGAAGGAGGAGGAACTCTGAAGTGATTAACTTGCTACGGTGCCTTTGTCTTGTATTTTTGCACAATACAATTACTCACTTACTTGCCTCCCAAAGTCGTAAAAAAAAGTACTTGAACTCCACAATTCCCTTTGAACATATCTGTAAGGACTTTATATCTAGTCATAGCGCTCTAGCAATAATTTCTACTATGGAGGGGTTTGTTTTCAAGTTCACAGTGTTTTAATATCTCAAATGCTTAATAAACCACTCAGCACACATGTGAAACAAGATACAACTAACATTTCAACACAGAATGAATGGTTAGACATTTACATGCTTTAGTCCGGCTCCCACTATACAAGAAACAGCAACAGTAGCTTCAGTGGATCTATGTTCACCAACTGAAAATAGGCCATCTGTAATCTGTGATGTCTACAAGAATGCAGAAGACAGTACCAATGCAGTGTAGCTGCAGAACAAAAATCTCGGCTCTGTTTTGAGTACACACACTGCTTCATTCTTACAGGCCCCAGAAAGATGTTTAAGGTTTAAGGCAAGAAATTAGGAAACAATGTACATCTTCTCTGCCTCACGACCGATGTTGATAGTGTGCAAAATATCATGAACTAATGCATCTTTAAAGGAGCACAGACAACACCACCATATTTGAAGAGCTGATAAATAAAAAATCATGAGTGCATGATCACATATACTTTTATACAATTAACCATCCTACAAAACGCAAGTTCTTGGTCAGCAAACAGCAGGTTTTGGAGAATGCCGTATTTGCCTCATTTCTGCAACAGAGATCAGACAACACAAGCTGGGAACCACTATTTCTGTTGCATGGGCCCACTCAAGAAAAGCAAGAATATGCCTTAGAAAGTAGTTATGCTAATGCTTCTTTTCTGTATCCTCCTATGATCCTACTTGATCTGATTTATTACTTCCCCTTCTTCAATCTTATTTAGTAGTCCTAGTGCTGGCTCAGATCACTTTCCAGGGCTCACTGCTTTCTATATACTCCAACACAAAAAGTTAGTGTGTGATACCATCACATAAACTAGAGGAGCAATAACAATATTTTGTTCCTTTGTTTATTTTGATACTAACCTGAATTAGAGAGGTTTAAAATTTCTTAGTCTTTACAGCAGCAAAATCATAAAATACATTAACTCCTAGGATATATAGATTCTAATCACTGCTAACATAACTGTTTTAACTAGTTAGCAGAAGATTATAATGTCATCCCCCCAAAAAGAGACATTTAAAAGGATTTTCCTATGATATAATCTCAAAATATTTTCCTTCTTTCTGATCAGCAACAAATGTAATCAAGAGCAAAGCTGCAGAAAAAAAAAAAAAAAAGAAGGATGAGAAGCAAATACAATAGTTTGTGCTTTGATGTCATGGAAAATAACTGCATTTCTTTACAGGCGACTTTGCCTCCAGACAACTTATCTGACTTGTCTGTGTAGATGGACAGAGTAAAGAAAAAAGAAAAAAAAAAAAAGACATTTAATAGTGCTACTGAGGCTAAAGAGAAAACATTTTGTTCTCCTGGATTTTCCCATATGAACCATTTTTCAGGGACAATTCAAAATCAAACAACAATGGTAGAAGGCAGCGCACAGAGTGGGCTCCCACAGAACCAGACTTTGCCCCAGACAAGTCCCTCATTTATTGCTAGATCTATGTGTAATATAGGTTTGAATGTGCGGTGAGGATGGCTGAAGACCCTTAAATACAAAAATACCACCATCAGTTCAGAGGTACCCAGGCTACAAATTGAGGTTAGGAAAGTATGTGAACAAATATCACCATGCCCTTGCCTGCTTCTTATTATATTCTCCTGGGCATTTGCTGTTGACCACTGTGATTAAACAGGCTACTGAGGTGGATGGACTTTCTTCTGGTACAGTTTAGATACTGTTATCTTCCCAAACTTTGTCTTTTCTTCAGAAGGATACTAAAGGTTTATTATTCTATACCAAGAACTGGAAGTCTAAACCTGTGCCTTATGATCATAATAATAGGAACATACTCAGAAGGTACTATATTACCACCTCTCTGTTTTCCCTGAAGAAACAAATTAAACTACTTGGCAAGAATAGCTTTAGACCTGAATCTATGATGCCCCTCTCATGACAAATTCCTCTTCTCAGATCTGCAGTGTGAATCTTGTTTGCAGTTTATTGCTTTTTTAGACATTGTGCTCCTGTTTCATACGCAAAGCTCTCAGTACTGCAGGTGAAAGTTCTTCCCCCGAGCCATTGCAGAATACCTGATAGAGATCCATAGAATAGATGACCTAATATAGATCCAGATCAAACATCTGTAACAGAGTACCTAATATATGTTAGTATATCTGATATAGATTGAGATAAAAAGGGAGAATTTTTGCCTTAGGTACACAAAAATATCCCTCATAAAAATGACCTATACTCTCCAACAGAATTAATCACTTCCATTTTCTTCCTAGGTGTCCAAATCAGAACTAGGTGATATGCAAGCATGCATCCACAGTCTTCCTAGATACAATTCTCTCATGAACTCCACTTTTTCCCTTTCTCCTCCCTAAAAACAAGAACTCAGTGGGAACCTGTGATATTTTTAGACCAGTCATTAACTATATAATTGTCTCTAAAATATGTAGCTATCTGATTTTCCCTGTGGGGATTTGGCACAAAAACTAACAAGGAATGAATGAATAAATAAATAAATAAATAGAATTCTTGGAAAGCTTGAAATGGCAAATTACCCTTATGGACAACTGTAAGAATCTTGGGAACTTTGAGAAGCTCACTGAACACACCATTTACTCATAGCTGGAGCTAGCTGACTGAGTGCTTTCATCTCTTCTCCTAACAAGATGTTGAATGCTGTCCCAAGCAGATGTACTTATTAGGGCAGCTCAAGTCTCTGGGTATTCATGCTTTTGTTCACACAGTCAGGATAATAAAGCACACTAACAATAAAATGGTTGCTTAATTGCCACTGTCATATTGTTGGGATTTCTATTTAAGTTGCTTTGTATACAAAAGAAAAGAAGACAGGATTTATGGCCTTTGGGGCAGAATTTAGACTACTTTCTTTGAACTTTCAATAGTTTATGTAAAAATATATGGATGCCCTTCCCCAAAGTGCACACAGTCAACTCGTATACATACAAGATGTGTATATAAATCTGCGATAAAGATTACATATTTTTATCAACACAGCTAATGAATAAAATTTAGCTTTAGTGTCCTTCCTATTACTCATTCATTTGGTATTCATTGTTTTAACACTGACCATAATGATATCCATTAGGTTTTACAATGGATGTCATTTATCCTTCCATAAGAATTTTATCATAATTCAGCATAGACAGTAATACTCATTATGATGGATCTTTTTTCATTAACAATGTGGATTTGTATCCACATTATCCAATATAATATCTGCTGTATTCAAGCATTAATTAACATCCACTTATTTTAAAGTGGCAGTCACTACCTGCCTTGAGCAAAATAAATCCTGCTTTGTAATAGAAACTTAAATTCACCATATTCTTCAGGCAAAGTGAACACATTTCGGTAAATAACTAGTGCTTTCAGTGCTCTATGAAATGCTGCAGCAGTAACATACATGCTTCAGTGATTATGAAAGCTGAGCCTTCCCACACTAGAAAACAGCCCACTTCTACCAGGCAAGACACTCTGGAACTTCATTTTGAAAGACATGGTTGACTTCAGTCACTATACACTTATTTCTACCGTGGTTCTTCCCTACACCCCTGAGCATCACAGAACAATCCCAGGTACCTAAATAGAGAATCCGATAGACGGCTTTTGGCATTTGAATATGAAACTGTACTTGTTCTGTAAAAATGTCAGAAGGTGTTTAGTAGGTCAGATCAAAATCTGTTTAGACTAATGTCCTCTCTCTAAGCATAAGAAAAACAGCAGAACATATCTATGTGTTCTGCATATCTTTTATGCAGAAATCTGTTTAAATGGACATCAAAAATGAAATATGCAAAATACATAAAGGAAACCTACACAACAATTTAAATACGTTTTCCTGTGTTAAAAATATTAGGAGTCTTTGGAAGAAAACAGAAAAGTACTTTTTTATAGATATTCTAGAACTTTTTACTTTTAGCTGCAGACATGAAAAGATGAGATTCACTTGTGGTAGCACTTTTCATATGTCTACAGAATAACTATTTTCCAAATGGAACCTGCAGCATTTAGCCATCCAAAATACTGAAAGACACGTTGAAAGAACTATAACGTAAAAAACTTGAGAGAGGGAAGCAAAAGCACTTAACTTTTGGAACACGCAATATGCAATCAGAACAAAGTTAATATGATGTACAACACATCTACAGCCCAGAATGATCTTATTTCTCAAACTGAATATAGAAAACAGATGACATTATTGCAAAGAAGGTAGACAAAGAAACTAAATAATGATTTACAGGAGAAGTAGCTAAGGCTAAGTTTTTCATATTTGCCTAGAGCAATACTCTCAATGGCTATGAGCCAAGTATACAGACAGTAGTCTTAAAGTATACAAAAGCCAGTCAAAATATTAATAAACAAATATAATTTAAGGGGAAAACTGCTGCTTTCATTCTTTTAAATAAAGTATGTGAACTTCATCAGAATTTTTTATTTTTATTTTTTTACAAAAACTTGCATTGAAATTTTGGAAATGTTTTTCTTATGTATTTTAACTTCTGTCTGCAACTTTCACAAAACCATTGGATTTGCAACTCTGTGATTTGTATTAGCAAGTGTGTTTTACCACATTTTCATAAAGGTTTCACAGTTTGATGAGACCGCCACTAAACAGTGGATGTGCTGCTATTTAATTTGGAATTGAGTCTCACTGTAGGGACAGTCACGAGATACTCTGAGACTTGGAGAGCTCTTTTGACTCTCCCAAATCTTTCAGCTACTACTTACCTCCTTGAATTTTGCAGGCAGAGGGGTGTTTTGTTTCATGGAGTTCTGGGAAGGCTTGTTAATGAGTCTGATGATTTACTGCTAGGGTCATCTACTTGATCTTAGTCATGGTGGGAGTAAGAGATTTTGGGTTGTTGTATTTATTCCCAAATGTTAAAGCTTTTCTACTACCACTAGTCCCTTTTCAGTAACAAAGGAAGGGAGGAAGTACAAGCGACAGATCCTCAAAGGCATACTGCAGAAGCTCAGAAAATCTCCATTAATGCCAGATGGGCTCAGAAGGTTTGATTTGGCAATGTCACTAACCAAAATCTGAAACAAAGTATCTCACTGCAATTTTTCTAATAGAACATTTGAAAATGCTTGGTAGAAAAAATCTGAGTGAGTATTTTAATGAGGAATTATCAGCTAGCTTTAATATAAAAGCTCAAAGTTTGCTTAAGAAAGTGTGCCTCGGTCGTCCTTGTATCTGAAAGTTTCTAAATGTTTTTAATCCCATGTCTTGCATGCTTTGTGTCATACATTCATATTTTTGTTGGATAGATGAGACAAATATATAAAGCTATTTGTATTCAAATATATATATGCATTATATATTTGACATAAAACAAAAGACACAGGAGAGTGACAAAACTGATTTTTTGTGCATCTACCTAAACTGAACTAAAATGTCATCTATGAAAGAGGGGAATAATTTACTGGATTGCACATAATATCACATGAATTTCAGCAATAAAACTGTAGAAAGTTCCTTCTCAAAAGGACTTTTCATCACAGCAGACTAAACAGAATTAACTCAAAAATTTAAATAATAAGACACAGCTGACCAAACAAAATATCTATTTATTTGATTAGCTGTAAAGGCCTCTGTTGTTACAAATGTACTTCATACGTTAAAAAAAAAGCAGTTTCAGTCCACCAGTTTTATTAGTTTAGACCACCTAGGTTTATTAAGTTAGGAAATCTTGTTTCCATAGATAATGACAACAGGATAATGTTCTACTCATTTTGTTTTTCATTTTACTTTTCTGTTTTTCATCTGTTCTTTTAACTTGCAAACATTTAAAATCACTAGATGTATCTATAGCTCTGTACTGTTTCATTTTATTTAAAACATGTAAGAAGAAAAAGTTCCTCTATAATACAACATACTTTGATAATCTGATCTGAAAAAAAAAAATTAAATACTGATAGAAAAATATGTACTACTATTCACAGTATTTATATGCATTAATATTGCTGCAGATGTGCTATCCAATTCATGGCAAAGCAAACTGAGAACAGCAGAAGTTTTCCCGTATTAGGTGCACACTGAAATATGCACTGCAGTGAGGCACGGCTCTTCAGGACACAGTACGGAAACCTTCTGATGTGAATCACAGTATGTTAGGGAGACATGTATATTGATAGGAATGCTGTGCTCACTGGATAGTTGTGTAGCTTAAAGCCTTCATTCAAGGGAGTACTCACTCTGGGCCACACTTTCAGAGTATACTGTAGCTATTTTGTGGATAGCTGAAATACAGTTTAAGAATCTACAAAAGCATTTCTTTTAGAGAACTTAATTTAAAAAATTGAGTCATAACCAAAATCTTGTTTCAGGATGTTAAACTGAAGGTATGTATCACTGGCACTGTTATCATTGATTAATAAAATACACTGAAATTCTTAACTATAAAACAATCAAACAAACACACACACATACACACGCATGCACAAAAGAAAACTGATACACAAAGTTGTTAAAACAACTGTGTTCATTGTGGAAAAATTTCCTGTTCCCAAAAAGAGTTAAACCAAACAAAGAACTGGTCCACAAGTGCTCTAAATATTTCATACTTGATACTTAAAGGTTTCAAAACCTTATAATAAATTAATGAAAAATATCGGTAGTGTTCCAGTTCCTCTATCTTGCTTATTATTCTAAGAAAATTACTTTTGGAAAATAAATTGATAGAACTGAGAGGGCTAAGCAAATAAAACAAACACTTCAATTAGAAAAAAGTATTCTTCTGTGTTATAATACAGAGTGCCTCTGAGACTGAAAAGGCATGTAGATACCAATCAGAAATTCATCCAGCCATCTCAGGAGACAGGAGAGGTACTGCACATATTGTGAGAAATGTTAGGTACTTCTAGCAAAATATCGAATGTTCAGGCAGGTCTATTAAAACAAACAAACAAACAAACACACACACACACAAAGCAACTTCACTAAAAATAACTGTAAATATATTCATTTGGGTAAAACAATCATCTGAGTCTACTCATGCATGCTATCTGCTCTCATTGCTGATGCTCCTGTCAATCTGAAGTTGAGAGGTAATGGCCCTGTGATTCAGGGAAACTGCTGAAGTGTGTACTCAGGCTTCAGTTTGAGAGATGGGTTCATTTATCATCATAATAAGCTATTACCATTGATAGGTCACAACTCATTGAAGAGACAGTCAGTCTAATTGGCTCAATTCAGTTAGCTGTGGATATGCCTCAAGGAGATGAGCAGTGCTTTGCAGGTAATATTCAATCACCCAACAAACCACTGTTTAATAATTCATCACAGTTCAGATTGGGGTTCTAGCACATGATTATCCCTTCAATATGCCAAATAGCTGGTCTTAACCCTTTTGTCTCTTGGGTCCAGGAAGACAAAAGCAAATTCATTCTGCAGTTAGGGTAACCCTCTCTTCTAGAAACTTAACTGAATATTTAAAATTTCCACTGAGGTTTGCTTTCAAAAGAAATTTATTGTAGTTAGCTAGAGTCCATCTTTGGAAAATAAAATCTTTGTTCTCATCATTCCCTCCTGCTAAAGATCAGCTTACAGTACGTAAGCCTAATAGGAATGTAAAGGATTGGAGCTCATTTTGCCTTCTAGAGATTTAATGAAGCAGTATGGATTCATTCAGAAATCTTTAGCAGCCAGGTAATGGTAGGATAGATGAGACAGACAGAATCACGTACGTGAGACCCAGGACCTACAGGATTTAAAGGATGCTTCATACTCTGTTCAGATATTAGATCAAACTAAGAGTGACTCACAATATTAAAATATTTAGAATAATGAATCTATGAAAAGACAAGTCAAAACAAAACCAATAATTCAACTTTATGATCACTATTGTGCTACATTCTTGTCAGTTCTGGTTCCCATTTGATTTTTCAATTTTTGTAAGAATATTGCAACCATACTGGAAACTTCTTTTGTTGAATGCTTTAAGGTTCTACCTCTTCCGTCACTTCCAATGGTGTTGTCGTGGTTAGCCCTGGACAACAACCAAACACCCATCCTACCTCTCGCTCACTCTCCTCTCCCATGTGACACGGAGAAAATAGAAGGAAGGTAAAAAAAATCATGGATCAAGGCAATGACAGTTTAACAGGAAAAGCAAAAGCTGCATGTGAAAGCAAAGCAAAAAGAGGAGTTTATTCACTACGTCCCTTTGGCAGGCAGATTCCTGGAAAGCAGGGTCACAGCACATGTAATAGTTGTCAGGGAAGACAAATGCCACAGTCACAATCATTACTCCTTCCTCCTCCTTTTCCTGATTTTTTACTGCTGAGCACAACATCATGTGGTAAGGAATATTCCTTTGGCCAATTTGGGTCAGCTGTCTTGGCTGTGTCTCCTCCAAAACTCTTGTCCACCCCCAGCCTACTGGCTTGGAGATTGCAGAGAAAGCCTTGACACTGTGCAACTCTGTTCAGCAAGAGCCAGAAGAGTGGTGTTTTATCAACATTGTTTTAGGCACAAATGCAAAGCACAGCACCATACAGGCTGCTATGAAGAAAGTTAACTCCAGCCCAGACAGACCGAGTACAGATATAAAAATCTGTGTTAATATCAAACTGTCTGAAGAGTAAGATGGTCTAGCTTTCTCTGTTGTTTTAGTATTAAGCTGAAATATACAAAAATGAGGATTTTGATACTCACTTTTTGGATGACTAACTGGAAATTTAGTAAGTATGGAATATCACCCTCTGAAAATTTGCGTTAGTAAGACACTTACAGCATACTGGGCCTACCGCTCACCAATCATTTATGTATTTATGAAGTCAAGAATATTCAATTTACAGAATTACTCATTTATTTTTTATTATAATTAGTTGAGGAACTGTTTTTTTCATCCCATAAACAACTGTAGAATAAAAGGAAAAGCAGCTTTATGTTATACACTTGGATGTCAGTTTCAGTTTCCTTTTGCTAATGACATCTTAACTGAATTTGTACTAGTTTCAACAGCTGATAAACCACTCTCCTTTCTTCTACACTCTGGTTAGTAACGGTGCTTTGTGTTTTAGAAATGAGTGGCTCTTGCCTTTAATTACTCCCAATCAAATTTGAAAATATACAATAGAACAATATTTTGCTGTACAAATATACAACTTTTCTTGCTAATGGTAATGGATGTAAAATGCCATTAACAAAGTTAGTTAGTTGAATTAGATCTATCAGACCTATAAACTGGTTAAAATATCACATGATACCACATACAGTGAGATAAATATAAGTGTCATATAAATGCATATGCATATACCTCTTAATTGCACCTACACACAGGTGAGTAGGCACTTGGATTTGAGCACCTATGCTACACTGGTTTGGTCTTAAAAGTCCTAAATGACACAAGGCAAAGTTAGTCAATCAAATATAGGCACCAAAACTTAGTTGCCTGAAAATAGATGAGAGGATAAAGCAGTGCTAATTATTATATGTAAAATGGAAATAATGGAATTTATCTACCTTTTGGAGATTCTGTATGTCAAGAAGATTCTGAGACTGTCAGATGAAAGACTACTGAGTTTGCTAGACTTTATAAACACTATAGCACAGACTGAAAGTAGTACAAATAGTTTACAGAAAAGTTTGTTTCTCTCATGTACCATCAGAAAATCTCAGTAATTTTGTCCTTTTACCTACTGCCTTTTTATGTGGAAAATAAAAGTAGAACACCACAAAAAGCTCAGCAGTATCATGAAATTTTACTAATGATTTATAAACTCAACAATTTCAATTACATTCTACTTCAAGTTTTTATTTTTACACTACCTCTTTGTCACTCTCATATGTAGAGAATGACCTTTCAGTAGCTCTTATCTGTAGCCTTTTGTTAATGGACTTAGATCTCTTCATCACACTCCTGTGCAACTCAGTATCAACTAGGTTTCTGGACTATAAATTTTGATTAATATAACCAGTTAAGTTGATCAAAACTCTTATTACTTCCAGGTAACCTCTGGTCAGCAAGTAACTCCAAATATCTTTTCAAAGCAAAAGCTTATTTGTTGAAGATGTATTTCACATGTAAAGGCATACAAGAGGCAAAAAAACATATATCCTCCCTTTTATAAACTTCAGTTTTCCTTTGCAGTCATCAGTAACCACTGTTCAATTTAGCTATCTCTAGCTTAGAAGAAGCATGTTGAACCATTGTCACCATGCTTCTTTGCGCGTTGATTAGCACTCACTACAAATCACCACATGTAAGTTCTTTCCAAGTTGCAGACTTTTTCTTCTGCTTTGTTAGATCCTTCAGTAATTTAGTATTTAGGATCAGAGATGAGAAGAGTAAGACTTTTCAATCTAGCAAGCAATTTACTACCTTCACTATTTCCTAATGCCCCTCAGTATTCTTTCTCTAGTGTTTACATCCCTTCTTTTGTGAAACTATTTTATTTCTTGCTTGTTCTCCATTTTTCAACTGCCACTATTGATTAAAACACTTGCCTTCGAGGCAGACTTGGGCAAGCAGGTAATGCAGAGGACACTTGAGATTTATGAAATAATTTCACCAACAATAAATTTCCTCTTTTTTCTACAGTAGTATAAGATGATTTTAGCACAAAGAAATTAAATGTATCACGGGATACATGAAATACTGCAGTCAGTGGACTCAGCCAGCCAGATTCTGAGTCCTGTTTCAACTTACTTCAGAGGCACAAAGAGGCTGTAACAGTCTACTAGGCATCCTTAGTTTTCATTGCAATCACAATAATAGCTGTACTTGAACTGTCCCAAGGGGCTATCCAAACATCATTAGAAAGAATTAAGGAGGAACAAAGTCTGCGAAATTTACTTACGTCTTGGTGGGTTGGTGTTTTTTTCTTTTTTACAGTCATGGGTAGCTGAACGCCAAATAGGAGAGTCCTGATATTGTTTAACTTTGTACTGGGGATCAAACAAATTTTGTCCAGTCACAGCTATGAAAGAACGCATAGATATACCCTTGTCTCTTTTCTTGTTGCCACGCTGAGAGAGTATTTCAGCAAAGCTGAAGAATCTAAACTAAACTGCATAATACAAATTAAACTTAAAGGAAGCATCAGTCATCTGTGGTTCAGATCTGTAAAATGTTTTGCTCTTCACTTATATTCCAGTTATGTTTGTCTCATCCTTCCAGTATCTGAATTTGGCTTTTATCTCACTTTTTAGAAGCTATAGCGAAGTAAGTGCTAGTAAACTAAGCAGCACACTTAGTGTAAGTTGAAGACCACTTCATACCCTTGGCTGAGTCTGATTACCATGGTGACTTAATTTCAGCCAAGGCAATTTAGATTGCGATTTAAAATAAAAATACATTATTTATATTAGATTCGGATTTACTTGTTAGAAAATTAAAACATATCAATAAACTAAATCAGCTTTTTTTCAGAAGAATGCATTCAGATATGAAAGCCCAAAGATATTGAACTAGCTTTCTTTACAAAAGCTGTTTTTCTTTAGGTTCAAATGAATTATCTTAATTTTCTGCCATGTGTTGGCTTTGGACACAACTTAAAAAAATCTGAGGATCTGCAGCAACTGTGAATAACTTCAGTGATGTTACACCAAATGGAGATTTCTGGAATACTATGTGCGGCTGATGCCTATCCATGTTTCTTTCACACATATGGATAATGTGCATGTAACATAACTATTTCACTCAGCACAAACTTACAATAAATGACTGGACAAAATTATTTTTGATATGTCATATATGACATGATCACATTCCCTACTCCATCCCCTCTTTACCTTTCCTAGCTTAGATGTTGTTACACAGTCAATTCTGGGGCTGAAACTCATTTCTGTGCAGAGGGTATAAATAAGACAAATTTATCATGAAGTGCTGGACTTCCATCACTGTGGAAAAACCCCTCACACAATCAGCAGATTCTTCAAGCGCCACCATTATGTTACAAAATGATAGATTTAAGACTTGGGCAACCCATCTGCACTAGCTAACCAAATCTTCTACACGAGGCCTTAAATTCTCCATTTAACTATGTGAAAGAAAGAAGTATCTTTTAAAGGCACAGAAAGGGAGAACACACCAGACAACATAAGTTTCACTGCCTCACTTTCCTGACAACAAGAAGCATATAGACACACGCACAAAAAACAAAACAAAACAAAACAAACAAAACAAACAAACAAACAAAAAATCAGTTTGCCGGCTCAACTTAAGAGACAGCTGACTTGGAATTATGTAGGCTAGGTCAGTCACTGCTTTCCTGAGAGGCCAATGAATTTAAAAACAAAATGATGGTAGAAAAAAGTAGCTTCCAACAACAATTTATTTTGCATCTTATCCATTTATATCAAAAGGTGTTAAGTTAGATTGTTCTTTTTTTAAGCAGGCAGTAGAAGCAAGAAAAAGATTTGGGGATCTATCTAACTCAGTCATGTCCTATGAACTAGAAAGTCTTGATATCTAAAATCATGACAATACTAGATGAAGCTTTCTCAGTTTAGATGCATTAATAATTTAGGACAATTGATCCTGGCATTTCTGTTCCAGCTGATTATTGTATTATTTACGCTTCTTTATGTTTTGGGTTTCAACTCCTTCCTTCCCCCCTGGGAGCTGCAGACTGCAATTTGCTTTGCATTATTCTGCCTTTTGCACCAGGATTGCCTAAGAAATGAAAACAAATGGAAGGAAATAAACATAAAATCCACGAGGACCTAGCTTATGATTATTTTATCATTCAATATTTAATCCTATGAGGTATTCTGGGCAGTCTGCAATAGATAATATGTCACCAAAAAAGCTGCTCACTCCATTCCAATCTTTAGCTTTCCACAGTAAAGTACTTTTTAAAGGCTGATAGATTTTTGAAGTTCATACATATTGGCTACTGGCTTATTACAGTGTCTTCATTTCTGGAATCAAAGAAACATTGACTTTTGTAAGTCAGCAAATAGGTTACACAGCTAATTATAAAGGAACAGGCAAAATAAATGAAGTGGCAGGGTTAAGTGATACAAATCCCCTTGCAGTTCTGCATACGCAGACTCTACACAAAACTTTCAGCTGTTGTCTTGGTTTTCACTAGAGGTCAGAGAATGAACAGTGCATCCACCATATGGATGCTTAAAATTATATGGAGTTGACAAACACTACGTGCTAGAATTTTTCCAAGACAACAAAGATTCCTATTCAAGCATCTTTTGCTTTAATTTTCAATAACTGTGACTTCATGAAGGACTAAATTATGTTAACTTTACTTACACTGAATGGGATCATGATGTATAATTAGTCCAAATGACTCCTGTAAAATTATATTTGATGCAAGACATTGCTCAATCCTAGTAGAATCTGTTAGTAAGCAAACGGTGTTTTGGAGCAGAGGTGTTTTAGAGCTTCTATCATGTTGTTTGCAGTGTCAGTAATGGCAGCAGTAATATCTGCTCAAAACTGAGACAGAGGTGTTAGAGGACACATTACCTAAGTCCTGTATGGCTACTGGGTGCTTAGCCTTAATGTTCAGAGACATGGATTTTAGGACAGAGCGGCCTAAAGGCTGAACTAACCTCTGACTGCTGACAGCAGTGCCCTAACCACCTGAAAGAGGCAGGGTATATCTCCACCTTCATGGTTAAAACTGAGCCTTAGCCAAGAAAGGAGCATAATATTTGCAGCAGCAGACAGAAAATAGAGCGGAGAGACTTCCTCTAATCAAAGACAGATGTCTTCTTGTGGAATTTCAAGTGGTTTCAGCTACCTCTCATGTCGGGGGGGCTATATGTTTATTTAGATATGCTCCATATTATGCTTTATGTTGGCTACTTGTAGGTGGCTTCTTCTCAGCATACAAATTATCAGATTATTTTTTGCAGAGATGTCAAAGGAAATGAGTCAGAGCATCTTACATATTGTAAGAGTTCTGAAACATCACGGTCACCTAACCCTTCGATACTGACCTTAAAGACACGGGTGTTTCAAATCACCCTGCTGAGTTTGGTACCTAATTTTTCATTAATTTTATACTCTCCTTTCAGTGCTCTGATCAAACAGTATCAGACTGTAACTCTTAACACTTTCAGACAAATTTATAAAAATATTTTAGTATGGACACAAATTTAATATACATTTACAGGTTGGTTGTCAAAATAATTTAAGAATCTGCTGACAAAAACAAATGGAGTTTTCAAATATATAACAATGTAATTAGTGTTGTTGATAGAATTTTTCAGTAACTAGAAGCTTGAACAGACCACAAGTCCTCTGGATTGCTCTAATCATTAATTAAGTCGGTAATGACAAGGTAGGCAGGCAAGAAGATAAACTATTTTTTGATACGTACTAAAACCTTAATACTAGCCATTTTAAATATGTTCTCCCAAATTATCGACTAGTTTCTAGAAATTAAATTCTTCTAAATTACTCCCAAACTGCATTCTGCATCAAAAACAGTCTTCAAGTTTTCAGTTCAAACACATATTATATAGTCAGACATGTAAAATATTTGGCTTAAAAAAAAAAAGTATTTGTATTTATCAAAAAAGTTTAAGTTTTGTTAGTAGCGTGTATGTTTAGAAGAGTGAAAGGATACGGTGATGTTAAAATAATTTGCTTAATGTTCTAGTCTCACTTTGACGTAAACAAGAATACTGTATCATCTATAGCCTCCTATCATTTATAACCTGTGTTTAGAGACACAATTAAAGACTGGTATCGTATAATCTAATGTCATCCAGATTTAGACACACAAAAAAAGAAAGCTGAAGGTTGCACACTCCCGAGCATCCCACTTATAACACTTTTTTTATCCAGAAGGAGCATTTGGAGATGGATGTAAAACAAGCAGATAGCATACATATGGCAATCAACATTGTGGAGGCTTATGCACAACATGCCAACTTTATATTAACAGAAATCTTTTAAATAAGGTTTTTGAGCTATATTTGAAAACTGGGAAATGCGGGATGATTACTACCTTTTGTAACTCAATTCTATTTTGGGAATACTATTTAAGAATAGTAATTTTAATGATAGAAAGAAAAGGTCATTTTCTATGACACAAGGTTTGTGAATTACAATAGAAGTGTACATCTTGATATAGGATTTCCTAAATCATTCTCTACTTTTCCTAAGACAAAAAAATCTCAAAGACACTTGCCTGCTCTGAGATACCAATTATTATACTACAACACAGCTAGCAATCAGTCTGAGGAAAGGGTGTTTTTATCCAGTCTCAGCTGTTCAGAGAAATATTTTACTGAGTTTACAAATAAGGACTTGCAATATTCCATCCCCATAGCATAAATCATATGGGCTAAGCGTGTCATTATGACTATAATTTACATGATGAAACATGACAGTTAAGATGTACTGTGGTAATTTGTGAGTGCTTTCAGTATTATTGTAGTATCAAAAATTTATATAGTTCAGTTATTAAGGCAAATTGTTTCATTCATACAGAGATGTCTGACAGCAACCACAAAGGACCTTCAAATTACACTGAAAAAATATCTTCCACATTCAAATGATTTGTGCACATTCTTATCATTATTTTGCTCACTGAATAGAAGCAGGATGAAATTCTGTCCATAAAAGTATCACTTCATATCACAAGGTAAGTTCACTGGGTATGGAAAACTGTGGAAAAAACTCTCCCTGGCCCAGCTAAATGAGCCTGACTATCTTTAACAATTTATAGCCATGAACAGGATGCCCAGTTCTTTGGAATAATGCTATTTAGTTTCCACATGCTCACTTACCTTCTGTCATGTTGATTTTCAGCCAGCAGGAAGAAAATAAATAAATAAGAAGTTGACTAGCTTGAAGAGACTAAAGTGGAAAATGTGATCGTGTATTAGTGTTAGCATTTCAGATAAAATTTTACCATCATCGGGATTATGGAAAACGGAAAGCTGTTTAGCTTTCTTATGTTTAGGACTCATTCAGTACTCATTTCTACTCTCTGGAAAAAAAAAAAGAAAAATAAAAGAAAAAGGATTTTCCTGAAGGTATCATCTATGATAGCAGAAAGTCTTAATGGTGAGAAGTGCAGAAGTCAGACCACAAAGGCACCCAGGACTTTAGAAAGCAACTATTTGCCATAAACCTGCAAAGCATGAATATGTGTGTAGATGCACACAAACACACATGTAGACTTGGATAATTATATGCATTAGAACTGGCACAGAGCTCACAACAGCATTTTCCAAGTTCTAGGGCAAAGAGCTCCCCACACAAGCTTCTTGCCAAACATTAAAGTTTTATAACACACCCCCGCAACATCTGATACATAACTTGCATCTATGAAAAGCAGATGAGGGAATGGCTTTTCAAAGCTGAGGACAAGGTGGGAAGAGAACAGGACAAGCTGAACTACGCGCCAGCTAATTCATTCAAAAAACAATGCAGCAAACTATACAGACTAATACCTGACAGCAGAAGCCAAAAAAGGGCTCAAGGTCAAAGATACTTAGTTACATTTTCTCTACCTATATTTTTTGTCTCACAAAGACACTCCATATGCCTCATTCCTTTCTACTTGCAATTTTGCTGGACAAATAGCTATCCAACTTAATCTTCCACCAATACCACCCCCCCCTTCAAAGACTTACTTTTTTTCTCTCTCAATAAATCAAATTAGCGTTTAGGCAAGTACCATCTGCACTTACTTTGTTGCCCAAATAAGAACTGGGTGCGCTCCAATAATATGTCTGTGGCAGTACTTTACGTGCAGCCACGTTGCTGATGCTGAGCTGCTGATGTCCACCAACACTCTTTTGTTTGGGAGTAACTCTGATGAGACCCGGTAAGCCAGCTAGGTACCAACCATTCATGTCTTCTATCTATGATGATAGAAAACAAAACAAAACAAAACACATTACAGTCAGAATCAAGACATTAGTCATTTCAATAGTCACAACCTCTCATTCTTCCATTTTTTAAAAAGTTGACTAGGTTTACAAATATGATTAATAGCTGTTCATGAACAAAGGAAATAACAGGGTAATAAGAATAAAAAATTATCTTATTGTTTGCAACTGTGAGTTGTAACTCCTGAGTAGTTTATCTGAAGTATGTACTGTGTGCAAGTATTTGCTTTCACTGCTTCACATCATTCAGAGAGAGAAGAAAATTCTATCTTACAATCATATGCATAAGTATGATTCCTCCAAATATTATTCAAGTTTACAATAAATAATATCAGTCACAGAGAGTACACAAGATGTGCTGACAAATGGATACACATTTTCTGATTGTTGTAGACAATATAATTCATAATAATTTTTAATTCTAAAGCCTTAAAACTTACAAGTTTAAATATACATTTTTTAAAAAAGATGAAACAAAGCTGGAAAGCACCAGAACTTGGGTATTTGAATCAGCAGAGAAGAACACACTGTTCATAAAAGAATGGCTTCTGGAGCCTGGATACAATAAAATAGCTCACACGTGGGCTAGAAATTTTTCCAGATGCTAGCATGCAAATGAGCACACCAGGCACATGATTTTATTCTCAGATTTCCAGCATACAATACAGCTGAGACCAGGAGCTACCAGACCTGGAACGTATTTCCCAAACTAGATCTACAGACATGAATATGTAGCACACATCCGTTACAGTGGAATCAGTGTCTAAGCTTTGAGAACTAATATAAAGTTTAGAGTGTATTTGCATGCTAGAGACATTTTTCTACAGTATAAATAAGAACAGTAGGTTCATCTCACTTTCATGTATTTTCCTAGGGATGCAGTGCGCAAAAGAAATTCACTCAAAATGCCCCCTGTAAGGCATCCCTTCTCCTTATATAAGCTGTATGTTGTATATTTAATGTTTCAAAATTCTTAATTATTTCAGGTCTAGAAATCTAATAACGACCTGTAAAAGTGGTTGTCCTATGTATATGTTGCATTTAACTGAGTATTGATTATGTATGCATATTCCGGGACTGTGTTAATGCACATGGCTTCATTTGTGACATTTATAACTTCTTCTGCACTATTCAACTGCACTTTTTTCAGAACTTTCTCACAATGAAGAAAAACACATTTTATAAGCATTTTCTTTTGGATAAATGACAAGATGTATGGGGCATAAAAAATCACACATGATTTTATAGTAAGATGCACTCTGTTGACAATGGACACTAAGAACACACTGAAACACAAAACCAATGGCATGTACTGATATGGTAGGATTTTTCTTACACTTCTGTAGGTAAAGTGAGAGTCTGTGCAGACATTTGTTTTCCCAGAGCAGAAACATTCCTCACAGCCTTTGGGATTATTTTGCTGCAGATTGAAGAAACCTGGTTTGCAACGATCACAGTTTTCTCCTTCAACATGTTCCTGAAAATACACGTTAGAATATTACTTCAGCTGTCACAGATTAGAACTTGAGATAACCAGTTTTATAGTCTCTTTTGCTTTGATGCGGGACTACAAAGACATTTCTAGGAAACACTGATCTTATTTGTAAATATTAGAACCAAATCCTTTACACGATAAATTACTACATCTGCACATAAATAACAGAACACAGAATTTGGTCATCATAAGATTTTTAATTCTTCTTCTACATGAATACATGTACTTGGTTTCAGGGAATAATCTAGTTTATCTCTTGTATGCTTAGGGGAGTGAAAAGGGAAGGAGGTATGGGACACAATGTCATGGCCTCAACAACCTTAGTTTGTAGGTATGGCTGATAAAATCAACACTCACAATTGACACAAACTACAGGTACATAGTTGTGCCAGTCATTCAGCGTATCAGTTTTTCAGTGGTCTATCACTTATAGCTGAATCCAGGCTAAATCCACGTGTGAAAAGGGCTGCATTTCCTCTTTCCATAACCATGTGTGTTTGCCAGCCATGCAGCCAGATCTGAAAACTCTTCCCTGTGGAAAGCCAGGCACTGAACATACATGAAATATTCTAAACTTAGCATTTAGTAATTACATTTTTCAGAGAAAGCTTGTACTGTGCAGCAAATCCTGCTACCTTGCCAGATTAATCAATTTGTCCTACAGGCAAAGATAAAGCTAGCTTTTCTGCAAGAAATATATTGCAAAATGCTCGTGCTACGGCATTGGCTTAGTAATTCAATATTTTTCTCAAGATAGGCCAGAAAATTCCTTCCCTTCCAAAAATGTTATATACAGTTTCTCAAATCCTGGAAATAGTGCTCTATGGTATGCACACTGGACCAAATCATGGGCTCCAGGTCAGCAGAGAATGAACACATTATGAAAAGCTTGACCACACTGTGTAGTCCAAGCTTGCTTGAAATATACTGCTCTGAAATAAGTCCACCAAAAGCCTTTTGATAGCCTTCTGGCTAAGATGTAGCAAAGATGGAGAAGATAAGGCAAAGCTATGGGTAGAAAGAGATGGATTAAGAGGGCCAACAAGGGGGAAAGGGTAAGGACAGGTAAAGAAGGAGATCAAACAAAATTAAAAATAGGTTTTCCCCACGAATTATACATTAAAAACATGTATAGCAAAGTATCGTTGCTCTATCTCTATTGCTGTGCTGTATCTATTCTTCCTTTCAATAACATCATATAGAGTCTGATCAACAAACTCAAGGCTATCAGTAAGTAACTTTTACCTTTGACATCTCATTAATTTCAAGAATGGTATTTTTTACATTTTCAGCAGCAACCTTGGGGTTAATCAATGCATTATTATTATTGTCTTAGAAATGCTGAAATCACCCAGTTACTCATGCTTCAGGTGAAAAATAACAGTGGGATAACATCTGGAAATTTGCAGGCACCCAAATGCTCTCACACAATTCTAGAAACTACAATAAAGAACGCTGGTCCTACAAGTTTCAGACCTTGCTGAAGTGCTTAGTGTCTACAGATTGGGAAAATAAAAAAAAGAGAGCTGCAAAGCAAAAGTATTTGTTTCAATGAAAAGCTGTCCTACTCTGCAGTCACAAGCACAACATCAGTGAGCAAAAGCTGTATAATTCTTCTGAGTAGGTAGCAAATTCACTGAGTAATAGACACATAAAACTCAAAGTTGGAAAGGAGATCTAACCTATCCTTCAGCCAATGAAGCAACATTTCTACAGACTAATTTGTTTCTCAATAGTGTGTTCAGTCCAGTTTTAAATTATACAAAAATGAGACTTTGACCATATTCAGAAAGCTTTCTGTGCCAATCAGCAATAAAACAGACATTTCTATTTGCGCCTCACCTTTTTTTGTACTTCAGCTTACTCTGGCTAGCCTGGCAAAGATAACAATCTCATGCCCACTTTGTTGCATTTTGCTGCTCACCCTAGGAACTTTTTTCAGCAGTCAATTTCCTTAACAAGAAAACTATCTTTAGTAAATTTCAGAGTTCATTATATGTAATTGAAAGATGCAATTAAAGAAGGAAAGCATTTTTCCTAAGACCTGCTCTTAACTTGTCCAGACACCCCACTTTATTCTTCTTATGGAGCATAGCGAATCTGGTGATTTCAGGTTCCCTTTGATCATAATCTGCTTTGATTTGAATTTGAAGATTGCTAGTGAAAATAAATGGCTATGTATCAGTATCTCAGCTATCTGCAAAGGGTATCATTTTTTCCTCTATATGTGCTTAAAAAGGGGTTAGAGGAGTGGAAAGGAGACAAAGGATGATCAGGAAGGAGAAAGTGTATATAGCGTGGACTCCTTGGGATAGGAACAATATCTCTATTCCTTATTTGTTCATTTTGGTCTGATTGTACCAACAGGTCAGTTTGATATTACAAAAATAAAGTCATAATAGTAAGAACCATTCAGCAGTAGTTATCTTGTATTTCGCATATGACATCTTCACCATTCTTTCAAGTCAGAATATAATAAACTCTGATCTTCTAGACTTGATTACCAAGGAATTAGAACTGTGATATGGCTAGATTTTATTTTTGACAGAAAGCATGTGACTGTTATATAAAGTGAGGATAAGGTTAATTCTCTGATTAGATTTCAGTGTTATTCAGCTGTCACACCAGAGCTTTATGAGTGTTTGCAGTGTGAGCTGATGGAGTGAAGTATTTCTTGTACATTCTTGTACTTAGGGACATAATGTAAGTATTTTTAAATTCACATTTCTGTCTAATTCTGTTACATAAATGCTTGAAGGAAACTCCCACAAGTATGGCACACAAAAACTGACCCACTGCACAGTAAATTGTCCTTTGGGTATATTCATGCCGACTTACTAAACTGTGACATCACCATTTCTAAAGCATTACTTGTATCACAGTATTTTGTTAAGAAGTAGATGCACGTGTTTTTAGAAGCGTTTTCTTTTGATATAATATCAATATATAATTTGCTGGAGGTACATAAAGGCACACAGATAAAACCATTCTTAAACTTTCTTCCTAGAAATTAAGAAATCCGTTGTAGAGAAAGGATGATTAAAACAACAACAACAACAACAACAACAAAAACTAAACATTCTAGAGATTTCTAAACAACCATCCCAAGGCAAGAAAGAATGCCCTCAGCATGGATCTTAGCAAGAAGAGAAGATTATATCTCTAATGACAACTCTTAAAAGGCAACTTTTTCGTTGTTGTTTTAATACACCATCAGTTCAACCCATTTTCTTTTTTGAGGTCATATTACAGGTCAGTTTTAGAGCCCACAATACTTTAAACATCTAGTTTCTGGGTAGATGAGGGGTGGGAGTTCAAAACAAGTAATTCACAAGCTTTTTAAGTGTCCCTTTCTTGCAGACATAGGACAGGCAGCAGGCTACTAAATACCTATTTTAATTACAGTGAGTACTGAGATGACACAGGACTATCTAAGACTTCACAGGACCAAGAACAAGTGTTCTACGAGAACTGACTGCCATAGACATTAACACAGCTGGGTAGGACAGTGGAACATCACTGTATGATAGAACACCATTGACAGGAATCTTTCAATATCATTAATATCTTCCTATGGCTCAGAAGAATTTGACATCCATACCTTACAGATGCAGAGACCTACACAAGGATCAACATTCATACTGCCTTTCACTGAGCAGTTGCAGGGCAGGCAGTCAGGATATCCTATATAACCCAAGGCACATCTATTGCAGTGCTCTCCTGCATAGCCAGTCTTGCAGTGGCAGAAACCAGGCAACATATCTATGGGAAGAGGGAAAATACATGAGACACATTTGATTTATCATTATTATTACCAGATATGTTTGTTAAGAGTGCTCAAAATAACATCTTCCGCAGGTGTAACATAAAGGTGTTGACTCTGGGTCATACCATACATTTACTTAAGTCATTGTCCTGTCTGAGAGCAGCCAGAATAAAGCACGTAAGAACAGAGCAAGTGTATAGCTATTTGAATTCTGAGCTTCCAGAAATCTGTATATTAGAGATCTTCTAAGCTGAAACTTATCCCTAAGCCCTTGTATCTAACAGACTCCAGAAAACTTCTCTTCCATTAATTCACCTAATCGCCTTTGAATATGTTTTTACTTCCAGAATCCATAAAGCTCTCTAGCAGTAACTTCTGCATTTAGCCATGTGTAGTGTGAAATAAAATGTATGCTAAATCTGTATTTATTGCCCTTTAAATGTCATATCATAGAAAACAGCAAGTAACCATTCCCTACTCACTTTCTCCATGTAATCTGTGATTTCAATATATCTTTACCATATCCCAAATGACAATTTTATTTCATATGCCAAAAACTGCTAAGCCTATTTAATATCTCTTTACACAGAAACTGCTCTGTATAGCTGAAAATCCCTATTGTCCTTCCCTGCACCATTTCCAGTTCTAATCAAGTATTTAAGGGAAAGGCAGGGTATAGCGTGGACTTATAAATCGTATGATGATTTTTTCAGTTTTGTTTTTAAAACATCCATAATATTTCCCAAGGCTGTGTAGATCTTTTATTACTGCTGAGTCAGCACTGAGCTGATACATCCAGAACACAGTCCAAGGTAATTGTAAGAGCTGTTTTCCAACTGCTAATGCCTAATTCAGAAATCACTGCAATCAATGCATAAGTAGAAATACTTTTTTTCTCTGTTCTGCTTTTCATTTAATTGCTACAGAATTTCATCAGTTATTTTATTACCCATCCACTGACTATCTTGAGATCTTTCTGAACATTTTGCAGTTCTTTCATTTTTCTGTGCTGAAAGATTTTGTACTTGCAAACTTTGTCACCTTCCTACTCATCCCTTTTCCAGGTTAAATATGAATATTCTCAGCAGTTCATATTGATCATCACTGTGAAAATGGTCCATTTATTCTCTTAACCAAGTACTCATCCATAACAAAACCTTTCTTCCTCATTTTATTACACCTTCTTTCATAGTCTTTGGTGAAGGTTTTTGTCAAAACTTTTTGAACATCAAAATACAGTATTAATCACATTAGCCTTTGTTCACATGTTTATTGACTCCTTCAAACAGGCTCATAAGGCACACTGTCATCTACAAAAAAACTGATCTTGAGTTTATCCCACTTCAGCCACAGGTCATTAATCATATAAATCCTTTATTTTAGTTCTACTGATTTGCTTGATACAGAAACCAGACCTCTAGATTTTAGTTTCCTGGAACCCTCTGCCTTTCTTTTACTAACTGGATAAACAGTTCATATTTATATAATACTAATTTGGATTTTAGAAAGTACTATAAACTATATATAATGCTTCAGCAACTTCATTTTTAATTACGTCCCGAAGCCATGGATAAATACCATATATGCCTGATGAATTTTTATTATTATTCATTTATCAGCTTGCTCTAAAACTGACACTTCTATTTGAGACATTTCTTCCGTCTTGTCCCCATGAACAAAGATGCTCAAGTGGGAAGTTCCCTGAGCTCTTCTATTCACTGATACAAAGAATTCATCTAGCTTTTCTGCTGTGTCCTTTTCTTTCTTGAGATCTCCAGATATAACTTGATTACATCTTAATCATATTTAACTCCTACTGAATTTCAGTGTCTAGCAGTCTTTTAGATTCTGATTTATCTGAAGAAGTACTTCTTAGCATTTAAGCATTTAGCATTTAACAAATTGTTCCTTAAAATATTTTAACGTGTGACTAAGAGTATGACCTTACAGAATCTGTCACAATTTATGTCCTTTTATATTATCCTCTGTCGGATATAACTTCTGTTTTTTTTCAGGGAACTTCTTTTCAGTATTTAAATATATATATATAAATATTTTTTCTAGCTTAGTTATGTTGCTTGAATCATTTTGAATTAGAAGAATGAATCTTCTCTGAGTGTCCAATATGCAGGCTATAAACTGTATGCTTGCCATTAGCAATCTTTGGATTGTTCATTTTGATTTTCTTTCTAAAAGATTCCTTGTTTTAATTAATTTGTTCTTTATGGAGGCCTTTTCACTCCTACAAGAATGTTGAACTTGAAGACACTTCAAGAACAAAGTTTTAAACCAGTTCCTCATGAATAAATACATAGTTGCTTCTCTTTTTATGGTTTCTCTAAATAGATGTTTGAAGAAGCAGTCACCTATAGGAGTTTAAAATTATATTATCTGTTAATCAGTACAGAGACGAAATTCAATGTCTTCCCTAACTTTGTCACCACTTTGATCTCCTGTAGCACATCATATTGACTGTCACCTTCTTGATCTATCCTAATTAGATATGGAACTTCAGTATGAAGTCTTTGTGTTATATACTATCACAAAAACATGTGCTACATGGGTTTGATGCCTATGGCCCAGCTGCTTCCCAGATTTGTGACTCACCCTCTCAGCTAGCCACTGGTGAGGCCGGGCAGCACAGTAGGCCTCAGGCTCTTTTATAATCTGGATCAATGCACCCTAGGTAGACAATCTTGCCTTATGAAAGAAACTTCTGTTCCTCCAGATGAAAATATCATGCTGTACACCAGGGTTCAGCAGTAAAAGATACAGGCAAGTCTGCCTCTTTAGAAGTGGGCCCATCGTATTTGGAAGTTTCAAGTACCCTTTCTTAGGCCTCACAAGTCAAGTCTCACCAAACTCAAATTCATTTATATGTCTCAGTACGGAACAACTCCCAAATACTCATTTAAATCTATGGTCTCTCCTCCAGTGCTCAGTCAATCAATTTTTTTAGTTCCCCATCAGGAACCTTCCCTTCTTCTCTTTTCTTTCTCTAAAGCTGAGGAAGAGAGACCAGGATTGGAAACTCCACTGTCACCAGCCCCCTTTCCAATGCATAGTTGATATCCATCTATTAAGAGACTTCACGTGCCACAACAGAGAGGAAGTTGTGGAGACTACTAGCAATCATATATTCTTATGCTCTTATGCTTGTTGATATGGTCAGTCTGTATGTCTTATTTGGCTCAGTGCTTTCTTTAATTTACAACACTATCATACTGGCAGGATCTAAACTCTCACTTCTACATAGTATGTAAATTCCTGTCAGTGTCTCCCTGGTATCTTTTACCAAGCTTCTGTAGTGCTTTTTATGTCAACAGGCTAATTACATTCTGATTTAGTGCAAAAGTTTCAGGTCTTTCTTTAGTTGTTGTTATTGTTATTGTTATTGTAAATAACTAACATTTCAGTAGAAGTAAATCTTATGCTTTTGGTCTATTAATTCATAGGCCTTGTCTGTATAGGGTTTTATTTGTTGAAGCTGTTCTTCACTGTTTTCTGCCTGAATATTATCATTTTCTGTCCAATCTTTGAGTGTACAGAGGCTTTGAAAATTCATCCTAGAGGATGAGTTATCTTGAAATATGAATTTTATCAATCAGTTTCCTCCCAGCCTACCAGTCTTTCAAAGTTACACAAAAATAAATCCATGTAAAAGCATGCACCAGATCCTTGAAAAAACCTGCAATCCAAGGACTGGCCTTGGCATTCTCACTCCTGTTCAACAGTGTATATACTCCAAAAATAAACTTATGGAAGTCAGTGGGACTGCTTGCTGAGCAAAGTACTATGAAGGCTGGCTGAATAAAGATCAAAATGACTGAACTTTATTTATCTTACAATGTCTGAGAAAGTTTTTCAGCAAAAATAAAGACCAGTCATTGGGATTATATTATACATAAAGATGTAACAGGGAAAAAACTTCAGCACGATAGCATCTGAATTAAGAAAATCTGCAAGTTTCCAAACTTCACAAATCTTGCAGGTACTTAAAAGACAATTAAAATAGCTATTTGTTATAATCCAGCCACTACAGCTTGAAAAAGGAGTATTGATTTACTGACAAAGCCTAATTACTGGAGTATAGAGTAGTTCAGAATGTATAGATTCCATCTTCACTTTTGTATGGACAACTGCAAGTGATCACAATGTCAGCAATGGCCAAGTTTACCTATTACTAGGATGGACTGAACACGGGTGGACAAGTTTGTATTAAAATTCAGTGCACTGTTGCCTGTCAGTTACAAAACCAGTTACAAAAATGTTTTCATCAGTTTAGTTTACCAATACCATAATTTGTAAACATACCGTGACTCATTGAAAGTTTCTGGCTCTAACATTTATCTACATTACTCATGAAAATACCACATAATGTTGCTATGAAAGAATATTTGAAAAGCATTCTTGGAGATTCAAAACCAAAAATATACTATACAAATTAGAATAATAATATTTCATTTTAGAATCATCATTGAAATATGTGAGGACAAAGTTATATTAGGCTGTTCAAAACATAAATTATACATGCTTAAAATACAAAAATGTTTATTTTTCTCCAGAAACAATGCTTGGTCAATTATAAAGTGATTCATTTATGCCCTTCTCTTATCTACCCAAACCTGATGATGACTACAGATGCAGCTGTTTAAATCCTCTTGCTGCACTTAATCTGTGTACCAATTACTATAGTTCTTGTTACAAAGCTCCATTTTAATTGTTACCTACCTACAATATTCAAGCACTCAGAGAACTTACAGTCTTCATCTTTATTTTCCTTGAGAACTGTTCACAGTGATTTTATATCCCCATTGATTACCATATTTCCATTTTAGTTTAAGGATTTTAATCTTCCAGACTGGTCTGCTTACCAAACTTCTACAAAGCATATTCCCACCTTACACCAATTTCTCCTTAAACAACCAGCCAGCAAACTCTGAGATGTATTTCAACAAGCCCAGCGTGTATTCATTCTGGTTCACAGATGAATAAATAGATCTCTTCAGACAGATCATGCCTTTCCTTTATAAAGGCTCCCCAGTGCTTCAAACCCAACTGTGGCTGAGGGTGCGTAGTATACAGAGTAAAAGAATTTTATCAGGGTATTGAACATAAATTTGTTAGTATTAGAGAATACTCTAATGTGCTTAAAAACAATAGGCCTCTAACCAATTGTAGCTGAATGAGCTGAGTGTCAGGAAGATCAGGAGAACATGGTTACAGCCAAGACTGAAAAAGATGAGTTTTAATTTTGTGAAGAGAACAAAAGAACTCTCTGGTACTTGAGACTGGAAGAACTGCTGAGATATGAAACTTGTTTGAAAGCCTGGGGCTAGATGAACAGGACTGGCTGCTTGCCAATAAAGGTGAAAGGAGGCAAATTAAAGGGAGAGAATCCAATTCTGGATGTTACCTTCAAGATGGTGGCATGACACATTCCATATTAGAAAGACATATAGTTAACTATCTTTAGATTAGATGGATGGAGACAATAGAGAAAAAGCAAGAAAGGAAAGACAGGGTCCAAACAGGAGCTTGATTCTCTTTCTAGATATGTCCAGGAAAAAGAAGAGGCAAGAGAAGAATTTACCAGCTACAAAACCAGAGGATTAAAAAGGCAGAAAGAGATACATGGAGCAAGAAGTTAAAGCAGAGAACCACAAAATTCTGGGTAAGATGTGCCGAATGTAATAAATTTGCATGGCTCTTGCTTGGAATTTGCTAGTACCACCCATCAGCAAACCAGTCAGATTTAGAAAGTGTAAGCAGATTTACAAAGCAACTATGAGAGGTTTTAGATCTGTTCATTGCTCAGAGGCCAGAATAAGACATTATGAAAGCTCTTAATGACACTGTTACTGAGAACCAAACAAGATGGAAAAGTATCATTTTTTTTTTTGCTTCCCTATTCTTGTTTTTCAGCTGCCAGGCCCCTGCAGAATGACCCTTACAGTGGTCAGGACAGAAGGTGTGAAAAGAAAGGCTGTAGCAGTAACGGACAGGAACCCAGAGAGCAGGCAGGCCTGTTTAACACACAGGTGGGACACTGCATTTCTTTGAATTAATCCTTCTTCCATCTCAGAATTGTAGTCTCAGTATTTTACAAAAGCATTTTATGTCAGTAGTGGCAAATGTTTGAATAAAAGTTGTCCTGTTTAACAGTATGAGAGTTTTCTTTGTTGTGTAAAGCCTGCCATCTGTAACCTCTACACTCTCACCCACAGGTTTGATAGAGACATCACACTGTCTTGCTGTGCTTTTCTACCTTTGGGATGCACAGTTTCTTCTGCTTCCACTGTCTTTCCTATCCATCTGTGTAAACTGTACTGGGTGCAGGCAGCAAGGTTTTGGCAGCAGTGGGGCTGCAGGGCTGCCACTGTGAGGCAAGGCCGGGGCTGCCCTGACGCCGGACACAGGCGGTCCCAGGTGGCTCCAATGGCCCCACGGTGGGGCATGGCTGGGCCCAGCAGCCACGCTGGGGGCACCTCGAGGAAAACTTACCTAAGAAAGGGCAAAACACTGAAGAGCAGACAGGAATGAGGGAAAAAAAAAAAAAAAAGGCGAGAGAAACAACCCTGCAAACACCAAGGTGAGAGAAGAAGGAAGGGGAGAAGGTGTTGCAGGTACCAGAGCAGAGGTACCGCTGCAGCCCCTAGAAGAGACCGTGGTGGAACAGATGTCCACACTGCAGACCATGGAGGACCCCATGAAGGAGGATGGTGATATATCCTGAAGGAAATACATCCCATGGAGAACCCACAGTGGAACAGATTTTTTCCTGAAGGACTGCAGCCTATGGGAAGGACCCAGGCTGGAGCAGGGGAAAAGTGTGAGGAGTAATGGGTGGCAAAGAGGAGCTGTCATGGACTGACCCCAACCCCCATTCCCAACCCCCTGTGCTTGTGGTGCGGGTGAGGAGGTAGACGAGTTGGGAATGAAGGAGTATGGTTGAGCCTGGGGTGTGGAAGTGGTTTACTTTTTGTCTTTCTTCCTCACTATCCAAATCTATGTAAATTGGCAATAAACAAAATTAATTTTCCCTAAGTCAAGTCTGTGACAGTAATTGGTAAGTGATCTCCCTGTCTTTATCTTGACCCATGAGATTTTTCATCTTATTTTCTACCCCATCCTGTTGAGGAGGGGGAGTAAGAGGGCGGCTGGGTGGGCAGCTGGCAGGTGGGCAAGGTCAACCAGCCACAATACACCACTGTGATAGTAATCAGGCTCCCTCGCTGGATCTAGAAACTTTAGTTCTATTAACTGATATAGTAAGTACATGGTTGTTGTTATAGTATATTTTTCACTGATCTCGATTTCAAAAAAAGATCGCTACAACACCTCTTGTCAATAGATTGTAATTAGCCCAATAAAAACATCATCTCTTAAGAACTGACCTTGAGTTTTGTTGACTTCCTACAATATTTTCAGAAGTTAGTCAACAAAAGCACCAGAACTATACTGCAATCCCTTGTTTCCAAAGCACAAGAAAGAAATTTATTCTCTATTTGAAGACAGCTTTTTCAGGGCTATGGTAAAGAGCTTGTAATCCTACATAAATAATATAGATGGCACATAAATATGACACCTTTCAAGCAGATTTTTTCCAGGTTTCAAATGCAAATATGCATGGCAAAGAAAAGAGATGAAAAGATTATGATTGCACTAGCTTTAATCTCTGCTGTAAAAGAAGAAAGCTCTTTAAAGCCAAAATTCCTAAATATTCTATAGGGAATACTCTCCCAAATGTGCCCATGTTTACAAGCCATGAATATGAAGGAAGCCTTAGAAAATTTGGGAATATAAAATCTGAGTTTCTAAAGAAAATTATCATAAGTATGCAGGTGGATCACAGTTTACATAAGTAAACTTAAAATAAATCTCCTGAGATTTTTTTTATTTCTTTCTTTTTTTTTTTTTTTAAGAGATAGTGCAGGGAAGGACAAATATGATTCAGCTTTTCTTTAATGACTGCTGAACTTCAGCTTTATATCATTATCTTTTAGGGCTCTTACCTCCTTCTGCATGTTTCTCGTCTTTGACACAGGTTTCATGTAAAGACCCATTTGGATCACAGGAACATGGCTGGCATGGATCTGGACTATCTGGCAATAACTATAAAAACAGATATTACTAAACAAAATCTTACCTTTAGTAACTGGAAAGATGTATTTGTTTTTTAAACAAAAATTAGGAGAGAACTACATTCTGTGTAGGAAGCTTGTACTTTAACAAAAATGGGATTGTTGCCTAACTCAGCCCATGCAGTCTAGACATTAATGTTCCATTTTAGATTTTTATTAGAAACATGTAAGTAACTTAGATACAATTAGGTTTTCAACTAATAATAATAATAATAAAAATGAACAGGTAAATAGATGGTAATGGACCCTTGTATCATTAAAAGCAATAAATGTTATCAGTAGATTTTAAACATTTACTACCTAAAGTAGCATTGACAAACAGTTCAGGTTTTTTGGTCAACATGATTCAAATAACTAACTGAATTTAGTTAGTCAAAAAGGGTACGTGAACAAAAAGGGAAAGTGAAGAAAAGTGAACACTAGACAATGGAACAATTTCCTTTCATTCTTGAAAAAGTTATCTCAAACAAAATTAAACTTTATTCTTAATATCACACTGGGGATATAAACTAGAAGTTCTGCATAAACTAAGTATATACATATACTCTCTATATATTTTACATATATAGAGAGACATAATTCCTATTAATTGGGTAACCTGAATCACATCAAAAAATCAAGTAAGTGCCATGTTGTTGAAGAGATCAGTACTCCTTTTCTACAAGCTCTAAGGCTAAAAACTATATCAGGAAGAATGTAATTATTGTGATTTGCTGATGTTTTCTGCATTTGAGGAGTGAAAAGCAATCAGACTAAAGGCCATGATTTGCTCAAGTGAAACTATACAGATAAAATATCAGGAATTTAAGCACACACTAATAGTGTAGCTATTTAAAGCACAGGCACAGCCCATATTGGCAATACAACTTAATATAATGTGCATCTTCTGACAGCTTCATTTTAGATGAAAATACAGACTTATATGCTGAAATACAAAAAACAATTCCCATTGCACTAAAAATGAAAGGCATTCATGAGACCCTTTAGAATTTCAGTGGTTATTATTTCTATATTACATTTAAAAAATAAAAATTATAGACCCTCTTTCTCCAATATCAAATATCACAATATTTCTTTGATCTTTGATAACACATCTTGGAATTCATTACTGAGGCAGAAGTTCTGTTTACAGGACCACATCCTCCTTTAATTTAAACTGAAATATTAGCTGGAGGCCCTGACCTCAAGTACATTCCTTCATATCAACACGATTCAGTTTCATATTTCTGTGAACGTTAACTTTACAGATATCCAGCTGTGAAAAGCAACTACTACACTGTCAGAATTAGAAGCTAACCTTCATAAAACGGCAGTCCAAACTATGTCATCTCTTTTTAATAACTTAACTCTCCAAGCTGAAGTGATGGTTTGAACACGAAGAATTACAGCGAAGTGACAACAGAACTTGCACTTACCCCTTTAGGTCTGAAGTAACCGTCAACGCAGGTCTCACAGTTTATACCATCAGTGTGCCTTGTACAATTAACACACACTCCGCCCCCAATGTATTCTCCATGAACATTCAAACTCTGATTTCTGTCTGCCACATTCTGATCATAGTAACATTCCTCAGTCTTCCCATGACAGTTGCATGCTAAAAGAGAAGGAACTGTATTAGCAAAGACTTTCTGGCTGTTAATAAGGTATTAAAAACAGTCTTTCAACATTTTATCATTTGCACCGCGTACAATATAACTGATAACATATGCAAGCATTAATTTCCTACTTTAGCTACAAAAAGCAAAGCGGTCTACTCACAAATGCAGCCTGAAATTCTATACCTTGTATTTTTTTCTTGATATTTTGTCTCAGGAATAAGGAAGTGGACAGATACAGTCTAATTAGGTTCTTTCTGTTTTGTTTTGTTCTGCTTAAATTAATAGTGCAGAAACTTTTTGGTAGTTGCACACGCATATGGCTCATGAAAAAGCGACTTTAAAATATAGGAGGAATCAAAAGAAAAACAGCAGAACGGTACAAGTAAATTAAAATAGTTTCCTTGAAAGCTAAAAGACATCCTAAAGCACTTGTTTTTCACATATGCATATAAGAACTGTGTCAGAACAAAAGAGATTCCCAGTCTTAAAACTATTTGAGAAGTTCAGATCTGAACTCTTAGACTGCAGGTCCACATATGGGAGAGTAAATCTTATAACCTGTTGCTGCGACAATGAGAAGGCTCTCTCTCTACCTTCCGCTGTGGTATTTAAACATTCAAATTTTAATTTCCATATAAAGAGAAATTCAAAGCTCATCAGCATTGTAGGGATTCATTCATGGTTGAACTGTTTCCACCATGAAAGTACAACAATTCACTGAGGGTTGAACGGGGCACAAATAAATGTCCCTTAAAAATGAAACATGAAAATAAATGTACCCTATTTTGACTCCAGAATGCATTCCAGTGCAGACACAGTCTCTACTGAAACAAAGATGTCTGCGACCAAACTCTTCAGGACACAAACATGCACTTACTATTTTTAATATGGAGATATCTTGTTTATCTTCATTTATTTTTAACCACTCCTGGTAAAAATATAGCAGCAAATGGAATAAACACTTACATCTAATGAAGCATTATATTTAATTACGTTCAGAAATATAAGTGATATATGACCTTAGGAAGTAAGGTGTTAATATTCAATTATAGCTATCCTTACTACAGTAAACCTGAAAATGAAGTTCCCACCCTGTGAGATGGTGATATTGCAAGGTATGTTTTCATTCCATGCTGGAAGACTTGATTTATTTTTTTTTTTCACTAAAAATATCAGAAACTCAAATTGCATTTTGATCATGTAAAATATTATGTTTCAGCTAGGCTGAACATTTAAATATATAAAAGTGCCCATTTATACAAAAATCATGCTGTTAAAGTTTAATATAATGAAAAAACTGTAAAAAATATTTTTATCAGAATGCAGTCCTGTTATTTTATCAAAACAAAAACAACACAAGTATAACAATTTAAAAAAGGAAGTCAAAATGAATTTTTTTAACATACTACACCAAAAACAGCATGTTACACTGAAATATTCTGAGTTCAATAAAACTACAATTCTACACGTAACTTTTCTATTGAACAACTGATTCATAAACAAATGTGGTTAGAAATAAAATAAATTGCAAAATCATTTAGGACTCAATTTCAGTTTTCACCAGCAGCTACAGTAATCCTCTTCTGTCCTGCTTTCAACTTACGTTCACATTCATGCTTAACCAGGAAAGTCCCAGCATGCCAAGGTTTTTGATTGAAACCAGGACAACACCGATCACATGTCTCTCCACATGTGTTGTGCTCACACTGACAGATGGATTTCTAATTTAAAAGAAAAACAAATATTTACAAAATGTGATGATTTGAAGAATCTGTCCATGTACATAATCTGCATTCCAGTTCAAATTACGAATACATTAGCATTAAGAATGACTATACTCTGTTTACTGATTTTTATTCATTTATGTATCCTGCATCCACCTAGTGAGAGACAAAAGTGTGTGTTTAACCTTAATGGTTCTATTTTAAGAAAGCAGTCATGGTGCAAAGGAATTTGGCACAGAATCTTAGCAGAATCTAAGAACGTAGGAGAATCTACTTCCAACTGACTGAAGCAAGAAGGATGGGAGGATGAAAGTTCCCCAATAGAGCAAATAAGCCAAAGTGCTGGTAGCCTTCAGATACAGCTTCACATTACAGGAAAACTGACTTGAGAGCTAGCTTACACCAGAAGGGGTGAGCCACTTGCCACCCTTCCCTTAGATGTAGCAATCTGCAGCTGCAGGGTGAAATCAATTCTGTTGGCTGTTTCCATAAAAACAGTCATCTTTTATTTTAACTTTAACATTATTTTTTTACTGGATGAGCCAACTCATCTTCTAACTGCACAACTAAAATGTATGCGAGGGCAGCAGGAGGAATTTTTAGACTAACAGGAGATGAGAGCAGGACCACTACCCTTTCAGTGTCATTTTGGTTCCTCAGAAGATCACCTCACCCCCGCTTAGTCCCAGCATGAAAATATTATCAAAAATAACATCAAACTCTTTGAGCCACAGAAGAAGCTTGGGAAAGAAAGAAACTGTAGTTTGGAGAAATGAAGAACAAAAATTGCCTTCCCAGTAGTTTTTCAGTGGAGGGGATTCTCTGTGGTCCTCGTCAGCCCAATCAAGATCAACGCAGCAAGCTAACCCAGAGAAATTCTGTGGCTCACCAGACAAAGCATGAATCTTGCAAGACAAGGTCAAGTTAAGGAATGCTTCTGAACATCAAGGCAGTAAATTCAAGCAAGCTTATTCTTTTTAATGCTAGAGGAAAGATTCATTGTGGTAACGACTAAAGTCACAATGTTTTACAAGCCAAAGTCCCCCTGTTTAAGTATGGCTCAGTCTAAAGAGTATCCCTGGAGAGCTAAACGAAATACTCCAAATCTCTTAAGGGTTGAGTTGTTTCCCTTATTGTATTTTTTATGCTGGTTAGACAACACATATTTGTCATCCTGCAAACAAGACACCACACTTGTCAAAATGCCTTTTTTGTCTAGAAGCCAAACTATCTTAACCAAAGTCTGCCTTCATCTGCAATAACAGCATTTATTTTCTGAGGTACGCCCAATTCTAACACATGGCACTGAAACAATGCTGCAGTTTGATAACTAAGACTATCTATCTGAAACAACAGTACATCACTTGCTATGCACATCATTACAGAAAAGGCTTGGAAAGATTAAAGCCAGGAGTTTGTAAAATTTTTACAAGGATCCATAGAAATTGCTTAGAACTGTAAATGCATTCTCTGTAAGATTTCTTCCAGTTTGTTTGTTTTTTAATCAGTTCCTATGCAATTGCTTAATGTCATATACAAACAAGATTTTTTGTTATATAGTACAAAACTTTGACTTGAGTGAATAGCATATGAAGAGATCCCACACTGTGGCACTTCAGTAATATTAGTAGATTGTGAATTCTGTATTAGTGATGATGTATGCATGCATATGTATAGATTTGGACCATCAATAACAAATTATATTTCTATGTTTCAATTATATTGGCTATGTGTTTATTAATGGTATAAAAAGAAAGCTACACGTTTGGAATAAATTATAAACAGTTTGTGATTTTCTAGACTAGCTTGATTGATCACTCAATTAATATTTCACACATAGTAAATACATCGTTCTAGAGCCATCATTTGTTTGCAAGTATCGATTAAATACTTGACAGCTATTTAGGAAACACCTTGATTAATACTAAACAAGAAAAAGAAAAACTGACTGTTAGTCCTCACCTCTACAGCTACATAACATTACCCACATTTCTGTTTTTCTTAGGAAACTTTGAATATGGACTGTGTTATCTGAAACCTATTCTTTCATTTCAGAGAAAGCCTCTGTTGACATTGCATGAATGTTTATTCTTCTGGTTGCCATCACTATTACATCCTAGCACTGCTTCTGACTGTTCTTCTAGGTGAAAAAGAGACATAAATTAACAAAACTCTGAGGAATATAAAGATTTTTTCTCATGTTCCACCTTGTGAATAAGGCACATTAAAAAGAAAGAAAGAAAAGAAAAATACATACATTGGTCACTGGATCAAGTGGACAAGCCTTCGCATGGCCTGAACATATGCACATGCCACCAACTGAGATATCTTTTATAGAATAGTAATACTGTAAGACAAAACAGAAATTGAATTGCTAAGTGGATTGTAAAATGCAGGTGCCAAAGTACAGAATTCATTTCTGCTGACAAAACTGTCAGGTCCTGTTTTATTTCTTTTTTGATCTATTACAAATATAGTATATAGTGTAATCCAAGATGCATCTTGATCAACAGATTCAGGCTTAGTGAATGAAAGGGTATAAATTGGCACAGTTCCATTTGTTTGAAGTCACAAGAGCCATGTCAATTTATACACAGCACACACCAAATATGGGCATAGGAAAAGGCTATATGCACACTAGATAATGAAAAGTCAAATGCTATAGAATTTAATCCCTTCAGAAAACATGAAAAGGAAGAGGCATGATGATGGGGAGAAGAGAAAGACTAGAACAAAAGCTCAGACAAGAACACCTTTGTTCACCTTAGCTGGGTATTACTTGAGCATTCTCTGGGCTACGGAAAGAACTGTTTATCACTACTGGCCTTCAGAATGACTATGGAAGAGGCTTCTTTACTAAGATTTAAATAGCTTTTGACCTGTTGCTCTTACACGTGACCATTTCTGGTTTCTTTTGGTGGGGATTAACCCCTAACCAGAAAGGAGGATGGTAAGTCATTTTTAATCATGTATTATTACATTTTTGCAAAGTTAATCTTGTATGCCATCTTATCCACTTTCATCTATTTTGGTGTCTTGTCCACTTTCATCTGTTTTGGTGAGGATCCTGTAACATCGTAACAATTGACTAATCAAAGCAAACATATGCCATTTGCAAATTTTGCTGTTTCTGTGTTCAACCTCTTTTTTAGATTATTAACAAATATATCAAACAAAGCAGGAACTTACATAACTCATGATTAACATTCTACCATACTGAAAATATATCATTTATGGCTACCCTTTGTTTCAAATTTGGTGGAATAGTGGCTTGTCTAATGTATTCTACAGGAAAAGCCTGAAAAGGATGGAGAGCTTCAGCTGGGCCTTGTTCCTTCAAAAATATCTCAACAACAGCCTCATGGAGACCTGCCATACAGAAGCTACTGTTCTTTGTTGGTTTGAGAAATCTGTGGATCGTTCTGCACTAGGTTTTAATGAGTATATGGTGTTTTTTAAAGTGTAAACTGAGATCTCACCTAGATTCAGTTTTGTGATTCTGCTCACTTAGAATCAGATTATTAAATGTTTATCCTTACATAAACATGCAATTTCCATAATTAGTGCGGTCTGCAATAATTGTACTCAACCAGAAGCATTTCTGGGTTTACAGTACAAAACAGAATGCCACATTCCAAACTTTCAGAAACAGCCAGCAGCCTATGTATTTGGAGGAAGAAATGAAAACTAGAAAAGTGGAACAGAAGACGAAGATTTTTTTCTTTACAGTTATCCACCACTGATAAATGATAATAATTAAAGCCAAGAATAGCAATACTCCTCATTTACATGAGGACTTACTATAGTTGTACCTGAAACAATCAAAAGAAAAGTAAGAAGATTAACAGAAAGAGGAAGTGAGCAGAAAGGAAAAATGTGGAAAGGTATACATCCCCTAAAACAGCTTTTAAGAATGCATCATAGAAAAACCAGAGGCTAAAAACAGAATAACATGCAGCATTTGAGCAGCAGGTAGACAGAAAGATATGGCACAGGAAGAAAGTACGGATTGTGGAAAAACAGAGGCCAGGGATGTGCATGCACAAGTAACAGTGGAGAAGATGTGTATAGTGTGAGTTTGAGTGCTGCATCCATTCCTTTAGGCTAAAGCAGGATCTACATATTTTACTGTTAGTAACAGTCATATAACAATGCTAAAAATGTTGTATTCAGGCACTACTGCTACTACTAATAGTACCATTGCTAGAAATTCCACTCAAAGACAGTGTTCAAGGAATGTTAAAGGTAGCAAAGGATTGAACAGCAGAAGAGGCAAGAGGACATTATCTAACAGAAGCCATTTGCCAATTACCCATATCAGAATATTTACACTCAAAGGAGCTCTGCGCTTATGTTAATAAACACATTATGTATGTTAATAACACCATTAAGCAGAAAAGATAAAACTGTGACTTCTGCTATAGAGAAGATAACAAAATGCTGGGAAGAGGAGGGAATCCTCTACTTACTACCAGAACTTTGACAGATAACAACAGCTACTCATCGACTTCCCAAATATCCTATGCCAAGCAAAAGCAGGTACAACATTTCTAAGAGAACTTCTACACATGCATTTCTACTGTCTTGCCAGAACTTACCCTCCTTGTAACAATGGGATCGATTTCATTGGGATCTTTGTGTGCAAACATCATTAAATCAGCATTTAGTGTCCGTATCCTCTGAAATCTAAGGCGAATAAAGCGAGCAGAGGTGAATTCCAGTAATGCACGTGAAGGATCATCAGCACTAGGCCGTCCATTAATTAGAGAAGTGTGAATCTGAAGACAGAATTATTAAAGCAATAAGCAATTAGATGATAGCAATGCTGCCATGACTATGCCAACAAATATCGTTAAACGCACTGCGTGAATGCCTTTGTAAATGTACAATACCTTCATACTTTAGAACGCAGATCTCCCCACAAAAATATTCCACCTACCCACTGATCCCTTTTGAACAAAGGAAAGTCATCAACTACAGAAAAATCATAGCACAAAATGCATAAAATGTAGCAAAACCCTACAATAATGTCCATGCTCCTGTCAAATCAGTAATCCTCTTCTAGCCTGAAATAAATATTTTCAAGTTATTGAACTACTGAAGGGCTCAAAAGTTCTGAGTTAAAGGAATGGATATTTGGAATGGGACTCAGAATTCAACAGGGATCAGTTTACACCTCTTAGAGAAGTGGTCATCAAAAGACTTGAACTAAGTGTTTTCTAAAGCCAGGATAAGGTTACTTTTGAAATACTGAAAACTACAACAGGGGGATGAGACAAAATAAGCATTCATAAACATCTCCCCTTTCCCACTGTCTCTTTACACAGTACATCATTTCCTCTGAATCTTGTTCTCAGCAAGCTGAAGTAGTTTTCTGGGTTGTAACAGTTGTCACCTAGTCCCTAGATGAAAAAAGCCTTTATCATCTCTGAAAACTCCATTCAATATTTTTCTTTTTCCAAAGATCATAACAATCTCTGCTTACACTGTGGTTTCTATAAAGATTGCCCCCCTTTCTCTGCCTGTCCTATCATAAACATCAGAAATCTGGATAAGTGTGCTCTGTGGCTTTTTCGTAAAGAGCCCCTGACTCCGACTGCAGCACCCAGGGCAAGGCAACAAAAACAAGCAATCTTCTTTCCCTCCTGCCAAGATGAACCCTTTCTAGCTGACCATGGCATAACATACACTAGCTGTTAATCAACAAAATAAAACAGATGGGCTGCTACAGAAATGTTCTTGGAAAAGGCCTACAAGAAGAAAAATGTCAGGTATAGCAAATATTGTTAATGAGCACCTAGGGGGAGGGAGGAAAGAAACCATTAATTTTCCTGTATTCTGAAGTGTTAAATTTTAATTGGGGCATTTTTATTAGAGGCTGGCACACTGAAAGATGTTCTGATGTTGAGCCAAACATGCAGATCATTAGAAAGAATAAGAGGATTATTTATTCTTTGCGATTAATATGTTGTGTACCTTACCTCAGTGCTCCGAGTGAAAGGTCAGGCCACCCAGCCATTTTCTATCATTGAACATGATCATATTGCCACTGTTTTAGGCAAACAGCTGCATTCAGGATGCCAGCTGGCACTTACTCAGCAGTGGCTGCCTCACACTGAGGAAAGAGACAGCAAATCTACTGCTCCCTGCAAAGCAGTAGCTCTCACTTTCCTGAATTTTTTGCAGGCACTGGATAGAAGGCTTATTGAACAACTGTGGTCTTGCACTGGCTATGTGATATTATTAACTTACTTATTTTCACTACCAACGGGGAAACACTAAACCACATCACATCCAGCATCCTGTTCCATTGTATCCACAGGTACACAAAATCACTCTGAGACACTCTGCCAGGAGCAACTATCAGTCATATCTTGCCTGAATATGAATCAGCACCTCCAGGCTTCTGCCAGGTTATCTCCAGGAAGAAGTGATATTGCTACCTCCTCCTGAGATCATAACAACACTCTCACTTCAAGCTCTGACTTGATTTTGCTCCTGACTACAAGTAATTAAATTAAAGGAGACAGTTGTCTGGAAACAAACAGAATAAAATGCTATGAAAAAGACAGGGTACAAACATACATTATACTAAAACTCCAACAGGAAGTAAGGAGGAGCTCCTGAATGACAAATGTCTGGCTACAAGCCAGACAAAAGCACGTGGCCAGCAAAACAGCCAACTGCTCAGGTCCCCAGTGAAAAGAGAGAGGTGAACATGTGTGGAGAGTAAACTTCAAAAGAAGCATGGAGGTGGTGGCAATAGGTCCATTGGAAATTAATAGATCTTTCCTAAAGAAGCAATATTTTAGAAAGAACAGATGCCTAAAACTTCTTTGCATAACATTAACCTGTGGGCAAGGAAATCTTTTTTTTTTTTTTTTAATTCTGTATCATCACCCCCTTCCTTAAACAGGATTCAACAGATTTCTTTCTTACAGGCATCACACAAAGCTGGGTTATGGTGTAAAACAGTAGAATACTGAAGATTGAACTTTGATATTCTAGCCAGAGAGAAAGAAGAAATATATCCCAAAGTAGTTCTGAAAAAATTCCTTTGCACACCCTGTAATGGCAACAGCAGCATGGCTTTAAGCAGTGTGTCAGTCTGACTATCTTGTCAAAATAGAGAGAAAATTAAACTTTCGTGGTGTGTGGAGGGGAGAAAGATGTGGTTAAAAACCCCGTGTACTGTAATAAGCAAGTGCCCAAAGAGAGTTAAGAATATGAATCACAGACACAGCTTGACCCCAAATGACACAGTTGACAAACAGCAGTCTTATCTTTTTATTTATATTTAAAAAAATGAGAGAGAGAGAGAGAGAGAGAACAAATTTAAACTTAAGACACTGTTGGGAAAAAAAAATCTTGGAGTGATAGTTTTACAGAAATAAAATGTAAATTAATAATAATAATAATAATAAAAAAATACAAGAAGCATCCTTTTCAAAATAGACCCCCTTTTTAAAAGGTGCCATAGATCTATCTGCCAGCAACACATCTATTTGGCAAGGTGAAACTAACAAAGATGATAACTTTCATTTATATTGTGTCTTTCATGCTTGTGCTTAAATGTTTCACCATTTCATCTTAAAACAACAAATAATTTGTCATAATTACTGAAATGCAGCTATGTCCTGCATGAAATGTGGCACATGTTCAAAAGCTTACACCAAAATGACACTGTGATTAGAAAATTAAAACTGGGTAGTTTTACCAAAATGAATCCGAAGGGAAATTTTTACACAGGCAAAATTAATTACTCTGTTTCTCCTCCTCTCAACATCTGTGATGAAATCATTAATTTCTCCCTAGAAACATTTAGAATCGACTTTAAGAGTGTCCAGCTAAATTGTTCCTACTCCTTGAAAAGAAAGGAAGGAAGAACTAAGAGTACTTTGGGAACATCTGTCATTAATCAGAAATAGTCAGAATTTTAAATAACTTTTTTTAAAGAAGTTTGAGTAGAAATCAGACTTAAAATATTTTCAGTATGACTCTTTCACAATGAGACATCACTGTGTTTTTCAAGAGCTTACCTTCTCTCCTTATCTCCCAGCACAATCCTGCACCTATTTGTAAGATACTGTTTGCATGATAGCAAGTTTTCAGTCAAGACAATAACATGGCCACTACCCTCCAAATGTTTTTGAATCAGATCTGAAAACTGTTCCAGTGAACAAAGTCCTCAATAACTGTCTATCATTATATCATTCAAGCTCATCATAATACTTCATATATAGCTCTGAGTCCTGCATAGAGTAGTCTTATTTTCACACAGGCAACTAAGGCACAGATGTACACGTACTGTAGTACAAGCCACACGGGAATTCTACAGCCAGAGTCTACCAGGAAAATATTAATACTTCAATCCACCCACTGGGCAGCTAATTTGGATAATCCAAGCCCCATGAGTGAACAATCTCAAATTTTGCTCAGATTTTATGGACAACTTTTATTTACCAATTCCAAGATTGAGGTAATCACCATTTTGGATTCTAAATGAAAGCGATATAGATTTCAACCCAAGAAAATTCTTCCTCGACCAGGAAACCTTCCAAGATTAAATTCCAACAAATGGGATCTTTGGGAAAAATGCACATTCCCTTCCAAAACATCTAAAAGTTACCATTACAAAAGCCAAATTCTAATTTTGTAAAACCATTTTGAACAGTATCTGATTTGTCACCTAGTTCAACAGTCAGAACTAAAGCGGGTTACTCAGGACCTGTCTCCACCAACCTCTCTGGACAACCTGTGCCAGTGTTTAGTCACCCTCACAGTAAAGAAGTGCTTCCTGATGTTCAGGTGGAATTTCCTGTGTTTCAGTTTGTGCCCATTGTCACTGGGCACCACTGAAAAGGGCCTGGCTCCATCTTCTTTGTGGCTTCCCTTCAGGTATTTATATATATTGATAAGATACCCCCTAAACTTTCTCTTCTCTAGGCTGAAGAGTCCCAGCTCTCTCAGCCTTTCTACATAGGAGAGGTGCTCCAGTCCCTTCATCATCTTCATGGCCCTTCATTGGATCCTCTCCAATATGTCCATGTCTCTCTTGTACTGAGAAGCCTAGAACTGGATCCAGTGATCCAGGTGAGGTCTTATCAGTGCTGAGTAGAGGGGAAGGATCACCTTCCTTGACCTGCTGCCAATACTTTGCCTAATGCAGCCCAGGATACCATTAGCGTTTGCAGCAAGGATATATTGCTGGCTCATGCTCAACTTGGTGTCCACCAGGACCCCAGGTCCCTTTCTGCAACTCTGCTTTCCAGCATATATTGGTGCCTGGGGTTATTCTTCCTCAAATGCAGGACTTTGCACTTCCCCTTGTTGAAATTCATGAGGTTCCTGTCAGCCCATTTGCCCAGCCTAATGAGGTCCTCCACAGATGCCAGCACAACACTTTGGCATATCAGCCACCCCCCCAGTTTTAGGTCATTTGCAAGCTTGCTGAGGCTACACTCTGTCCTATCCTCCAAATCATTAATGAAGATGCTAAATAGGATCAGACTCAAAATTATATCTTTTTAATATATAAAAACATATTAGTTATCTTAGCTACCAAGTTATCTATCTTCTGGATTCAGTTTGGAACTGAATTTTCTAACAGTTATTGAAAAAATGCATACCCCAGTTAAATGGAAAACCAGAAAAGCCATTTTGTAACACTGAAGATTACTGAAGTCAATGTCCTGACTCCAAATGAGGCCAGTAGAAAACTGTCAGGAAGGAATAAAAGAAACACGGCATTTAGAGAGTGATCTTTCTGCTACCTCTTCACTTCCTTTGACTGAATAGTCTAAATGTTTCCTGAACTACAGACTGAATCTGAGTCACAGTGTTTAATGTCTATACATTGTGCTTTTCTCTAGTATTAATCTACTCCCTTGAGCATGTTAAGGATAGAACAAAGGCAAGCATACCTAATCCTCCCTCATGGACTGCCTGAGCCAAACTCAGTCTCAATTTAAATCCAGTTCATCTTTTAGAAGCTACATCCATCGTGTAATAAGGATTTTCTCACCTTATTTACGTGTTGTAGGGGAAAGAAAAGCTCCTTTTGTTTGCTTTAAATCTGGCTCCTACTAAAATTCACTTAATAATTCCTAGTTCTTCAATTGTAACAAACAAGTATATCTTTCTACCAGCTCTATTCTTTATTAGATTTGTTTATTACTAATTAGGTTGGCACCGGTATCAGGCTTCCAAATCTGTAGTTTCCTTGGATTCCCAAGGAAGGTTACTAAAAAAATTCATGTTTCATCTGACACCCCACACTCTTCAGCTACTGAGAATGCTTATAATTTATGCGTTAAATAGTTACTGTTGTAATTCACTTATTTTAGCCTTGAGTTCCTTTTCACTATCCAATTTATCAATTATTTCTGCGCCTCTTCAGTTAACAATCTCGTTTGTGAGTTCTCCACTTCCTCTCCTGTAAATAATGTTTCCAGTGCAGAAACTCTCCTGACAGTCTCTATAGCAAAAACTGATTCAAATAATTAATTTAGCTTTTCTGCAGTGACCTTATCTTCCTTGAATGCTCTTTGATCATCTTTCAGCCCACCAATTCTCTGGCAGACTTCTTGAATCTGATGTGTTTGAAAAAAGGTTTATTTCAACTTCATACTCAGTCACTCAAAAACTTTTTTGCATCTTTACTGTAGTTTAACATTTCATTTGCTGGAGCTTATTTTCCTATGTATTTTCCTTGTTTGGAAAATTGGATGACATCACCCAGCTTGGTGTCATCCGCAAACTTGTTGAGGGTGCATTTAATCCCACTGTCCACATCACCGACAAATCCATGTCAACTTCTTCAACAGACTGTGGGTTGTCATCTACTTCCTCTGCTGTTCCTAGTTTAAAGCTTTCCTCCCCTACCTGGTGATCAATGTTGTTGAAGCCAGTAGCACAGCCAGTTGTTGAGACACAGGACTTGTGGGTCATCCTCTTGCCCTTCTCCCTAAATGGCAGGATTGAGGAGAAAACCACCTGACCTCAAGCTCCTGACTCTTCTTGCTAGACTCACACAGTCTCCCCTGGCAATATCATTGGTGCCCATGTGGAAAAGCAGTGGAGTAATAGCCTGAGGGCTGGACAAGCCTCAGCAGTCTCTTCAAAACAGCCTCTATCTGAGTCCCTGACAAAGAGCAAACCTCCCTTGATGGCAAGTCACACCGTCAGACTGCAGCCTCCTTTCAATGTACGAGCTTGTTTCCCACTGTTCTCACTCAGTGCTTCCTCAGGATGCTGCTGGGTGATTTAGGCTCAGCTGACAGAGCTCCCAGGCCTTTATCTGCTACCAGCTACTGAACCTATTCTGTAGTTGCCCATGTGCAGGGAGAGAAGAACCATTCCTCCTGGAGTCAGAAGACACCAGTTGCCAGTCTTCACCACCATGGGAGTCTCCATTCCTGAACCAACAGTCAAAGACTCTGCCCACCCCTATTGTGCTACAGTTGTGGGTTCAGGCTGCAGAGTCCCAGAGAAAACTCAGTTAATATCTTTCCAGTCACCACTGATGTTGTGCAGTCTGCTGACATCCTCCTGTGGTTCTTTTGCTTGGTGACACAAATCCCCAACCAGAGCAAACCTTGTGCAGACAAGGACACCAGGATACCACCTCTTTCTGCCCCAGCATCAGCAAGAAGCCCCAGATACTTTTTGCAGTCCCAGAGGTGAAGAGCTGCATCGTCCCCTTGGAACTCAGAGTCAAGGCCTCTGCTGTACTGGGGTAGTTGCTCCAGTCAGTGCTGGGGATTGTGCCTAGTTGTGTGTCACCAACATTGCTGAGCACACGCACTGTTTCTGCACCACCTTCTATACACCTTTCTGCATGAACTGACGTGCAAACATGGGCAGCATGTTAGCTACCACTGTTGTTTTATTTAACGCAACAGTAAAAAATGTTGTTGCTTTGCATGGAAATTTATGATCAACTAAGTTACTTAAGATTAACACACTTCAACAAATGAAGTTTTTAAGAATTTTAAGTATGCACAATGTTCTCATTCAAATTTAAAATATACATGTATGAATCCAAGTGGTATATTTTTTAACTTAGAACTTTGGTATTTGAAGTTAGTTACTTTGCCAAGCAACTTGAATGCAGTCAGTCTCAAGCTGTTTGTAGGATATAAAAAAAAAAAAAACAGCTGTTTGGCTATGTGGTACAAAGTTATGTTCACTTTCCTTTCAAGAAAACTGCATCACTAACCAGTAGGCTTTTCACTGATGCATATTGATATACTGAATGTTTGATAAACTAGAAGACATAATTCTCTCATAATATGTGAAGGCTACTTAGTGCCATCTGTCACAGAGGTGGAGCAGGAACACCAGCACTTCGTGATAATTTTTGGCTAGTAGTGATAAAGAACTCACTTTAAGTACTCAGTAGCTTATTTTGGCCATCATATCAAGATTGAGGGCTTCAAGCCTAATCTTCTGTGTAAGGCAGTGGCCTGAACCTAAAACATTTTCAAGAAAGGTCAATTTCTCACTAAAATATCTCAGACAGCAGCATAAAGGAGAGAAAAGCTTCTGTCCTGCATAAAAAAGACTTGCTACTTGGTAATCAGCAGTGGAGAAGACAGATATGTCAGTCTTAAAATATTTAATGAGAATGATACTCCAAGATTTACATTCTCAAGTTATGAAAGCACATTAATATGAAGATGGACAATACTGAACATCATTTTTTCCACAGGTGATTCAGTAGCTCTCATAATTTTCCTACCTAATACCAGCTTTAATTATCTGTTGCAAATAGCTCATTTGCAGTAGATTTAAAATTATTGTTGATTAATTAATCTCTTGACATCTTATATTTAAACCCTAAAGATAAAAATTCTGTGAGTTTTCTTAGTGCAAGCACTAGCCTATCATTAGAATTGGTTTCAAAACTGGAATAGTAGATGCAAGTATATTCCAGAACTCATCATCCAATTTTTCTTTGTAAATATATATATGATAATTGTACATGAGAAATAGCGTATTTGGCAAGGTTTGCTGTAGTTCTAATAAATATCTCACAATCTTAATAAATTAATAGTTTAGTAAGAGAAAGCACAACTCCATTCTGTGCCTTGCTAATGAGTACAAGAGCTGCTTGAAATGCAGTGCTTAAACTTGCATTAAAATGTCAAGGGCTATGCATGTCAAACTCTATTTCAACTAACTCATTCCCCTGAAGAATACAGGCAAATGTCAGCTTAACGAACTGTTTAGCAAATACTATTGTGTCATTGACAACTATACCCTACAGCTTAGGCTAAATAAGGCTTCATCTCTTCAGTTCTGATTAACTTGCTTTTGTCATTTTCCTGTTTCCAATTTCACCTGAAACTTATATTGCTTATTCTAGCCACTGCTTTTGTACAGTTCCTGTAATTCTCAGGCTTGTCATTTTTGGACAAGAAACAATTTGTCAAAGACATCATCATGCATACTTTTAAACAGACTGCTCATTGTCAGAACAATAATATTAATAAATCACAGAATAATGTGGAATTAGATTACCCTGAGAGTATATTTGTCATTTCAAGTTTTTATTTTCTTTTCGTTACTGTCTTAACTAAGTGGAAACACTACACCATGCTGTAGTTTCAGCAACAGTTACCACAGTCCATAAGGGATTCAGGCACCACAATGCAAGGCCTGGAATAATGTACTTTAACACAGCAATGATTGTTTATATTCTATTGGCTTTTCAAAGTGTACTTGTAAATGAAGCTCCATCACTTAATACAGTTAAGAGGTATTGTGTGGTTAGTAATAACTAACAAGATAGCTGCAGAAAAACTTAAAGGCTTGGCTCTGCAGGAACATTCTCAAAAATGAAAAATACCGAGCCAGTACTTTTAAGTTATCTATGACCATGTAGATTGGCATTGTGTTATAGGTTCTTTAACACATTGCCACAGGTGACTTATGATTTTAAATCAACAAATGATAGCTGTTTTAAGTTTCACTGTACACAACAATGGTCTGACCTCTGATAGCTGAAAACGTGTATGACAGCATCATTCCATTTTGCATTTTGTCAGCTTCACACAGCTGCTGCCTAACCTAGTTGCTGTTAAGCAGGCAGACTAGAATAAGAAAAGAAGCCACGCCAACACAGTGGCTGATGCCAATGGCAACTCCAGGTACAGCGCAATTCTGAAAATTATGTTAGTCTGGGTTCTGATCAAGCAGAAGTGAGACATACCAGTAGTGCCAAGTTAACCACTATCACCTCTCTGCTTAAAGGATAAAATATATAGGGGTCTGTCAAACACATCCTTCACAAGTACTCAAAAAGCACACTATAAAAATCTAACGTATCCTTTTTTTTTTTTTTTTTAAAGGACTAGAGTGAGATGGTACGTAAGAGGACATTTTTCCATTACTATTTTGAAAGCAGTACAGTTCTTTTTGAACAATGATCACAAATGGGACAAGTAGTTCTAAATAAATGACTAGAACAGGAAAGTTATGTTTTCTTGCAGATTTTGATAAAAAGCATACTGACCCACAAAGCTAACTAAAAGGCTAACTATACCAAAACAAACAATAATAAAAAACAATAACAACAACAACAAAATCCCTTTCCTACTTAAAGGAAATTATGATTTCCTTTTTTCATTATATGATTGTCCTAAAAACTCATGGCACTTTCCACTAGAATTTTTCCTGAATGAGGTGTACTGTGGAGTGCATTGTGGAATTACAGACAAATTATAGCCAGAACAAAATGCTGACCACTAGAAAGAAAATCCACAGGAACTTGTCCAGATGTAAGCAGTTGCAAAAGGGCTGCCAAACACAACTGCTGATGTAAAAGGGTGAGAATGTGAGGATTTAATCTGTTCCTGAATGAAGGGCAAGGGTTTCAGGATACAAAAATAATGCTGTTAAAAACAGTAAACAACTACATCTGCTCCTGAATGTTATCATTAAATAAACTGCAATAATATGCTTTACATCACTCCAGCATTCTTGTTTTGAACTATGACTCTGAAGACTTTTGAATTGGGGACATTTAAACATAACTTTTTTGGATTTTTGCATTACAGTCCGATATATGGTAAAGCCCATTACAACTACTGTCCAGTGTTGGAGTCTAAGTTGTAGCAAAAGCTGTGTCATATCATTTGGAACACACACTGATGAATACTTTTGAAAACCAGATGGGATCCCTTTGAATGGTAATCATTCAGTGCCTTTAAAAACATATATAACGTTTTAAAAAGAAAGAAGAAATAGGATATTCAGATGTAGAATAGAAGAAACTTTGATCCCTCTCCCACTATGAACCTGATCTTTTCAAACCTGGAAATATTTTACAGGAGCTAATATAAGAAAAATCATGAGAAAAAAAAAATATTCCTAAGTAACAGAGAATGAACAGAAAAGGCCAGGAATTATATCATGAATCTTCTGTAAAATACCTGAAAGAATTGTGTACATTAAAACCATTCTTTGCTCCTATGGATAATTGTGGTAAAGTTACAAAAATGCTACTGCTTACTTTTGCTACAAAAACTAAACTGTTCAAACTGTTATTTGTGTTTTTCAGATTTCATATATTGAAAATACTGACATGCACAGTCAGCTAGCTTTTTTTTTTCCTTTTTCACATCGGGTTTTCACCATTCCTTTCCCCACCTGTCACTTGTTGCCAGCCAACACCAGACCCAAAACACTAAAACAACCAGAGCATGTTACACCAAGTACATGACTAGTCCAATTTTCTGTCTCTAATGGCAGCCAGTAGGGATGCTTTGGGAAATAATTCCAGTTTAAGATTGTTTGCTTCTTGTATACCTTTCTTATATTCTGACAACCTGCAGCCTCAACACCTCTTAAACTGGAGCTTGTAACTGAATTTTTAAGACTGCTTAATGGACTTAATTCCCATTAAACTGTTTAACAGATTTTGATCCCATTTATACTTTGGACACTCCTGATTCCACGGCTTAGTTTATTCTGTGCAAAAAAATAGTGCATTGTTTGTTCTGAAAAGGTCTCTGACCGTTTTATGTCTAACATTTCCTTGCTGATTTAATAACTTCTCACATAAAAACATGTTCCATGACTCTGATCCTTTTTTTTCTGTACTCTTTCTTGTTTTACTAGACCTTTTTTTGAGAGCTGGGAGAGGGGAATCACCACAGTATTCACAAAATGAGCACACAGAATAGGATGTATAGAATGCTGTTACAAGATTTTCTGTTTTCACAGAATCACAGAATTGTTCAGGTTGGAAGAGACCTCCAAGATCACCTAGTCCAACCTCTGACCTAACTCTAACAAGGCCCACACTAAACCATATCTCTAAGCTCAACATCTAAACGTCTTTTAAAGACCTCCAGGGATGGTGACTCAACCACTTCCCTGGGCAGCCCATTCCATTGCCTAACTACCCTTTCGGTAAAGAAGTTTTTCCTAACATTCAACCTAAACCTCCCCTGACGCAACTTGAGCCCATTCCCCCTCGTCCTGTCACCAGGCACGTGGGAGAAGAGACCAATCCCTACCTCACTACAGCCTCCTTTAAGGTACCTGTAGAGAGCGATAAGGTCACCCCTGAGCCTCCTCTTCTCCAGGCTGAACAACCCCAGCTCCCTCAGCCGTACCTCGTAAGACTTGTTCTCCAGACCCCTCACCAGCTTCGTTGCCCTTCTCTGGACTCTCTCGAGCACCTCCATGTCCTTCTTGTAGTGAGGGGCCCAAAACTGAACACAGTACTCGAGGTGCGGCCTCACCAGAGCCGAGTACAGGGGGACAATCACCTCCCTAGTCCTGCTGGCCACACTGTTCCTGATACAAGCCAGGATGCCGTTGGCCTTCTTGGCCACCTGAGCACACTGCTGGCTCATATTCAGCCGACTGTCAACCAGCACACCCAGGTCCTTCTCTGCCAGGCAGCTTTCCAGCCACTCATCCCCCAGCCTGTAGCTCTGCCTGGGGTTGTTGTGCCCCAGGTGCAGGACCCGGCACTTGGCCTTGTTGAACGTCATACAGTTGGCCTCAGCCCATCGGTCCAGCCTATCCAGATCCTCCTGCAGAGCCTTCCTACCCTCGAGCAGATCGACACACGCACCTAACTTGGTGTCGTCTGCAAACTTACTGAGGGTGCACTCGATCCCCTCGTCCAGATCATCTATAAAGATATTAAAGAGGACCGGCCCCAGTACTGAGCCCTGGGGGACGCCACTAGTGACTGGCCTCCAACTGGACTTGACTCCATTAACCACGACTCTTTGGGCCCGGCCACCCAGCCAGTTTCTAACCCAACAAAGGGTACGCCAGTCCAAGCCACGAGCAGCCAGTTTCTTGAGGAGAATGCTGTGGGAAACGGTGTTTTGCACAGGGTGATTTTTTTTTTTTGAAACATAATGTTTTATTTGGGTTTTGAAGACAGCTGAGTGTTGAATTGATTTGGGAGAATATTCCACCAAAGATCTCTTTTCTAAGTAGTGGTAACTAACAGAGAACCCCTAAGTGCATACATGCAAGCAGAGTTATTTTTTCTTTCTACACAACACTTTGCATTTATCAATACTGCATTTCTACTTGATATTAATCACAATCATCCAGATCTTGCAACAGCTCTCTGCAGTCAAATTAAAATGTAATTATTCCTATAATCAAATATCTGAAAACCCTGTTCACCTGATTAGATCACTTTCAGATTATTCGTGAATAGATTGAGTGCACTGTTACCTTCCTCCAGATGAACATCTTTATTTCCCATCGTTTAAGTGATAAGCAATCAGTAAGAGATTACTCTGTCCTAACTCTTGATTTCTTTACGCTTTTGATAAATGATTTTGTCAAGAGCCACTGGATTGGTCACTGGTCTTGGAAGATTATACTGACAAGATCACTCTTACCTACATACCTGTTGATTCATTTCAAGAACTTCAATAGATTTGGAAGTGAGTTCTGTGTTTTCTGATTAGGTGTTCCAAGCAACAATGCTGACTCCTCTCCATCTTAGCATTTATCCATGTGCCTCCTAATTTTTATCCTTTATGCTATTAGTTGAGGTACAGAAATAAGGCTGGAAAGTCTGCACTTTTCCAGATTTATTCTGGAACACTTTTGAAGAACTGGTTCCACCTTACTGTTTCTCTGCTATGGTTGTAAAGCAAGGCTGACCACACCAGTAATTCATTAACTCATTTAGCACCTTTGGTATTTTTCTTTTGTACCTTTGACCAAAAACTGTCTAGACTTGGTGAGTCGGTAGTATTCACTTTATTACTTGTTTTTAAAACTGTTCTTCCTTCAGAAGTTCCTCCAACATCTTCTAAAACAAAGAGGTGCTCTACTGTAACTACTTCTTTAAGTTCCTCTGTAGGGAGTTCAAGGCACAGAATTCACACGCTATGAACTTACTGTCCTTGATACTTCTATTATATCAGTTGCCTCTCAGCTTTATTATTCTGACGTACTTGAAAAAGCTTCTCATATTATTTGTCTGGCCTTTAGCACTGTCATTTTCTTGGTATGGAATGGCAGTGTTTTGATTCTCTTTCAATTTTGCATGCATTACTGTGATTTTATGTTAATTTGCAAAAATCCTACTTTCCTTGCTGTTTTTTTTTTTTGCTTTCTAATGCCTATTATATACTCTGATATTTTATCCTGCTACCTTCTTTGGATAATCTAGGATTTTTTTCTGGGTAAGTATCATGCATAAACTCTTAATTGTTTAAGAAGAAACATATACAATATATTTCCATCCTTAGAGATGTATTGACTGCATTTGCAATTTTTTTTTAGGAGCAAATAAAATAGTGAGAATGCTATTGCCATTTCACAGAACAGTCTTTAGATAACAGCATTTTGAACCAGCCTACCTTGCACTCTTCTCACAGAATTTTGAGTTCTTTCCTTTATTATAAGTTCTCCAATTAGACTGCTTCTTGTAGGAACATTTAAGATCACTCAAAAATCAGCTTCTACTCCACCATGACAGTTCGATAGCCTATGGGAAACTAACCGTAGTTTACTTTCTCACCATAGTGTTTATGTTTGCCTTCATTTTTGCCTTTACAGCCTCCTCAGTTACTTTCATCACCTTGGTTATGTGGTAGTGCAGTCCTAACTTTTTTATTTTTATTTAAACTTAAAATATCATTTCTGTCAGATACAGTGTTGGTTGCTGATACAATTTGTCTACTCACCCAAATTGGCTCTATGCTTTCCCCATCCTTTATATCTACTTTCTGGACTGCATTCAAAGAATTTGTACATTGATATTGCAGTGTCCCATTTACTAATTTCCCTTCTATCGATTTATTGTGATATGTACCTTTTAAAACAAAAACTCCAGGTGAACTATGCTGTTTGGTTTTGATTTTCTTTTACCTAACTTTCTTAGTGCTCACATTAAAGCATACCTACATTTGGCCTTAGGCAGACCTATTTGTATGTCTCTGCTTCAGTGAGATTTTATTGATCAAAATTACTCCTCCATGTAGTCTACCTGGATTTTAATAAATCCTACCTTTTTAAAAATCATACATTTTTTGATAATACAAGGTTTTATTATTTGAACATTAGAGAACGATTCATTTGAATTACAGGCACTCACTAGATTTCTCCCAGTTCCTGGCTTTAAATTACCTTACAACTTTTACTGCTTTTTCTCTCTCATCTCTGCATCTCTCAGCTGCTTATCATTCTTATCAAGTCTGTAAGCCCTTCTATGCCTTTGGCCACCAAACTGATTAAAAATGAGAATTAAACTATTCTTCCTCCCAGTATTTATTCATAACTGTTAGCAATTACTCAAAACTAACAAACAGGTACCACTCAGAAAGTGGTGTTGTATTTTCCTCATCTGAGGAATAATAATCCTACACAAAATGCAATAGATAGCCAAAGTAAATAAATGATTGGGGTTTTACATCTTAGTGGAAAGTGATTACACGTAGTATTTCATTTAAGCAAAATTTTCTGTTAAGTATTTCAGTTGTGTGGGCAAGGTCTTTAAGTAAAAGTTCCCCCACCCCCAAGGTCTGCTGATGATCTTCATTTCCCCATGTCAAGCACAATATGAGAAAAAAAACTCACTGAGCTACGGAGTACGCGTTGTTTCCCTACTGGAATGAAATCTACTACTATCCAAAAATCAGCTACCAGACCCAACAAGAAGGTATGTTTGGGTCATTACAAGCAGATACCATGACTTAAGTGTACCACGTCCCTTTGCAACACTAAAAGAGTGTGTTGAATTAGAAAACTACATGCACAGACATTAGTTCTCCTTGCATAATTTGGAAAAACTAGCATAGATCTATATAAAGAAGAGTAACTCCCATCTTTTTCAGTAAGAATCGCAATCAATAAGCAATGGGTGCTAATGAAAAAAAAAGGTAATCATCTGATCAATTTGAAAGAATGTTGTGTAGAGCATGTACTGTGTTTACTGTCACTTTATTGCTTTTTAAGTCTTATGATCCATCTAATTAATCAGTTTTTCTTTTTTATAGAAATCATAGAAGTTATGACATGAGCTTCTGCTCAGGGACAGAAGACATGCCAAGATAGGAAAGTGGATTGTCTGACTAACAACACAAAAGAAATTTTTATTCCAACTTGGCCCACAGAGATGCACCAGTAAATATCCTTCCTCTTGTTTTTACAATAATGACAGATTGCTGTGCTAGTTATAAATAGCTTCAACAGTTGTTTCCTCTTTGGTGCATAATTTAAAAGTATATTATACATTTTACATCCACTCTGTTTTCTAGAATACTAAATATCGGAAACTCAAGTTCAGCAGGAACTATCAACTTAAAAATATTACTGTAAGTTTTCCTTTTCTCAGGTAAACATTAACAGCAAATATTGCTGTAATGCAATTAAATTACTGACTTACAAGATTAGTTTACAATATTTGAACAAATTATTGCAAAGACTATTCTCATCATGCATAACAAAATCATTAAAGTTGTCTTAAATAAAATTCTAGATGTTTTCAAAAATTTTCCAATAGTATTGCACATGTATGTCAAATGCCTACTCTGTTCCTCCCTATTACATGTCTATGCGAGTATGTTAGGATATCAGGAAATGTTAATCAATAATTTTACTTTAGTGAGGCAATATGGCATTGTGTACATGGAATATGTAAAATTTCCCCATTTATTTGGCAGTCATTTGTTAAATGTCTTTTATTCCTCAGATGAGGTACTCAGGTTTAATTTACTCAATCAAATGAGAAAAGAAAAAAAAAAAAAAAAGCAATAAAATGAACTAGATGTGGATCTCTGTCCAAACCTCAAATCTGTCTTCTCTTTTGTAAACTGTTTCTTTCATGATTGTTGTAACTTGAATTTTTGAACCAACTGAAAGCTTATATGCCAGAGTTCTTGAAGAAAATCCGTATTCTAACCCTTCTTAGCAGGCACAAATAACTTTTCAGGCTAAATTATACTTTCAAAACACTCAAAAAAGGAGACTCACATCAACGCTAATTCTGTGAGACCAATCATATACAACAAGGTGATATCCAAATCCATAGCTTAACCATAAGTCTTCCTGAATCTGCTGTAGCCAGAAGGTGTGTGTGTGGTAGGGAAGCAAACAAACTATAAATGTAGACCAACAGGGAGAACAAAGTATGATGTGATCCAGAACGTTAAGCAGTAAATGTTTAACAAGTGAAGTGGTGGAACGCTGAATTAAATAGGACAGTCTTCACTAAGAAAACTGATCCAAAGGTTATTGGCTTCAGTGGAAAGATCTTTAATAATAAGCAGCCTTTATCTAAGGATTCTGTTGGCTGTCCCCACTACTAATCACTACAAAATACTAATTGTGCGTGTAAGACATAAAAGGGAAGAAGATGAGAATGATCCTAAGCTGATGGGGACAATTCCACAGAAAACCTGATTATTTTTTACAAAATGAAGCTATGCCACCTGTTTAGATAGCCTGACTGGCTAACCTGGGAAGCAGAGCATGTTCTTGGATGCAAGGACTGCATCTGATAAGATCTCTACCAGCTGAAGCTTTCTTTTGTTTTCTGTGCAAAAGACCATCACATGTCCTCTATTCAGTTTTGTGAAGTTTGTTTTCATTGTTTTTGCATTTTTTTTAAATGAAGATGACAGAAAAAAATGTTTTCATTTTTGCATCACATGGAACAATTTGTATTGATCAAAATCAAAACTTCCCATTCACTGTTTTGAAAGAAAATCTGAGTAGTTTAAGATTACTGTTATTCTGCCTGTTCAGATGTCATGCTAAAAAAAACTTGTTTGCAGAACCATATTTTGGATTTTCTGACTCAGACTGCATTCGTTAGTCTATATCTAAAGTCTTTGCTTAAACCGTGATGCTGGAAGTAGAACCAGCTTAAAGTTCTGTACAGTTTTATCCATTAAGAATAGATTGTTACCTAGTTTTTTTCTATCATCCTCTTTTTGCAATATATCAACAAAATACCGGTGCAAAACAACACATGCCATGACTACAAATAAATCTAAGGAAATGTACAGAGATGTGCACCAAATATATGGAAATTTAGCTAACTCATGAGAAATGCGTTGGGTGACTGAAGCTGAAGGCATGGAGAGAGATACTGCTACCGTTATTTTTTACTGTATGGGTGTCTTTTCTACATCTCATACAATTGAAAAAGAAATACCACTGTAATTCAACAGGAACTGTCAGTTCAAACTCTAGATTATTATTCCACAATAAAGACAAGATGCTGAATACAGATTAGGGTGCTGAGAGGGACAAATTAAAAATAGCAATTATAAAGGCAGCATCAATACTACTATTCACAAACGTATGCATTTTTTTTTGAATCACTATAACATCTATATAATCGGTTACTATGAAAAAAGTAATCATAAAATTTTCAGTCTGCAACTGAATACATTTCAGTCTTGTGTACTTCCAAAAATTCTGACCCTCTGCCCTCTTAGTGTTGACAGTCTCAGACTCCTCGTGAAAAAGGATTAAATCTGTCTGCAGGGAGAACTGGACTTAAAAGTCCATTTGCAAGTCACTTTTTCTTCCCTTCCTTCTCTGTGAATTAATGAGGCTATAGTGAATGGGACAAGCCATATGGTATAAAGAGGAGAAAACTAGCAAGAAAACATTGGGAAGTAGCAGAGTTCAATGCTCCCAGCACCGTTGGTCTGACACTAGCCCAGAGGACAGCAAATTACCAGGGCATGGGGGAAGGTCAAAGTGAGCTGAGACATGCAGCACAGAAATTCAGAAATTTAGGTATTTAGAAAGGTATTTAGAAAGGGACAGAGGAGCAGCAATCAAGAGTATGGCAAGTGAACAAAATAACAAAACACTATTATCAAGGTTCTTGTTTCTATTTATTTATCTTTACATGTTTAGTACACACTTTGAACTTCCACTTGACTGAAGAAAATAAAGGCTAAGGAACATGCACGCAGCCTTTATTAACCACAGAAACAGTATTTTATATTTTGACCTCACTCTTACATTGCTACCATCATTGGAGGAGAAGGATGTTAAGTGTTTGAAGGTGCAACACAAGCAACACCTTGATTGCAATATCGTTCTCACCACTATAATAATGGTGACAGGAAAACTCATTTGTAGAAAAGGAAGGAGACAGGTTACTGAACTCCCACCATAACTCCCCTCTCCGTTAGACCCCTGCTTTAGCCTTAGTGCTGTCTGTGGCAATATAGTAGGCAGGAAGAACTTCCTTGCTGAAAAAAGAGAACCTTACACTCTGTTGTTTACACAGAAAACACTTGCCAATGTCTTTTGGTCTCTAATTTTGAAACTTTCTGAACACGGAAATAATACTATGCAGTTCTACCAATCAATAGTTAGTCGTCCCAGAAATGCTTTATAAGCATGATGTATTCGTGTTAATATCTTTCTGAAAATACTGCCAAGTACTTTTTATTTAACACTAGTTAAATAAATAAAATTATTTAATTATTAAATAAATAAAAGATTGAACTGAGGAAGCTGAACTGAATACACTACCTAGTATTCTTTCTGCTCAGGAATCTTTGTCTGAAATTGCCCCTCAGGAAATTTGTTAAGGTGAGCTGTTAATACTACCTCTCCCCCTGTAAAGACATAGGCTTTCCGTGGGCTGAATTCCTTGACAGAACAAGTTTAAGGTTTTATGCTGTGGAAGTCTTAGCAAAATTAACAAAAGGCCTGCACAAATGCCAAATGAACACCATATTCTCTCAGAAGACACAATTCAATTTAATACCTGGCATCACTCTGGCAGTAGAATCATGCTAAAGATATTAAACAGACGTGAGGTACAACACAGTCCATCCAAATGGTCTAGCCAGCACAATATGCTTATATCTATCTATTCAAATACCTGCACATTCACTGCTTTGGCATCTTAGTCCTTTAAGAACTGTAGGAAAGATGAGAAAAGAGTAACTGTCAGAGAATATTATAAGATGAAGAAGTAAATTGAAAACAATATTGATTTTAAACAAAAAAAATTAGAGAGGAAGCACATATGATCTGGTGAAAAACATAATAAAGAGGTAAAGTAAATAAGGATGGAAAGATCACTATGAGAAAGGAAACAAAGTGGGAATTTTAACACCTGAAGATGAGAAGGAAGCCAATGAGGCAGAAGTGGTACGGAGTTTAGTATAGAGTTTATTATTTTTTCCCAAAGAAAATATTAGACTTCAGTGAGCAACAGTGCTCAGCTGCAATCCAAAACAAGTCAAAAGCAAGTCTGTAGGAAAACATAAGCAGGAAACATAATTAGACCACTATAAATCCATGGTTCACCCACATGTCGAATTCTGTCTCCTCATCTCAAAACAAACATATTTTTACCGGAAAAAGTTCAGAACAGGACAAGAAGATGAAGAAATGAATGGAATACCTTCCATATAAAAAACAACAGAGTATGGTAGGACTTTTCAGCCTGGAAAAGAGATGATTTAAGTAAAAATATGACAGAAATCTGTAAAATGAAAAATGACATCAGGAAAGTAAATACAGATTGACTGCTCAGAAGTTCATAAGACTGTTTGTTCTTCCAATAGAAGAACTGGGGTTCATCAGAGGAAACCAGTGGGAGCTAAGCCAAAAAAGAAAACAAAAGAAGGCAATTCCTTGTACAGCAGGTACCAGACACATGAAATTAATTGCCAGAAGGTATTATGAATGCAAGAACTCCAGATGCATCTGAGATAAGGGTGAAGTATTTGGAATATGGTCTCACCAGCAGTATGAAAACTGCAAAACAAGTCAGGGTGAGGAAATTCTGTCAACTGAAGAAAGCTGGATATAAAATACAGTTCTGATGTATGTTATTTTAAAATCCTTTTTCATGCACTACTTCATTAAAAATCAATATTACAAAAACATTGCATACTGTTTGTTTAAATCTGGTTAAGTCTACATAGTAAATGTATTGCCAAAAGTAGGTTGACACTATTGAAGTAAATGACCCAGTGCTTTAACACTGATTACTCATTTAAAAGATGTACTTGGACTGTATTATTGAAAAATGTGTAAGCAACAGATGTGCAAATATATTACTTGCTTAATAATAGCGTGATAGTCATATCAATAAAGTCATATCAAGTATTTTGATAATCATATCAATTGCTTCCTGAATACCACTTGCTGAAAAGAAATGAGCAATGCCAAGGACTGGGTTTGATCTGAATTGTCTAGACAAGCATTTTGGAAATTTGTTACACTTGGCATTCTCATGCTCAGAATCAGACGACTTTCCTTCAAATATAGGGCTAATACCTTCCAATTTTTAGATCTTTAAAAATCCAGGTACATCATTCTCAGCAACTGAAAATAATATATGAAAAGCATCTCACGTAGGAAAGTTAGAGATTTTTTTCTCTTAGTCAGTACAAGGAAATACAGATATACTGAATCCTGATTCCCTATTGTCTGGTTAGGATGACTACAAATATATGGTTTTCTTTATCAGTTACAATTTGTGGCAGACACACATTTCTGGATTTCTTCTCATGTTACCAAATTAGTATTGCAGCAATTAACTGGGAGTGATGTTCACAGACTTCTGATACAGCTAATCTATATCCTATATCTCAGCTTTATTCTGCCATCAAATATGAACATAAAACAGAAGTAACTATGTGATGGAAAGCCAAAAAGCTCACAACAGCACAAGTGTATGTGGGGAGGTATGAGACAAAAAAAAAATTATAAGTATAAAAGTTTTCATAAAGAGTTGGAGTAAATAAATGTGTAACTCATCACCCACCAACCTCACTGGCACAGGTTGCCCAGAGAGGCTCTGGCAACCTCCCTGGAGATCTTCAAAAGCTGCTGGACATGGCCCTGGGCAACCTGCTTTGGGTGTCCCTGCTTGAGCAGGGTGGATGGACCAGATGACATCCAGACGTCCCTTCCAAACTCAGCCATTCTGTGATTCCCTCAAAAAACTCTCCAATAGTGCTGACAGTGTTAATATTTTCAAGTCCTCCTTGACTACAAGAAAGGTAAGCTGAATGTGTTCCTGAAGAAAGAGCCAGACAGTATAAGTTTCAGGCACTAAGTAAGACAAGTCACATATCAATTTTAGGCACAAAAGTCAAACGCGATTGAGCATATGTCAGGCTACATCATGCTCAGAGTTCAATTATAAAAATGTTTTGGCTGTGGGAATTTTTTCCGCTTTCTGTCAAGAGGCATGTATACCTGCTATAAGCACAATTCTTTTCTAAACCCAGCAATAGGGTTCCTGCTTGAAAAACAATGATAAAATTAGTATTTTGACAATCTGCATCTCCTGTGACCTTCAACTGAAACATTAACCTTCTTGGGTGAGAGAAACATGTAGGAATGGAACATGGGAGAAACACGTAGGAAGGGTTTCAACATTGTTGTCCTGCCTAGTCTCTACAGGAGGATTAACAGCAAGTGCAGACTACATAACCAGGAAGTAGAAACTACATAGCAATACTACCCTGAGCAAGAGCTTCAGGAGAACACCTTGCATCTGATAATTCTGGCAAAGGGCAACAGGGATTCAAGAAGACAGCAGTATTGTCTCCATGTCCCTGCTGAGAGATTTTTCCATTTGCTTCACCCACACAATTATATGCAGTCTTTTGAAGGAAAAGTATTCCTCATTTACAGCCAGTTCAGCTTTTACTCTCTTAATCCCTCCTTTTCATATGAAATCTGCTTACCAAACTGGCAGATCATGCTCAGTATTTTCTAACTTCTGTGTAACCTAAACTCTACCCAACTGCAGAAATGTCCTTTGACATTCTACCCACAGAAAGGGAAGGATTTCTTCTCATTGTAAGTTCACGTAACTACTGTACAACTATAATGACTATAATTATTGAAAAACAAACTTCTGTCAACATTCCTCTATGTGATGACACTCATATGGACTAGGTAGTTAATTGGCTATTCCAGTTAAGATTTTATAAGGAGAGAACTGAAGTCACACTCTCTTCTTGGCTTTTATACTTTCAGAAAACCTTATTGTTGAGAAACTCAGTGTTTTCAAAAAAAAATAGGGATTTTTCTTCTTGACTTCTTAATAAAAGCAACTGCTTTTGTAACAGATAAATTAAACCCTTCTCCCTCTGTCTTCACTGGATTTGACTTTCTACGTCTGCTTGCACAGAGAATTTATACTACAGAAACAACAAAATAATTATTTTAGACTTAAATTTTTTCTTCTAGCTTATGCGAAGTATTCAAAATCTGTGTATGCCTGAAGGATGCTTTTTCTAAGTGTTACCCCCTATTTGATTGCCTATCAAACTATAGGTCAGGCAGAATGTTTCATTTTCTATGAAAAGATGTACATTTTCCTAACATGTTGTAATGATCAGCTAGAGCACCTGAAGTCTTCAGAGGGTCCAGCTCTGAAACATCCACAAGCAAGACAGAAGATTCTCATGCATCAAAACAAACACAACGCATGCTAGTTCAAAAAAGCAGTTACTAAAAGAAATCTCCATACACCTCACACACACAAAAATATGACATTGAAAGTTAACGTCCAGAGCCTTACGTTCCACCTATTCAACACGATATAGAAGCTCTGACACAAATTGTAGTCTAGCAGAATAAGAAATATTTCAATAAAAAAAGGTATGAACTAGATGTAAACAACAGAGGCTTCTGTGTCAAGGAAATGAGGCAAAAATCACTATGGTAACCCACTAATTTTTAGTTCTCAACCCAATGATCATCCGAGGAAATAAAACAAATACCACCCCAATACATTGTTCATGTAAAGATGAAAATGTCACAAAATGGACATTCTTCTGTTCCTGAAAATAGCAGCCTCATACAACCAGTTATTACCCCTTATATAAACAACTCTTTCTCAGTGTCAACAACAACAAAAAACCTTTTACTGAATTGATGTTTCTTGCTTTAAAAAGTTAACGAGTAATTCATTAATATAACTGAACACTTTCAGTTGTTTTTCTGGATTGGGGACACAGTGACAGTGGACCTTGCTTTTTCAGATTGAAATAATATTTTGGAAAACTTTATCATTTATATTTGTTGGTGGCATATCAGAAACATATATGCTAAAAGTGTACTTTTGCCAGTGTGATACAGAGACACACTGATCTCCTTGTTATTTTTTTTAAGTATCACTGATTTTAGACAGTGTAGAAACTGGAATCTTGACAATCTCTGCATTCAAGTCTACACTTTTGGAAGAAATTTCCTTACTTCAGAATGCCTCAGTTGTGCTCACGAGTCAGAAGCTTTCATTACACAATTTTCTCTTAATTCGTGAAAATATTCTATAAAATCATCCTACGCAAATAGCTCTTGGTCTACAGATTATTTATTCACGTGACAGAGAAGTAAACTTGGGTTGCTTAGACTGACCTGAAGATACATCACATTTTTTGTTTGTTTGTTTTTGGTGGTTTTGGTGTTGTTATTCTTGTTGTTTATTTCTGCGATTGGCCAAGAGAATATTTGCCTTGCAAATGCCGACGCTAATAAATGCCCAAATTATTTTTGCTTAAAATAAACATTGCTGGAAGTACTCTAATCAGTCACTGACTACAATGCCAGTGATTTAGTCAATCACAATTGAAAGTATACATGAAAAGGACATATTCTGCTTTTTCTAAGATAACAAATTTTAACTTAAGACACTAGTGTAGACATAGATTTGGCTTTGGAACTGGTTTGCCGACCTAAGCTACTTCTGCACTTCAACAGGTTTCCTGAATATACACAGAATTGTGTGCCCAAACTGCTCAATGTTTTTGAAGGAAAGGGGGAAAAGGGGGAAGAGAGAGAAAAGGGGGAAAAAGGAAAAGTACATTTCGTAACTGTCAGTCTTACAAAAATTTTGTAATATCTGATGGATAGAACAGAAGTCCTACCCTAGAACAAAAATAAATGATATGCAAATGTAGCTCCACTGACAGACCACGAGCCAAGCAAGTATCACCTCCAACAAAATTGCAAGTAAATCTGATATTGGTATGAATTGCATTATTTTTCATATTACATGTTTATTAAACATGAAAAAGAATTATTCTGAGTTAATGTGTATTTTATAAGGCTGCCTATAGCTACTCAGATGAAATTTCTTATGAAAAGAATATTGTTCAAAATGTAAGCTGATTAATTCATGTGGAACGATACTCTTCCAGTTGCTACAAAAATTAAGCTTTAGGCTTTTTATTTCAGAAAGTTCTGTCTCTATTAGGGCCAACTCTCCAATTAATAACTACCTGTGAGAGGTAAGTTTAAATTAGGGTGGTTTAAATCATATGCTTTTCATAGAGTATGCCTGTACCTAACATTTCCACTCTTCTGAGTGGAATTGAACAGATGAATTCTTCCCTTCTTCCAGGTCTTCTTCCTTTTTGAAGAAACTGTTTATCAGTCTCATCATTTACTAGGTTCAGGGCAGAAGACCAACTCCAGCACATCAGGTCAAGTTAAAAATGATTAATTGCCCACTTAAGATAAGAATTAAGTTCCGCTCAAGTCTACAGGACTTAAGTCAATGTTTCAGTTAAGGATGTATACCGAGATGCTGAACCGAGGCCCTTTGCTGTTTAACTCAGCCAATGAAGAATAAAAGGAGGCATTGGTTTAACCAAGAGGACAGCAGATGACTGGAATCAGTATCTGTCTGCAAGAAAATTAGATAATCAAAGAAATTGAACAATGTAAATCAACAAACATTTGAGTAATTACTTTGGCATTGTATTTTCATTGCTGAAATGTTCTCCCAAAGAAACTATGAAATTTTTTTGTATGTAATAAACCGGTCACTTGTGTTCTACTCACCCCTCAAAAAGCACCCAACTGGAGACATTTTGAAAACATAGCACTTATGCATGCACAGTTTCTGACAATATCACTATCTCTATTGTTAGATTTTACAAGAACAAATACCCATTCAAATGACACAATTACACACACAAAGTATTTGAAATGACTTTTCCTAGATGTGCAAGTGATTTCATGTCTGATAATCTGTACAGACATACTTTAGATCCAAGCTTACATTTTGATAAAGTATATCAGGAGGATATTTTCATTGAAAGCTGTATTTTTCTGTTTTTGCAGCTGGCATTAGAAATTGCCTGTGAATGTAAACAAAGTATACATATCCATATGTGGCACTCAGAAATAACTGTATTAACAATTTTGCATGTGAATGTTGCTTTGCATGTAGAAGAACAAAAGAGAATAAGTTTGTACCTCTCTACTTGGAGATAAACCATTAAAAAATGGAACAGAAAAATTCAGCAGACGGATAAATATTGAAGCTAAAATTTCACAGAACATCATTAGACATCAAAGAATCTGTAAATAAATACATACTTCAGATCTAGTACACATTCAAGTCATGTTATTTCCTTGAATTACCAATTCATGTGTAAAGCAAGTGTTGGAAAAAAATCTGTGAAGAAATACGCAGTTGGAATTTGGTACACATAGCTTTCCCTCTCTTCATTTTAAATGATTGAAAAGTCCATATTTCCAGCTACAGCTGTTACATTTGCCTTGTCAGAGTAGCTGAGGCTGAGTCCTTACAACCAGAGTTCCTCATTCTCCGCCCCGCCATATCTTTTCTATGCCCTCAGTTAAACCAAATGACTGGTCCATGACTTATGTACCTGGACTCACGATGAAATAGCAGATACCTCTGACAGTAGAGGAATGAGTAGGTATACACACGGGCAGAGGGTCAGTTACAAACTCTTAAATGCAATAAATTAAACTCTGAGTAAAATCATTACCATTTAACATTCTTTCTTATACACGTGGACTGAAAGTGCAACACGAAGAAAAGCCATTTAACAACTTCATTGGGTCCATGATTTTTCCAAGTATTTTCACTTTTGCTCACAAGTGACACCAGTACATATTTCAAGCACCTAAAGTTGTCTAAATACTAGCGCCCAGTTCTACCTAATAACTCTTTTACCTCTTTGATTACTTTGTAGAATATGCTTCTTAGAGTATACATTGTATGTTTTTATACAGAACCACGTAAAATGACATTCTTACAATTGCAAACAGGCCCTCTCCACATTTTTCAAGCATACCAATACACTCTTTCTACTCCAGGCTGATACTTGCCAGTTAAGCAAAATATTTTTTTCTGCCAGGTTACTGTGTATGGAATAACATCTGATCTTACCTCTCCATTTTCCAGAGGATGGATCTTGGAATAATAAGAAGTGCATATGACTTCATCATCTTTTATATAGGATGGAGTTCCAGGACGGGGATGAATGTTGTAGCGCGTCAGGCACTCACTGTCTGTGATAGCATAATACTGCCATGGCTGATAGTCTACACCATCCAGAGAACGCTCTAATATCCAATTCCCAGGTCGAGGTGAGTTAGCTGCTTTCACAATAACATACGCAATCTGGAAAATCTGGAAAAAAAAAAACAGCCAAATTATTAAAATACCTATAAATATGTGATTAAAAACTTATTCCAATTTCTGACTACCTATCAAACTAACAAGAGGAAATATGATAATGTTTGTTTGATTTTTTTCCCTATAAATGCAATATGGCCTTAGATTCCATCAAAATTATTTAGCTATAGAAATAAACTCTCCATTAACTTTTCTGAAAAAAGATTTGTTGCATTAGAATCATAGAATATCCTGAGTGGGAAGGGACGCACAAGGATCATTGTGTCCACTCAAAAATCAGACCGTATGTCTGAGAGCGTTGTCCAAACACTCCTTGAACTCCATCAGGTTTGGTGCTGTGACCACTGCCCTGGGGACTCTGTTCCAGTGCCTGACCACCCTCTCGGTGAAGAACATTTTCCTAACACCCAGCCTGACCCTCCTGGCATTAGGCCAGGACAGACTTTGCAAATAGAATTAATAAGCACTCTAAATTTCACATAACTTAGTAACTAATTGCTAAGCTGCAGTTTCAACCAGACATGTGCAAAGCTTATGTTCAAATATTTTCAGTATGAATAAATGATTTTGTTTCTGTTTGTGTATTTATACACATACACTTTCTGCAATGTTTAAAAGTTGCCAAACTGTGTTGCAACTTCATTGCTCTTAAGAAAAAACATAGGTTTAAGCCACTGAAAGGTAATCACATCCTACTGAAACCATTCTATGAAAAATTCTTGTTTAAATCACATGACTCAGCACAGTGGCCATAAATAAGCTTTACAGGACAGAGACACATCAAATATCACTATAAACAGAATGCAAGCATGTAATCAGTGCTTATTATGGTCCATTTCACCTGCCTTTTCAATTGATTTATCAAGGTTTATTTCTGTTTACAGGCTTGCTGGAATGCAAGCCACAAACAATACATTTGCAATTGCAGAATGACGTACATTAGTGACACAGTATTATTACTTTTTTTTAAACTGAGTAACATCTAGGTGCTACTGAGCTAAAACTGAGTAAAACTGAAGCTAAGGAAAGTAAGCAGCTATTTCCATCAGAAAAGCAAAAATATAAATTTGCTGTATGATCTAAGATTCAGTGCTGTGAGTCTGCACATGAGGATACCAGAGTGCATCATGGAAAGAACACTGTTGATGTAATACTTAACACTTTCTATATTGGATAGTCATTGTAAAGAAGCTGCACAATTCAGACTTAGTCCACACTAAATCTGATGTGAATATATAGACAATTAGTAATGCAGGTTTAAGAAGATCCTACAGTAATCAGTGAAAGAAACAGTAGGAAGATTTTGTTTTTTAATAGCCACAAATATTATTAGAAAATAGAAATCGTTCTAAGTGGCAGAGCACTGCAAATACTACAGTATATTTTCTGATGGCAGCAAAGAAAATATTTATCTCCAATTGTCATTCCTGCCTTTTGTAAAGAAGCCAAGAATATGGCGAGATCCACAACAGTTTCAAAGTCATGAAGTCAAAGTACTAACAACCAAAGTTTTTCCAGTGGGAATAAGAAGTGAGTGAGGCTGTATTTATTTCAGCCTGGAAAATATGTGCATAGCTGTGCATTTGTGAATCATTATCTCAAGTTATCAACATTTTTCTTTAGTAGGAAAAAAGAAAATCTCCAGAGACAAGGAGAAACCTGAGTTTCATTCCACTGTTCCAGTAGGACTCGTACAAGCACTTGTCCCATTTCACAAATGCCATTTCCTCTCTTAAAAACAAACAAACAAACAAACTTCATTCATAGATATATTCCATTGTGGCCACAATTAACTGTAACTATACTGGGTCACAGTCACAAATACTAATTACAACAAACAGAGAAAAACAAAACATTAATATACCTCCCCAGACTGTTCCCCCCACCCAATTAAGCTCTTTAAAATGAAAGAAAGTAGCTGGAGTGTTTAATCATTTACTGTTTCCAAAGGGAGGTAATGAGCAACAGATATATTTTTAGGAACTAATTTATTAAGAGTTATTTTGTACATTGTCTTTAGCATGAGTAAAGAATCCAATGTACAAAGTAAATTATATTTACATCAGGATGATCCAGTCAAACCACATAAACTCGTTCAGGTCCAGCCATTCAGAATAGAGATTTCATTCTGAAGTTGAATCAGGAAGACAGTTGTCTCAGCTTAAAGTCAGAGCTACACTCGTCACTACCACCTCATTACAGACAAGAAACACAGTGTAGTCCATGCTTTAATTGTGCTTTCTAAACAAGCTGACAATAAGAACTAGTGCAGGAAAAAAAAAAAAGAAAAGAAAAGAAAAGAAAAAACACAGTACACTTGATGGCAACAAATGATGGCTTTTAAAGCAAGTCTATGTCATGGATGCAACACTGACTCCTCCCTTTTCCAAACAACAGGAGAATTGTCTTTCTTCAGGTACAAGAATAACCCTTTCTTTATTGTGGAGTTGCTTAGCAAATCATGTTTTGGTTATTATAATACAACAAGCTAGAGCTTAGTGGCATGAGAATACTAATGCCAGTAAAGTCTAATGTATCAATGAGCTTTGCTGTATTTGTTTTCACAATTAAAAAAAAAAAGTGAAACTACTCTACTTTCTGGAGCCAAGTTTCCTAGTAAATAGTAACACTGAGCTTCTATTCCTACAGGGTAATTCATGGAGTACATCTACTTTACTCTTTAAATAGCACCAGTAAGATGACACCTGTCAAATGATGTAACAACTGTACAATCTTAGAGCACATCTGGCATAATACAAGTCCAATGGAACATAACCTGGAGATCAAAGTTTCCTGATATGAATGTCATAATGGAGCAATACCAAGCTGCCTGGTGGCACGTAATAGTCCATTAACACAGCTGCCAAAGTACAGCTGGTGCTTTTGTGTACTTACTCTCCTCATGTGACCATAGTGTAATTACGGGAGTGGGAGGGAAATAGTCTAAATAGTCCTTTGAGCTATTCTCAAATTATAGACAACATAAACCTCGAGATGAGAAACAAAATGAGTCTTGGGTCTCATTTTCAGTGGTAATTGTCTCAGCAGTGAGATCTGCAAAGCACATATTGTGAAGTACAGTTCCGTAAGTTATACCACTGTACCTTCTTATGAATGCCTCACAAGACATAGAAAAGTGCATCCTACTATACAGGATAATTTGCTACACTAATATTATTCAGATAGAGCTGAAGTGAATCATTAATCTGCATAGGGTTAGCTAGTGAAGCAGGAAATCTCATTGTGCCTGACTCCCACCTGCACTACTATTTAAAAAATAAATCCTTCAGTTAGAAACCTTTCATGTAAGTCGGAATATCATCATAGAAAAAAAATATAGTACCACACAATTCTGTAAAAGATTTTCAGTATTTCCATTTCATTTTCCAAACAGAGGAATGTAATAGCTCTAATGGAGGCTTCCATCAGCAAATCTGGTATAAACTGCATATCTACTTCTTTACCACAATTATATTGTTGAATATTATTCCAGTTCTGTGGCCAACTAAACGTGGTATTCTTTACTGAGAAGAGTGCAGAATTCGGGCAATGGTTTGTTTCCTCATGTTTTGTTAAACACTGCGGCCCTAAACCTCCCCTAGATTTAACCAGTCATTTACAAGAGCTGTCAGGTACAGCAAAGCAACTCAAACACCCACTGGCCCAGTGCAAAATCCATTCAGATGAGTCAACTAAAATAGCTATTTCAGAACACCCTGCGGGCTAACAGGGTGGTACAACTCATTAAGAGATGCACAGGAAAGAATATTTTTGGACTGCATATAACTTATTATGGGATGGTTTGTGGGGAAAGGGAGGAAAAAGCGCAAGACAGAAGAAAGAGGAGATAAATAGAACCACTTGATATAAATAGCTATCTAGTTGGCATGTTTGTCCTGACCTTGATCACTGCAGCCAGTCCTGTTTTTTCTTTAAATCCTGTTTTGAATTATCTTCCATTTGGGTGGACTCTCTCTTTTGAGTGGGTATGCATGAACATTAGTTAACTTAAAGCTAGACTAGTGAGCAAGTAGAACAGGTCTGAATACCAGCAATTAAGTAGAGCTGCAGTCCTCCAAGGCTCTTATGTCTGGGTGCCAGCAATGAGGGACATCAGTGAGATCTGGGTCCAGGTAGTTGGTAAATTATCTAAGGTCAGCCACTGAAGTGATCCATATTGTGTATATATCCATATCCACATATATGTGTATATATATATATATACACACACATATGTATTTTTTCACATATATGCCACTTGCAGACTTCAGTCCTAATCAGATGTAGAGGAACAACAGCGTGGGGCAGGCTGTGCAGCTGTGTCAGTGCTATGTGTTTATGCAGATGCTGATAGGGCACTGTTGTCTATTTATGCTGATCTTTCCTCTCCCTCTACCTTGCTGCAGTCTGAACATGAAGACACAGAGCCACAGCATCCTTGCATCCATCAGGCTACCCAGTTCAGCAAGTTCTAGTACCTAGCATGACCAGCAATCAGGCATCACATCTGTTACACAGGCTGGGCATCATACATCTCAAATTAAATATTACATTTGCTCTATTTTTCTTTTTGGAATTGCATCTCCTTTTACAGGCTTAAGATATGAAACATAAACCAAATCCAACTACCTCTGCTAATGAGCTAAAGCAGATGTTTTGTGAGTTTGAGAAACAACTCTTTTTGTTTTCAAAGGCCACTATCAACACCTTATGATTCTACATGTTCAGTCATATTTCAGTTCACATATGCTGCTGTGGATTATTGTGTGGATTTATTTAATTAGTAACAGAGAGTAGACAGTTTTGATGCAAGAATTTTCAAATGACTGGCTATTTAAAAATAACTAACCTTCTCATTTTAGTCTAGCATCCAACTCTGAGAGAAAGCCTAATTTAGAAATGGAGTGGCTCTCCAGATTCCTCAAACTACCATCTAGCACGTGTCTCTTTGTATCACTGTCCTAAGAGACAGTGACACGTGACACTGGCTTCAAACATTCTGCTCACAGTTAGAAATTCTGTAATTGAAAATGTTGGCATGGGGCAAGGGCGGGGGGGAGATGCTTAGCAGGATTCAGCTAATACCAATTTAGAGAGTTGAACAGCTCCCTGCCATGCTGCAGTTTGCCTTCTAATGACAGTGTCTCTCCTGTTCATCTGAGCTAGCTCCAACAGAAATGCTACTACCAGATGGGGAATTTGGGCTGAAAGATGCACATGCTTCATTCCAACATAGCGTTTTTTTTTTTTTTTTTTTTTCCCATGGTGTTGCAAACAATTCTGGTTACTAGCTAGCAGGGCATCATCTGTCCCAGAAAAAAATGTAGCTAAGAATGTCATGCAAAAACAGGATGACCACAGCACTCTGTGGGAAAAACTGAGAAAGATTTTACCATAGCACACCTTGAAAAGCACTAAAGGTGGGTGTCTCCAAAGCGTATATCTTTTCTAATTAGACAAAGATTGACTCAGTCTCATTCAGTTAATACCTGCAAAACTGTAACCTTCCACATGTATTTTAAAAAACAGTTTAAAAATATCTCCACTTAGAGCAATCTTGGCTTTTTCCCTCCACTTTATGTAACTGCTAAAGAGTCTCAGGTTCCTTTAAAAAAATGTGTTCTTCTCCTTGAGAAAAATAAATCCTTTATTAATACCTCTCAACTTTTGCTCGTAAGTAAAAGATGATTATAACATGTCTTTTTTTTAAATAATAATAAAAAAGAATTCTATTAAAAGAGTGCACTTTATAAAATGTCAAACTGTAAAGCTCTCAAGTTGTCCAGCTGTTGAATATCTAAGATACATTAAGCCAAACAGAAGGAGTCAGTACCTGTAAAGTTTCTGGCAATGTCAGCTTTGTTCTTTATAATTTTCTCTGTTGGTTTTCTCCATTACCCACTATTCAGCTGTTTGTGAAGGCCTGATAAATAGCTGCTTTCTGTTGACCTTATTTCCTGCTCATCATTGGCCTAATGTACACCAGAACTGAAGGCTAAAGTCAGTAATTTCTTTTCATAGCACTTTTAAATAATAGCAGGAAGCAATTCCTTTCCTCTTTATTTCCTAAGGCTAATCACTTATTTCCACAGACAGAAATCATGGCGAAGAAAGGAAAATTGATGGAAATGCCAATATTCAAACTTTTTTTTTTCAAACCTAGACAACAGAATAGAAGAATAGAAAAGATGGTTCTTTTATTTTGGTGCTAAAACACCAAAAATTAGAAAGTAAAATCTTTTTTCATTGATCCGAGAACTGATACTTAGCCTGAGTCCAGCAGCATAATGAGTATCCAGCGTAAAAAGTGTTCTTAATTTCCTTCAGTGAGGTTCCAATGCAGTGTCCCCTTACCAGCTGCATTTCAGAGTGACCTATGTATTCCTCTAGCCTGAGAAACAAAGATCTATTACAGCCAATTTTTAGGCTCCATTTCAAAGCTCAGCAATGAACAAACCTTGAAATCTAAACAGCTAAAAACTATTCTCAATCTCCTCACCTATTACAGACATATCAAACATTTACATTTTATTTCCATAATGAGAATATCAATTTTAGTATAGATAAAACTCCTTAGATACAGGAATAGCACATAAGAAAATGCTTTTCCTAGAGAACCCTTAATTTTCTTATGAAATTTCTCAGATTTCCCTCTACCCTCTACCTTATGCCGATATCTGAACAAATACTTCTACAACCTGCTAGCTAAAACAATGGGCAATTAAAAACAACCTTAAGCATATTTCATCAAATCATTTTATCAATATTGACACAAAGCTGCAAAGCAGTACATGGCATCTGTATGACAAAGTACTTTCTTGCTATTAGGACCTGCTCTGACTTCCCTAACTCTTAACTTTCACACACAAAACATTACCAAAAACAAATTAGTCAATTAACAACCTCTCTCTTAACACACATTCAGCGTTCCTTTTTCTTACCACAGGTCTCATCATGTGTAGGAAAGAATCTTGTTGCCCATCTTGTAGTGTACACCTTACATTTTAATAATTCTATGATAAAAGGCTACCATAACAGCAGCACTATTTCGTGACCACCACTACCAGCTGCAAAACTTTTTTTTTTTTAATTTAGCTTTTAATTCATTACAAACTATTCACTAATGACATATTTCTTCTGTAAATAGAGCAGAATTTTTTCAAGACTGAGCCTCCATTATTTATCACGCCACCAGTCTCCCAGACTCTGTGACTTCCTTTAGCACCAGAATTGCCAATAGTACAAAACCTCATTCATGTAAGAATGTACATGTGCCACTCAGGACTCAAGGGTTATAACAGAGTATTTAGGACCTATATCCTGAAATTATTTGCCCAAAGCATGGAAAGGTTCTCCTAGTAACAGCCAGAATTAGAGAAGAAAAAGTGATATGTATATTTATTGTAGTCATCCAGGGAAAATGTGAGGCAAGTAACTTCAGAAAGAAAAACTATAAATTCTTGAACCTCTTTTTCTAATCTTTGTCAGTGTGTATTATGATGAGAAGCTGAAAGGAATTGCTTAGAAATCTTTCTGACTAACCACAAAGCAATAAAGTTAGAGTCTGATTTAGTGAGGAGCATAAAAAAATTGGGCAAAATAATCCTGCAGAGATTTATTGTTAATACTGCTGCTAGCTAGGCTGAGTTGCTCTGTATATGGTGGGTATTACAGCTGATCTTTCAGGACTAAAATGGCTTCCTAGCATTCCAGGAAACATTGAAGAGTATCCCTGCCTATACTATTGCACTGCTCAGGAAAAGCTTTATTTTTTAACATTGCAGAAAAGTCAGCTTGAGTAACTTTACAAACACTTGTTTATCAGAACATCTGAATGCAGCAGGTAGTACTGGAGTGCCAGCTGGCATAGGTGTGCGCTCTTGACACTCAGCAAGAATAAAGGTCACTCATTTTTCTTTAGACTTTTGCGTTGAGTGATATGAATGTGTAAAAACTTTATTCTGAGACAGTAACTAAGGCCTCAATGACATCTGTCACCAGTGTTATACAGAACATGCACTCTCTCCAAGCATATTCTCTGCTTCCCAAAAAGCCAGGTGGAAAACTACATAATAGAAAATATTTATTCCTTTATTCCCACTGCTTGCTAACCTGTCTAAACCAGATAATTCTTAAAAATGAATTCTTAAAAATGTTCACTGTGATGTCAAAATACTTACTACAGGTTTGTTTGTTTTCACAATTACTAATAATTATGTTTTCTAGGTATGTTTGCTATAAATCATCACTGATATATTTATGTGGTGCTTGTGGTTTTTTTGTTATTTTTTTTTTCTCCAAAACATTTCATTATAAACTAACTTCAAATACATTAGTTTTGCTTTGGTTAAAAAGAATACCTGAAGGGCAAAGTAGGCTTTGTTTCATACTATAGATAACTGATTATTGCATTACCAGCAAACTATGAAACCAAAGAAGTGAAAGGAATGACTAAAGTGTTCAGATTTATATTCAGGCAAGAGAAAAGAAACTAAAAGAAATCACTTTCATAACAAACATCCAGGTACATGTGTAAAAATTGGCTGGGGACGTCAATAAAATAGAACAGATGCCATCTATTTATTTATTTAAATTAGTTCCACATTCTCAGTTTCATGGTTTAGCTGCATCTTTTAGGCTTTCACTTTAACAATCCATTACCGCTTAGGTATAACTGAACCAGGCAACTGGACTTACAATTAAAAGAAAAAAAATTTTTTTCTTTGTGTGTGTGGGGGGAATTAAGTGCTTTGTATTCAAGTGTTTACATTACTTTAAAACAGAATGATTAATGTGCAAGAAACACCACCACCAAATATGCAGGATGACAACTCCGTTTTGCAGACATGGACTGTAGCTTATTGCCCCAAAGCTCATAGATCAGTAGTTTTACTTTAAAGCTTTACCATCAGTTGAAGCCGGCAGAGAGTGCCAGCTGCTCCTGCGAGAGGTGGGACTGCTTTCCCACTGCCTGCAGAAATATGCGCTTGTTCCTCCCCCCTGCTGGCATCAAAACCTGACAGAACAAGCCAAATTAGCAAATTGATCTAGCAGAAACCTACACCCCCCCAAAACAAGACAAGACTAGTTTCAGTATCAAGGTACTGATCCGGCTTTGTGTGTGGCAGCACAAGTGATAGTGCCAGACCAAGGGACACAGCAATATCTCAATATTAGCCTGTTTGGAGAGGGAGAAACAGCAACCATGAAGCTGCAGTATCACTGTCTGAACAGGCTTTGCTTCCATTCACACTTCTCTCTTTAGACAAATATTTGAGAAAATGGACAAAACAGATTGGCTTTTGCTTGTGGGAAGACTCAGATCAATCTTAATTTCCATTAAATTACTTCTTGGTTTGGGGATGAAGAGAAGCCATAAAGTTTACTGTCATAGAAGCTTTCTGGGAAGTGTTTCAGACATTTAAAGTGCATGACTGTAGTAGAAGAGAAAGAGAAAATACTAACCAAAAACCTATGCAAAATCTTTGGACATGTATACAAGTTTAACATGGGAAGACCAACTGGCACTTAATTTTCCTAATCTGGTTCTTGTATCCCAAGACTAGACACTGTTGTAGAATAACAGAATGGTTTGGGTGGGAAGAGACTCAAGATCATCTTGTCCAGCTCCCCTGCCAAGGGCAGCGAAATCTTTCGCTAGATCAGGTTGCTCAAAGCCCCATCCAACCTGACTTTGAACACTTCCAATGATGGGACCTTCACAGCTTCTCTGGGCAACCTGTTCCAATGTCTCACTGTTTCTTCTTTATATCCAATCTAGAGTCTACACTCTTTCAGTTTAAAACCATTGTCCCTTGTTCTGTCACTACAGCTCTTGTAAAAAGCTTTTCTCCATCTTTCTTATAAGCCCCCTTTATATATTGAAAGTTCATTAACCTTCTGTTTATTCCTTCAGCTATTCTGATATTTAATATCAGAAGTTCTTCATAGAAAGCTAGCTGTAATCCTGCCCCCCCCCAAACATATTTGATATTCCAGAGCAGAGAAAAACAAAGATATCCTAGTGATATACATATTTCTTATACTACTTTGCAAAGGCTATTTTAATCTCGCTGTGTTGCACTACACATTTAGATTCCTTAGCCACTGTTTTGTGGACTATTATTAAAATAAAAAATAATTAATCTATATTAAAAGAAGCAGTGCTGCTGTGAAATACCTTATCATCCAGTGTGCCTTGTACTTCACCATGGCTGCAAGAGTGACTTCAGTCAATCAATAAAGGATGAGTTTAAGTGGTTCTAATTGTGTGGTTCAACCGTACAGAGAGAGCTCAACACAAAGCATTCCACTAGTCTTTTGAAACCAGACAGCCAGGATAAGGTTCCAGAATCCAAAATCATGCCCCAACTTCTAAGTGGTCAAGACTAAAAAACTTTGTTATTTCTTCCTCAAGAAGAAAACTAATTGGATGGGGATGCAGACTAAGTAAATTCATAGTATTTGCCACTTAATTTGCAATATGATACAGTTCCTAGAACGTGCATTTCCAATTAGCCTTGGATAGGCAATCTTATTTACTAGAAAGACAAATAAATGGCTAGTCAGAGAAGGAGGCATTATTTTTGAAATAACACAAGTACTCCAAGCCAACCCCTCCTATAGACATCGTTTTGTAACCCCCGCAGTCAAACACTAGAAGGGAGAGGGAAGGTGGCCAGAAGTGGGCACAGAAGTGGTAATGGAAATAAGAATTTAATTGCTCATATAAGCTTTCATTAGAAACAGCCATTCTTTAAATTAAAGATAGTAGGAACAGGTAACCTTCCTCATTCTGGCCACACATCTGGGCAACATCTTCAATACGGTTCTGCAAGACAGCGCTTGTCATGTTTGCCTCAAGTCATCCCTGGCAAACAAACATGTGGTCTCTATTGCTGTGTGACAGTGATGAACTCTGAAACGGAGCTGTGCTCCCCCAAGAGACTTGGCTAATGTTGTGTACCAAGGGAACTGACAGATGAAAATAACATTTCCTTCAAACAGCTACCAACACAACAGTCACGCTGGCAAAGCTAAGGAGCAAGTGACAAGCAAGGTCCCACAAGTAAGGTGTCTTCGCAGAAGCTTTCTCCTCTCTCATACTTCCCCCCTCCCCTAACACAGGTTAGCAATATCACATTAAAACATGGCGGAATACCACCATTTTGGTGCATGTAGCGTCTGATAGGCTGAATGTAAGAAGGCTGAACTGGACTGTTCAGACAGAGCTTACAATGGTACATCCACATTAGCTTTTTAGCTCAGATAAGCAGCATGGTTTTGAGGTAAATCTCCTAGCTGCTCCCATTTAGGTTCACATCATGAATAGACTTTAGAGCTCACAAAGAGGATTCTTTCCAGGAAAAAGCTAAACCAGGAGAACATGCTTAGAAAATTCATTTTAGCTGCTAATGGACATTCAGCCCATGATCTAGAACAGAGTTAGTCCAAAGTAAATCTCCTATCAATTTAGCTGGTTCACCAGCACCAAATAAACACAAGTCCTCTCCTAAGTCTACTTCCCTCTTTTCCCCTGTGACACACAGTTTGCTAATGCAGGAACAACTGAAGTATCAATATTCATATTTTTCCCTCAGTTGCTTTCAATTTTATTTTATTTTTTTTTTCAAATTATAGGTCATATTTCACACTATGCATGACAGTCCTCAGCATAGCAGCAGATGTATAAACACACTGAATTTTTGGTTGCATTCAATACACAATCTCTAAAAAATAATAAAAATTTAAAAAAGTAAAAATCAAGAATTATGAAGCACAGTACCAAAATGATGAATCACAGTACCAAAATGATGAATCACAGCCCTTATCATGCATGTCATATCCATAACTTAGCTATGAAACATTACTCTTAGGAGTTTATTATATGCTATTACTGATGTTTGTAGTTGTCCTACCTATGACATCAAGGAACAAAAGGAAGCATGTTCTTCCTCCCTAACGATCTTTCTTTGTTTGGTGGGGACAGTGCACATACAGATTCTCTGTTTCCCTTCACTGATAAGAGGGGTTTTTTTTTCCCTCCCTTTTAAGCTTTTCCCACAGACTGCCACGCTGAGCTTTTATAATGCTAGTCTGAGTCCTATCCTGTTACTTTCCTGTCCAAGCCCAAATCTCTCTATTCATCTGGTCACAGCTTCCTAGTTCTCTCATTTCTGTCTTTTGCTACAGAACCTAGTTATACAGTCCTGTGTAGAGAAAGCACAAGGAAACACTCAGTTTTGCAATTCTTTTCCTCTTCCTAGCATTATTCTTATTAAGGATAGGTGATATATGCTCATCTATATGTGTGTATATTTTGTATTCATGGGTACTGAAGTGAATCAAATAAAGAAATTCAAAAACAAACCTATACCCTCCATCCGAATTGTATTTGGACAACACAGAATTACAAAATAATGAGTTCAGCATTAACAGAATATTGCTGTCCACTTTTCGTAAATACTTCTCAAAGTGCTTCTGAGAAGGTCAAGCATTCTTCTACTTCCAGTTATTCAGTTCTCTATCTAGTTTCAGAAATCCCATTTCCCAAAGCATAACGTGTGCCACTCGAACAGTGAAGTCCAAACTTACATTCCAAAGAGTACTGGAATACACTTCAGGGGAAAGGGCAAGTGGGACGGCAGTGATTTCTACACGGAGGCAGAACACAATATGTTAGAACCCTTGCTTCCTTCCCATGGAAGGAGGAAATGAAAAGCAGAGGTGAAGGAGTTGGACACTATTAGTGCTTAAGGAACTGAAAACTGATGAACTGTGGTCTCTTTATAGAGAAAGGAACTATATAGCTTAATCAGTGATTCTTGCTGTTGCACCAGATCTTATGAGGCTCCGAGGAATGTCAACTACTTTCTGTTTCTCTAGAAATATATGCCTGGAAAAGATTTCCTGGACACTGAACTGTTCCTCCACAATCTCAGTCAATTAAGATATACTTATTAAATCCAGCAGTTACCGACAGAGCATTAACCCTGGATCCACCCAGAGTTCATTGACATCTACAACTCACATAAAATATTCCAGCACCATTAAAAAAAAATGTAGTGTCTAGTAAGAAAATCAAAACTCATATAAATATGCTGCTGGCATAAATATCTTCACAATACCAAGGATATTGCCAATGTCCTCGTTCCCACAACAGCAGGGAATTTGTTAATGAAAGTGTCCTGATGTGTGTAGAAATTGGAAACAGATGGGCTGACCACCTCACCTCAAACTACCAACTGGTTTTCCTGTGTTATTTGCCAATTTTCTTTAAGAAGATACTCTACTAATCTTCCACATCACTGAAATCATTGAACCAACAGGATTTCAGATAGCATGAATACGGGGAATATATTCACCCTGGAAGTCCAATCATTTCTGTTTTGCAACCTCCCTTTTCTGTACTTCTTAAAAGAGTATAGCTCTTCAAGAGAAGGAGCTTCTTTATAAGAGAAGGCTTATTTTCTCTCCTATGAAACATTGCGCTCACCGGACCCAAGTTAATTTTGTTGCACTTGAACCCATCACTCTTAAGGCCAAACCCGCAGACCCTACATAGCCAGCAGGAATTAAAGATGCAGAACACATTCTCTGTATATTTGTGAGTGCTTCACAGATGAAGCAACCCTAGCACACTGGTGAACCTACCCTGCCAAACTCGACTCTCCAGTTGCAATAAATAGAGTAGCTCAACTTCTCAATTTTAACCTCCATTTAAATTTGTCTGCATGACTCCCAAATAAATCTACACTCATATTTTGATCTCTATCCACTTTCTGGGTGAACAGCACTGTAAAAATAATTTCAGATGCACAGCTATGAATTTTGTTCCAGAATATTCTTGTAAAATAGATAAGATTGTCATAATGGCTAAAATGTCTGGAAACGTGAAGGGCTAACAGCAAAGATACTGAGAACAAAATAGTCTCAATTTTCAACTTGTATTTTTATAATACAGATGGGGTACAAATTTCAAAGGCATCTTACTGAATTAGAAGCCTAGCCTCCATTACATAGGAAAGCTTTTTATAAATACTATGTTACACCTCAGCTGTTGGGAGAGAACAAATAAACAAACTGCATTTTTTCCCAAGCTAACTGAAAATATTTTGACTCCTTCTAAGTTAAACTGTTTGAAGAAGTAAAATATCTTTGTTAATTATTGCTAACTGGTATACACCATTTTTAATATGGCTGTACTGCATAATAAAAAATATGCAGCTGCCCCCAAAGGTCAAGAATTATATAAATGAAAGAACTGTAATTATTTTCCTGATTTTTTTCATGAAATTAAGATTTGCTGAAAGCATTCCATGTACTGTCATAATTACTAGTAATAACATACAAACTAATGCATTCCTGCAATTTACAGTCCATTACTTGTAGATTTGTCATATTATTTCCATCCCACAAAAAGAAGTCAAGCATTTTTGTACTTAAAGCGAGAATTTATCAACACAAACATAGCAATTACTGAATCTCACATAAGCCAAAAGTAAAGAACAAAATTTCTTTTAAGTGAGGTCTCAAAGATATCTGGTGACCTTCATCCATTCACAGTGGCTACTATACATGACGCTAGCTGGAAGGGAAATTTCATATTTTACTGACTATTTTAATAAAGCCTACAGTGTTGCATGTACAAAATACCCAAACGAGCAAACAAAAACTCCTAATATTCCTCAAAACCTAAACAACTCTAATTTCTTAATGAAAATTCTAAAAGCCAAACTGCAGCATACTCCTTACAGCATTTTGCTGAACAAAGCTGTTGTTCTGTTCACGTAAGATGGTGAGCAAACACACCTTCCTAACTACATGGGCTACTCACATCATAAACAGATAAACAGTGTGCCAGACAGCATCAGTGGCACAAGGTCATATCCCAGCTCTCTGACGTACCCAGGAACCTCAACACTGCTCCTCTTATACTTCAGCCAGTGCAACTGAATGGGTTTAAGAGAAGGTATCAGCATTAGTCCTGTGAAAGGCCCACCAAGCTTTCTCGGACCAATAAGCAAGAGAACATGGTGGTGGTGTGTGTGTGTGGGGCGGGACACAGGCTCATACTTAAGCCTTGTCTCACTTAAAAAAACACACCAAAACAACACCCCCTCCACACACAGACTAAAACAAACCCACACAACACAGTGTAGTATTCTCGGACCGCTGTCAAGTGGCATACAAAGAAGCCTTTCAAATACCTTGGAACGATCTGTACTTTTTCTTCAATATAGTCATTGACCCCGTAGTTGCTAGTTCTTTTTCTTGTATACTCAAAGCTAAGTTTTAGGAAGTGCCAACATTTGTTTATTATAACAAGCTAGATACTGATACAACAGCAACAACAAAAAAACAGAAGTTCTAGTTTAGCAGACCTGGCCTAAACAACTACACAAGTAAAGATCACTTGGGTGCTAATTTAGTTCTAATGGCTGAGAGCTACTTAAATATTAATAGATCAGAGCCAACAAGAAGCACAATCCCTTGTTGTACAGGCAAACCAAACTCTGAAAGTTTAAAAGACATTTTTAAAATAACTTGTTAATGCACAGGAACTTAAACTTCCCTAAAAAGTTCAGCTCTGTTGATTGAAACAGAAACGCACATTAAATACTTTTGCAGATACAAGGCCAAGGACACAGATGTAGGACTTTTTTCTTTGGGGGGGNGGGGGGCAATAACAATGAGGGCTCCAAAGCCAGAATGCAAATAATTCTTCCAGGACTCAAAGGCTCTTCCAGGTGTGAAGCAGTAAAGAGACTTCCAAGTACTTCACTGTCACAAATACAAGACATTTACAAGATTTTTTAACCATCAGATCATTTGGATGACTGTTTTCAAGAAATAAAAGGCTAGAAAAAAAAAAAAAAAACTAGAAATCCAAGTATTATACTCATAACTCTGGACTAATTTAAGACTATGATCTCTTCCAACAAAATTTTATGTATGCATGCCCACAGGTGGCCCTGTGCAATACCTTTGGTTTCATTTTATTTTCCATCAAACTATGCTTTATTCAAGCCTCTCTAGTAATCAGCTATTCCTCTCTTTAAGTAAGGGTAAATGAGAAGGAAGGTAGATAAGGACATGCAGGTTCCAATTCAAACTGATAAACTACTGAAAATAGACCAAACCAGAAAATAGATCTCAGTGACCAGATCACAGAGGAAGGGGGAGCTGGAAACTGAAGTCTCTCTCCAGTGAGACAGAGAAAGGGCCTTCTCTTTTTTCTTAACACCTGGAAAACAGAGTATGTTTCCTGTGTCTATGGCTGGCCTATATTTTTCTGCAACTTGAATAAGACTAGAGAACATTTAAGGGGGGGAAAAGAAAGATTGCTTTGTTATCTAGTTAACTGAATATCAAAATGGTCGAGTTTAATAACATGATGAATAACTTTGGTACCAGGTAATAGCTCTGTATTTATCTTTGCATAATGAAAATTTTCCTTCAGCCCTCAAATCCACTTGCTTATATACCTGGAATTCATATAGCATTTCTGTAAGCATCAAATAACTGCATTCTGTATGGCTACAGCTGTCAAGCACGATTTCAGTAACAAAAGGCAATTTATTTAAAGACCTCTTTAGCTAAACTCCTCCTCTTACTCTCCAGGCTGTCCCTCAAAATAACCCACCACATGTGCATAGATCTCTAGCACAGCTGAAGTATTGTTGGAGTGAATAGCACTATATTATTGAAACAATAAACAACATTAGTCTAAATGTAAACTTTTATTCATGAGTACATGGAACATTCTTTTAATTGACTTTACAGAGCCAAACTGGAAGTTATGTTAAAAAAAAAGAAAAAAAAGGAAAAAAAGGAAAAGGCTGTATTTAATATAATTTTAAACACACCTTCATAAAAACATGTACAAAATAATTGTTTTTACTTTAGTACATTATGTTACAATGAATGGGTCAATCAGCACTACCCATATAAATGAGAAAAAAAATTACAGGAGAAGCCAAGAGTGTCTTCATAATATAAAAGCAAAACAGAGCAAAGAGGAAAATAATCCAGGTGAACTATTGTGCAAGAAAGAAAGCCCTTGTAGAAACAAGCAAACAGAATAAGTCTACCTGTTGAAGGTCCAATGTGATGGTCACATAATGATATTCAATTCCATTCTGGATACTAGGGCTTTGCCACCAAGTGTTCTTGCCATCAATCGCATTTGTTATCGGATGTCGTTCTGTTAGAGCAGCAGAAATATGTAAATATATTTAAGAACGATTAAGAGATTTAAGAATGATTAAGGTTTTAGATCTAAATTCTAGATTCAAATACAAATACAGAACTAATGAGGCAGCACATTAAAATAAAAAGTAGGAAATATTTTTTCCTTTTACTCTTGGAGCACTGTCTTATGCTTATTATTACTAGAATACTCATCTATATTAGTTCCTCAATTTTGGTTAGTATTGCGAAGAGGTTATTCAGAGTACCTAAATAAACACAATTGGAGGCTCTCCTGATTCTATAGGAAACATAGGCATCTAAATCAGATGATGTGAGCAGTTCCTGCAATCTTCAGAAGTTTTGAATACTGAAAAGTCATTAAATGTTGCAACAGAAACAATAAATCAAGAACCTGAGATCTGGTGTGCAGGGAAAGTAGAGATTAGCGTAATACTTGCATTTCTGAGCACACATGGCAATAATTCCGGAAATAATTCAGAAATTATTACAGAGGAGATGATTCATAAATTATTACAGAATATATTTCTCAACAGGAAAACCGTCTGACTCACATGTGTACGAAGATGGCTTACTGGGTTATAAACCATTCATATCAAAGTCCAAGATGTATTACTTTTCATGCCCATATTTACTTTGCTGCAGTATCCCAAATAAATCCCAAATAATTGTGATAAAAAATTATTTACAGAGTGGAAATATTATTAGATTACAAGATCTTCTAATTTACTGAAGTTTGCTTACACAGTATTTTAACGTTACTTAGACTGAGAAAAATAGCACTCAACTTTCTAGTTGACTTTTTATGGCCAATTCATGACTGTCGCCTGTATGAACTGGAGACTACCAAAATCTCAATTTTAAAGGATACAAGGTTCTACCTGATGTATTTTGAAGTTCCTGATTACCTAGAGCAAATCTGTACATTATGGTGAAAATAACCCAAATATAATTCAAATACAGTAGGTTTCTTCTATGCAGATTCTGTCAGCAAGAATGTAACAAGGTAGGAGAAATCTTACCCCTCTCACTATGGATAACTTTCTAAACTGGCAGGCTTTCTGGATTTAAAACTGGAATATGCTTCATTACTAGCTCTTCCTAGGATTCCAAAGGATTAATTCGTGAACTGATTAATTGACTTGTTATTCTAATTATTATTTAAATCAACCAGTCAGATTGATAGTCTTTGTGTCTCTGTTTTCTTGCTACATCAACCACCTGTGGAGGACAGGAGCCCTAGCTCATTAAGGAAAGCCAGAATGTCTGAACATATTTAAAGATACAATTAAAGGTCTTTGTGGGAGTAAGAGAAGGCATGCAAAGCCTACAAAATCGAAAATGTGAAAAAAATTAATTTAAAAGTCAAATTATTCAGTGGCATTAGTGAGCACCAACATCTGCAAGTTAGGATACTGGTGCTACAAGTGATGCTGTTAGTAGCATTATCTTTATACTGAAGAAAAAAAAAAAAAAACAAACACCCATGCTTTAGACGTTGTCAATTCTCACAGCTCTGATCATCTTCACAAACCTTGGCTTTAAATGAGTGCTAGCAAAAAATCATCTGTAAGTCAGACTCAGAGCCCCACAGTGATCATGACAGAAACTGTCTAACTGGACATTCTGATACAAGTCTCTTCAGGTGAAATTAATATAAAGATAAGTCATGAGAAGGACAGTTGGGAGATGAATCAACAATTAACTGTAATCACCATTATGAAAGTTTAAACATAGTTAATTTGAAAACACTGATTAACTGCTGGCATGTTTTACCTACTTAAAAAGAAAGGGAAAATAATACAGTATTTGCAAAAGGGACTGGATTGCAAATGCAGTTCAAGGACTAGTCTCCCTGATGGACAAGGAGGGGGGGGAGGGACGACACACTTACAGAGTGAGCCCATCACACTCTCTTCTTTAATTTGGGCTCACATGTGATTAACCAGGGAATCTGTGTTCATTTCCTACTACAGTAATTAAGGGGAGGCACTCCAGACTCACACATTCCAGGGGGATCATTTAAAGTCTGGTTACATTATGTGGTTCTCCCATTAATGAGCTATCTTTGTTTAAATAAAGCATTTCCTTCTGCCAAATGAACATTTAAAAAAACCTTAAAAAGAGATGAGGTTGGAAACAAAAGGGCAGTCATTCTGAAACCAGGCAGATTCTTAAGTTTAGAAGAGGGTAGGAGCGAGGGGAAACACAGACACAAACCATTCAGATGGGGTTTATAAATACATACATAAGTGGGGGGGGAGGAAGAGGTCTGTACACACATAGATGAGTCTATCTACTATCATAGGTGGAACATAGGGACAAAGCAATACAGCTCTGTTTTAGATTTGGTTTTTGAGTTAAACAGAGTTGATAGAAAAATGATGTGCATGCATGTCTAAATACACTTCTGTAAAGAAATGACAATCTATTGCACAGTGCGTCTGGCTGTCTAAATGCTGCCAAAAAAAAGAAAAAAAAACTGAAATCTTCTGAGTGAGACCCACTGCTATAATGTAACATGTCACCTGAATGCTTATATTGCTACAATACAATCATATGATCTTTCCTGAGAAGGCAGCATTTACTACAATTAAAGATGTCAAAACTTGAAAAACGACCTTGGGGAAAAAAAATAGGTTGCAAATGTGTTCAGACAAATGAAGTAATCTATAACGGGGCAATTACAATTAGCTTTGCAAATACAAAATGGGGAATAAATGGATAGGTAGCCATTTAGCAGGAAAACATCTGGGGATTACAACAATGGCCAACTAGCTAAGTATCTCTCAGTGGTATCACACCATTATAAAGGGGAAATATCTAAGTCAGATGTGTAAACAGCAATATAATCTGCTTGTTCTGAAGCAAACTTGAATCTCTCTGAGGTACTGGTAAGAGCTCAGGTGAATTTTAATATAGATGAAAACCTCTAGAGAGAACTGAGAGAAATGTTCTAGATAATACAACCTATGTGGAGAAAGACAGAAAAGGAATAGATTAGTGTTGAAACTAGACAGAGCCATAATAGCAACCCTGAACTAAGCAAAAGACTTTTGCAAAGAAAATGGGAATAATCCATTCCCTGTATTAGCTGAGGTTAGCAAAAAGGTAACATACTCCCTTCTGCAGGGAGGATGCAGTGTAACTATTAGGAAAAGGCCTCATAGTGGATAAAATAATTCTAGGAAGGGTGGCCCAGGAAGGAAGTTTCTAAGGAGCGGCTTCTCTGGAAAGCTACACCATAGGTTGCTCATCCTGTGTAGAATTAGCAGATAAATCTGTCTTCTTTTTTTCCTCTGTGGTTTTAACCACATGCTTAAGTATGCTTTGTTGTGAGGTAGAAATATATCTAAGCTAAGTTTTAGAGATAAACAATTGGAAAAAAGAGATTGTCTTCAAGAAACTCCATGCATCTGTGGCTATGCTTCTTCCAACATTGCATCTATTCCATTGAAAGCTGTATCAAGAGTCTCCACACCCTCTACCATCTGCAGTGCCAACATACCCAGAAAAATCTGACCAGCTTAATTCTACTCATGTCTTTCATTGCAAGCTTATATGAAATTATACTTGTATGAGTTGTAGGATCAAGAAGGAAGTTCTCTTATTTCTAGTCTTCTGAACTATTCATAACTGGTTAGAAACACGCATCTCTGAACCAAATGATAATAAATTTATATGTGAAAACTGATTTTGCTTGCTGGCAGTCTTAAGAAAAAAAGCAATGTTTGTGCAGATCAGTTTTAACATTAAAACTTAAGCCGTTACACTAAGCAATGTTTCATTGTCTTATCTCCTTTTTGCTGGCTCAAAGTGAATTAACTTCAAGCTAATAAGAAAAAATACTCCCAAACACAACAAAATAAAACTGGAGTTAGCCCTAAACTGAAATTTCAGATGTTGCTTAGGCTGGCTGAAATGTTCAAATTCCACATGTAGGTATACAGGTAAGAGTAATCTGTTTTTCATTCATGGTCAGCATATATCAAGAGAAGTCAACAACAGCTGTAGATACTTAGTTTTCCTAAATCTGAACTTTGGTGCTCCACTTAAACTATCTCAATTAAAAGCTTCAGTTAGCTGAGTATATGTAACAGATACAGATTTTGAAATACTAATGGAAGAGATGGGTAACCTAATTTAAAAAGAAAGAGGTAGACATTTCGTAGTAATCAGGCCAGTGACATACAGCTTTGTCTGCTAAGTATCTACAACCATTGGAAAAAAATCCATTTAAAGGAACGAAATGAAAATGGTGCACGTACGATGTGGAACCCTGCTCCTTTGATCACAAATACGGCACTGAGGGTTCCTTGCAGGCTGTCCAGGAACATGTTCAACAAGTTTGCAGTACATTTCCCGACCCTTTTCTCCACAGGTAGCATTGGTTGTGATGAGAGCATTCGTAGCCAGGTTCAGCACTGCAGGGAACAATCCTGGAAACAAAACAAAATAAAATCATAAACAAAAGTAACAGAGGCAAAAGCAAGGTGAATTTAGTGGCGCAATCACAACTGAACATAATACCTGTTATGGCATCAAAGCAAAAGGCTTTGTTTTCAACAACTACGGGAGTAATGAAGCACAGAAAAGCACCAACAACTTTGGTTTTGAATCCAGAATTTAGAATGAAGCCATTATATTAATGATTTCCTCCTTATTCCCTTCTAAAATTCAAATTAGTAGCCTCTGTTTATATCTTGAGCAGCAGGATGCCAGAGGAGAAAATATGGTACAGAAACATACAAAGCAACATTGAATTATTTTTTTCAGAATCAAACCGTTATCATGACTGCCTACCCAACTGGACTTTGAATCATTGTATGCAAATACCTATGAAAACTCTTTATTACTCTTCCTTTCTGCTTACATCTCCATGGAAAAGCTTTTCCTTCACAGACTGCATCACTTGTCTTACGCTATCTTACTGTTCTGCTTAGGACCTCATTGTCACCCTTGCCATCAGAGGAACTGAGTAATTCATGCAGAAACATGAATAACATCTGCCCCGTGTGGTTTGCTTCCTCCTACCCTTTCCTCAAAAAGAGGATAATATATACAACATTACATCTTCTATGATAGTGCTGTTGTTATTTTTCTCAGGTGCACATGCTGTGTGATATATTATAATTCTCATTCAGCACTAAGCTTAGGCACATGTCTGAGTGCTCTGCTGAACTGAGTTCTATGTAGCAGTAAGCTATAAAAATTATAACCCGTATGAAGAACCATCGTTAAGGTGGCTTACTCTCCCTCCCAATAAATACTGATCAAAACCTTTGAGCTGTGACAAAATTGATCCGTGGAGACAAACTGATGTGATGGGTTGAATGTATACATTAACCCTTCACATGAAATCAATGTTCTGTATCCTCAAAAGCATAATTTGCCATGGCTGGAGGTTAAGCCAAAACAACAAAACCAACAAAATTCTGAAGTGTGGATTGGGATCATCTTCAGATTTATTTGGTGACAATTTTCACAGGCCCCCAACCCACCCTTCTGTAATTCATTCAGCTTATAACCCTATTGTATTATTATAACCTTAAAATAAGGCTTTAATCAAAACTGAATTTGCAATTATTGTACATTGATAAAGCTCCCTTTATAAAGACTTTCTTTTTCCTCACCCACAGATGGAGAACACTATTCAAGTGATTCCTTTCAATCCTTTAACTCCAGTCTCCTGTTTGCAATTAACCTGTATGCCATTTAATTACCAAGCTTGGGTGGTCATGGTACAGCTGTCCTCTGACATTGTGAGTTAGTGACTCTCATGCTCACTTTAAAACAATATTAAACATACCGCTTGTTGAAGGCTACCAATTAGTTACTAACCTGTGCGATTTTTATAGTCAATCAGTAGTTGAAATTTTATTGATTTCTTCTTCTGTACAGATTACAGCCCATTTTCATCACATTTGAGAATCTATACAGTTGTTCTTGCGTTTTTATTCAATGCAATCAGTGATATTTGCTGTCTTCTACAATGGGGGCACATGGTAAAAACAGTGTAAGCATTAGCAGAGTAAATGAATTGTTAATAGCTGTGGAACCTCCTCTGTTGACTTACAGCCTCATTATTCTCTTTTTAGACTGTGTAAAGTTAATAGTGTAAAAGCCAGTAATCATTTAGTCTTAACACAGAGTCTGGCATTTGGTTTGGCATTGAGTAGCTTATTTCCTCAAAAGGGAGCCTGCTAAAAAGGACTCAATGATACTACATGAAATGAATTGCAGTACATAAAATCAGGAAAATTATTCCTTCAAAAATAGCATTAACAGCTGAAAAAGAGCATGCAAAAAGCCTCCAGATCCACAAAGTTATGAAAATATACACATTGTATGCCTATACACAAATATCCATGTTCTAAATTTTAACTCAAATTTTAATTTAAGAGACATAGGTAAACATAGAGTATTTAAGAAGCTCATCAGAACAAAAATTCACTCACAGGTAGCTTTTTTTTTTTTTTTTTTTAAGTGCACTGCAACTTAGGGCAAAAGTACCACACAGCCTCATCCATAATCAGCACAAACACAGGCGCCTAACCCAGCATTAGATGTTTCACTGAAGAGACCGTGTCAAGCACGTGGCATTTCACTCGCTGCAGGCTCGCAGGAGTGGATCTGGCAGGCAGGGAGCAAGAGATGCACAAAGTTCTCCCACCAGCCAGCACTTAGGGTTTGGTATTGATGAACTCCCCAGCACTGGAATTTTAACAAGTTGAAAATTACAGTTAACAACTACCTATTTGAACTTTTTTCAAATAGTCTATGTCTCAAAGAAGCACTAAGAGCATTTGTGTTTGTGCCTACAGCTTTCCTTCAGAGAGCTGAAGGGAAATTTTCTGCATCAGATTGACATTTTGGAATGGGAGAAATAATTCATTTTCCCTTGGGTGGGAGGTGGAATTCACATTTTCTTCCCTTTAAACTTGCATTTCCTACCATGAGATGCCATTTTGGAACATCAAATCTCAGACCACGTTTATGAAAATATTAACTGTTGTTAAATGGCCACATTTACCCAAAGGGGGCATTCCTCTGACACACTGTTTTTTGAATTGTAAATTATAGAGTTGGCAATTTCCAGTGAACATCACACACAATAGGATTTATTGATTGATTCTTCAGAGAAAATCCAAATCTGCTTTAATGACTGATCTAGTTATACTGCGACCTATCTGGTGCAGGAACGAAAGACCCTTGTGACTGATTTTGGAAAGCCTTACAATGCAGCTCAGGATGAAGTCAGGACTGTCAGTGACATTAGTCTGCTCAACTGAGGCACAATCAAAACCAGAACTGGGAGAACAACAGAAATTCTACTCTACCCATTAGGGAAGGGCTATGTGAGGCATCAAGTGTTTCCTGCGTCATTTTTTTTCTATGCAAGTCTGTAAGTTTTCTTAGATGTTCAGAGGAATGTCCACTATAGCTGAAGCAAATGCTTCCCTCCAGCCAGAGAAGTGCTACTAAGCTCTGCGCTAATTCTGGGACAGTGCTTTGCATAGCCCAAAATAAGGCTCAGCTTTTAAATAACATTTGGTGGGTAAGCCTGATGGAATGGAGGAAGCAATGCTTTTCATATTGCTTTCTAGCAATTAATATATAACACTTCCACAAAACAGGCATGCGATTCTGGCAACACAGAAGATGAAAGCATTCGTTATCCTGAATCCTTTAATTAGGCCCTTTGAATTTGAAGTAAAAATGTGAATGTTCATGATGCTAATATACACTGTCTACCCTTTTTAAAATTCACTTCTATCGAACCATAACCCCCAGGAAGTAGACAAGAGAGCTCAGGACACCCCGTTTTATTTTTTAGAGAGCTTTGCCTTATTTTTTTGTGATGATAATCATACAGAAGAAATATTTTAAAAGTGGTGTACTAGTTCTGTGCATCTTAAAAAATCAATTGCTCATAAGGTATAAATTTTATTTAGTTATCGATCTCATCCTGAATTCCATGGCCATCCTGCTATGAAATACTTCCAAAACATGATCTACTATAATTACAGACAGATCTTCTTTCTTTATTGCCAAACACATTTAGTAATCACTTGCTCCAGTGCAAAGACTGGGTAAAATACGTCTGAGTCAGAAACACATTATCTCTATTTTGTGTAGCTCAAGTGCAAGCAGAGAAATTCTATTCCTTTGAACTGCCAGCTACATCAATCTTTTCCCTCCTTTGTGTTACTGGAGAAAAAAATATATATATATATTAGCATTCACATTCATTTCTGTCTTTAAAAAATACCAAAATTCTAACAATTGCAAGGAGAAAAGAGGTAGAAAAGATTGGCTTGTAATTAGACAGTGACTTTAACAGCTTAAGTTCAATTTTTGGTTTTCAACAGATGGCTGTTTCAGGAAGAGAAGAACACTGTCTCAGATTCCAACCTATGAAATAGGTATGGCCATCTTTTTACTTTCCACTTAGGTCTATAAGCATGCAGCATATTCCATGGAGCTTCTAAGCACGGAAGCCTGATAGACAGCTTGTTTAGTGTTGACAGATGATTAATTTATGAAAGGAAAATAACTCAAAAACTAATCAAATTCTTTTAAATGGTGCACCATGCAAGGGTAATCAAGAAAGTTTGCAACCAAAAAGAAACCTGCTTACCTCTTACAGAAGTACTGATGATAAGTCTAGCACATGTCAACAGAAACACTTTTAGAAGAAAAAAAAAAAAAAAGGTAAACTGAACAGCAGTAAATCAGCAGTAATAGGTAGGTGATTTTCATCTACAAGCTCCAATGAACTCAAATCTTGTGTTGCCACTGTACTACTTAAATAGGGTTTGGTGCCAAAGCGCTAACTACTAGTGTCAGTTTTTTTAAAAGCTTCCTGGACCTGAATGTCTGTTTTAAAGAAAAAAATAGTTGATGCTTGGATCAGCATGATATATTGAGACAACTGTTTTTGTTTGTTTGTTTGTTTGTTTTAAACAGAAGCCTCACAAGTCATCCTTTATCAATAACGGAGCTCTTTGTGGATGTGGGCAAGCATAAAAGTATAAGTGATGCACTGAGTTCAACACATTTAAATTCATTTTGACCAGATTCCACAAAGGCCATTAAAGGAACTAAGCTATCATGACATATGAGGGAAGGACCTCTCAAGAGATAATTACAACAAAAAAAGAAAATGGGAAATAACACTGGAAAACCACAGTGATCTTTGTTGAATCCTGTTCTGTTCAACAACTACATAAGTAACTTTAAAAAGAAGATAAAAAGTAATGTGACAGTTTACTGATGATAGAAGTTATTCGCAATAATCAAAATAAGGACAGACTGCAAGGAGTTGCAGAAAAAGTTCATAGTATGGTTTGCCTAGGCCATAAAATGGCAGATGAAAGCGAGGAATGGAAATTAATACACTGGGGGAAAATATGATAGGCTCTGCACCAGCTATTACCACCCCTGGAAGAGTTATAATGGATATTTCAGTGAAAATATTAGCTCAAGGAATAGAAACAAAATGTCATTACATTATTGCATGAATCCATCCATAATGACAACTCAATTACTATATGAAATTCCTCAACTCATCTCCAAAAGGACATGGCAGAACTAAAAGGTAAAGAAAAGTGTGACAAGATCACATGTGTAGATTGACTTCTGAATGTGGAAATTAATAGGATGCGAATCTTCCACTGGGAAAAGATCTTAATGGGAGATGTATCAAATTATATAACTGTACATAAGATCATAAATGTGTTTATCATGGAAGTGAACAAGGTAAATTTAGTTACTTGTATCACAAGTTGGGGCTGATGACTCAATCTACATAAAGAAATTTTCTTCATTGATTGGGATTTTTTATATGTTTATAAATGTAACTGTTTTTCAGTATAATAGAAATTAAATTTTAGAATACATTACTGTAAAATGTTTTATTCCAAAAGCAGGAATGGGTTAAAAAAACAAAAACAAAAACAAAAACAAAACACGATTAGATTAATACACAGAACAAGGGTTCCTCTGGGGCTGTTAAACATGAAGGGCTCGGTGTGCAACTGTCAGCCCGGAATATCCCTAAATCACTTGCTGTTGCAGGTTTCTACCCAGGGAGGCATCACTGTACTCATCTTTTCTTTCATGTTTTTCCTGAGAAACTCTTCCTAAACCTTTCCAGCTTCCAAGACTGAATAGAGTCAATGTTGCTGTTCTAATACATACCTGTAGCTGTTTCTTACTAAGGACACCTACAGCCCCACATCAAGGTCTACTCAAAGTGGAATATAAACTGTAACCTTAATTTTGCTACTGGAACCATAATATTTTGCCAATATTCATTTTTTACACCAGCCATAATCCTCTATACTATTTCCCATTATTACCTTATACCCATAGAGGTCTCATTAATAGCTACTTATTCTGTAGATTCTCAGGACATTCTCTGAGATTGTTGATTTCCTTGCAGTTTTCTGCAAAACAGTATTACCCGATTCACTGTCTTATGTTTTCCTGATCCCACAACATACAGGAAAATAACAGCCCAGCTTCACCTGTTTTCTTTTATGCACTTTTCACACTTCCTCACCAACCTCCAGCTCATAAAAGTTCAATGAGCATCAGTGGAATAAAAACCACAAATCTGATGCCTGGCACCCTGCCCTATTTTGTCATGCCCTATTACCTACTTCTCTGCCAAACTGACAGATTTTCCACATGCTTTATTGCAATAGTTGAGATCAGCAGAAGCACACGAGATACACAAGTAGCAGGTACAAGACATTTTCATAAAGCCTGTCAGCTGTTGAATTCAATCTCACTCTCACCCTCACTCTCCTCCCAAATAGCCTTGTTTGATTGACCTTCAGAGCACACTGCAAGACCTAGTTGATTTCCCTTGCTGAGAGAGGATGGAAGGATTCTAGTGGGAAATCAAAGATATTAACTATATCTCCAGCTGCCGAATGGTGATTACAGGTTCATTATGAAGTGGGGATAGTCACTGGGGTAACCTACTTTTAAAATGTGTCAAGGAGTAGCTACAGCAAAGGAGGGGTACTGAAAATAGATATAAATGTAAACAAAATGATTGCTTTGTACATTAGTTTTCCTACTATTTACCAGTTCTGGCATAATTTTATTTTCTTCCCTTCACATAACCCATGGAGAATTGCAAATACCTTTTCAATCTCATCAGCATCCTGCATCCACAGAACAACTGGTGGGATACATCTCACTAGAAGGACACTGTGGCAATACAGTGGAAGCAAGAATCACCAGGGAAGCACCAAGACCAAGATTATCACCTCTGTTAGGCTTATGCTACCTCATGGAGGAAGTGACAGCCACCGTGAGTGAGAAACAAGGAACCATCAATTAGTAACAGCAGATGGCAGACTGCAGCAGACACCTCCGCATGGAGATGAAGGAAGGAACTGTCTGAGTGGGGGAGACTGGGAAAGAAGAAAATTGGAAGAAAGACCATTGCAATTACATACTGAAAGAAGGCTCTGTAACCTTTGATCTTGACAGATAATGGTTGGCATGTGAAATTTTGCATTCAGTATTATTTAATATCTAGATTGTGGTTACACAGTAATAAGGTCAGTGCTCTATTTTACTGAGAGAAAAATTAATATAAATAATAGCAGTCCCTGCACACATAAGCAAAATGCTCATTTTAAAAAAAAATCATTATTGTTTCTTAATAGTATTTTAAGAATATTTCCAAGGTAGAAGACAAACTTGGGTTTACCAGCTTTGGGATTTCTTTGTGTCTTATTAAAGCACTAGAACTGAGGAAATATTTTTCACCTTCAAAGAAAGCTCTTTTAAGGCCTGCATACTCCTCTCTTCTAAACAGACCAATATTTGGCACTGTGTATTTCCTTCAATCTTCTCAAAATATCCCTAGTCTCTTCAAAGAAGCAAATAAAACAGCCTTTCTAAGTATGTCTAACTCTTCAAGCCAATCTTCCTAGTCTATACTTTGAAATGTTCATGCAATCAAGCGGAGCTGTTTGCCACTGAATTTGTACTAAAAAGACAAAAGAGAATATGTCAATTTCTGATGTTCTAAGAAGTGTCACTGGAAAAAGAGATACTTGTCTGCTGCAGCACGAAGGTATGCTAGTGTGTGGGAACACAGTGGGGAGAAAAAACTGGGACAAAACAAAACAAAATGCTGCAGCAAAGAATAGTTTCCAGCTGTGCACCACAGGGAATAACTTAATGCACTCTATCCACAATGTAGATGAAGAGTTTTATACAACTGGAAAATAAGTCCAATTTGAAGAAATAGCTGTCCAGACACAACAGAGCTTGCAGACTGAAGAAAAATGACACTAAGCCCATTTGTCCAGAAGAAAACAAAACCAGAAAACAACTACTTCAGTCCCCATTTATGTCTGTTGCCCTAAGCCATTGTACATTATAGTATTATTACGTAGTCATCCTTTTTTGCTTCCAAAGGAGGTGGAAATGTACTTCGGGATGTTCAGTGGTAGAATTGGCTTGCTTTTACTCTCAGGTAATTTTCTCTCTTCATACTGAGTAACATTACACACACCCTCCCGCATATTTAACTTCAACATAAAAGACAGTATAATACCCTAACCTAAAGAAGCTTGATAACAAAACTAACTATAATCCTAACAGAGGCACCTGAAAAGGGGTACATTGATTACATAGTAATATTACCTTACCTTTCCACAGCTTAGAGCATTCAAAAGTCTCTAGGGACTTTGCTGATTTTAATAGCAAAACAAAAAAAAGATTGGAAACAGAGTGAAAAAAACTGCTATTGGCTTATACCTATATTATATTGTATAAGATATATGAGCAGTCTTCCACCTTTGTGATGAATTTCTTTTTTCCTACAGCTGTCACAGAAGGCTGTTTAGCAAAACAGAACAGGAAAAATATAGGTGAAGATGAAATCCTGTCTCCTTGACATCCATGGCAGAACCCCCACTGAATCCAAAGCACAAAGATCTAATGGGCATCCCATTTTCAAAGGTATTTACATTCCCAAACCTAGTCAAGCACTCACTGATTTTCAAATATATGTCTGTATTCTGGCACAAATTTAAAAATGCAAAATCCTAGTTGGACAAATCCCTTATCTGTAAAAGGAGTGCATTATGCATGAAGAAGCAAGAAACAGTCTTTACAGTTAAATATTTGTATTTATCAGCCACAGGACCTTCATTAGAACTTCTGTAAAGCAGTAGTTGGGTCCTGGTCAGCCAAGCAGGACTAACAAGAAAAAGGACCTCCGAGATACAACACTCATCTACTACAAACAGGAATTATCTCCAGTCATGTGTCTTCTGTTCCTAGAAAGCACATCAGTTTACAACTTTCCAAAATTGCACAATATGGCTAAAAATTTCCACTTCGGTTTAGTTACCAGGTCTGAATTCCAGAGTCTCCATACTCAGAATACACTAAGTTTGTTTTCCCCTTACACATGCAGTTTCCCCTGTTCCTAAAAGAGAGAGAGACCTGTTTGATTCATCTACCCCAGTTCAAACCCACTAAGGGGCGGGGGGGGGGAAGGGGGAATTATGACACAATGAAAAAAATTACGAGAATTTCAATGGTAGAAGAGAGCCTGGGAAAATTGGAGCCTACAGGTACAATTTACTCCTGACTGTTCTTCACAAAGCTATTGTTTTATGCAAGGCAAAACAAACAAACAAGCAAACAAAAACACACAACCAACCTTCTACATATTGTCTCAATTGTCTCAGATACTAAAAAAAAAATGAAGTATAATACTATTTTTGCAATAATTTCAAAATGAATGTCCATTGAAACCACATCACGGAGTCAGAATTAGTGTCCTTGAGTCTCCAGACACTGTCAACTTAAACAGAAAGACTGAAATGTTTGCTGTGTTCTTTTACAAGAGGCAATGAAATAATGTTACGGAGGCTAATAAAAGTCAATCAATCTACTGATCATCATCTACACTGACAAAAAAAAAAAATCCAAACTGAGTTATGAAACCAAAGTGCAAATGGAAAAACTGATCTTACCATATGTAAGAGATTCCTTCCACTTACTTTTACTCTGAGGATTCAGATGAAAATAATTTAAATTTTGTTTCTCTCAACCGATGAGCTTGAGAAAAATCAAGTTCCAATCTAATTCTTTGAACTGATTTACTCACCAAACTTCTTGCTATTCTATTTTAATGCTTTACAAACACATACTGATAAGGATCCTAAAATTTTAAATTTATATTCTGGAAATGGTATAAGAACACCAATTAGCAGTTTCTATGTAAAGTTCATAACAACATCTTTGGAGAATTAAAGAGTCCTTGAGACTGAAAGGGACCTCTTATCTAGTCCAACCCCCCTGCTCAAGTAGGGTCACAAGAGCCAGTTCCCCAGGACTGTGTCCAGTTGAATTCTGAATACCTCTAAGGATGGAGACTCCACAACATCTCCGAGCAACATGCTTCACTGTTTGACCACCCTCACAGTAAAAAGGTGTTTTCTTATGTCTAAATGGAATTTCTTCTATTGCAATTTGTGTCCATTGCCTCTTGTCCTTTCACTGAGAAAGTTTGGCTATACTTTCTGTATCACATCTCCCCACTGCAATGCATTTATGCATACTGATAAAATCTCCATGAGCTTTCTCAAGCCCTCTCAGTCTCTGTTCATAGGACAAATGCTCCAAGTCCTTATTTGCATGGCCATTCACTGGTTTTCATAGAATCATTTAGGTTGGAAAAGACCTATAAGATCATCAAGTCCAACCGTCCAACTGTTAACCTACCAAAATTTTGTTTTGCTCCAAAATATCCATGTGCAGCCCAGAACTGGCCACAGCACTCCAGGTGTGGACACAGCTCTCCAGGTGTGCTGTCACTGCTGATGAGCAGGTGGAGAAAGACCATCTCCCTCAACCTGCTGTTGAGGCTCCAACTAATGCAACCTATAACACCATCAGCTTTCTTTGTCACCAGATCACATTGCTGGCTCATGGTCAACTTGTTGTCCACCAGGACCCCCAGGTCCTTCTCCGCAAAGCTGCTTTCCGGCCATTTGGCCCCAGCTTAGACTGGTGCATGGGGCTGTTCCTCATCAAGCGCAGGACTTTGCAATTCCCTTTGTAGAACTTCAGGAAGTTCCTGTTAGCCCATTCCTCCAGCCTGTCCAGGTCCCTCAGAATGGCAGCACAACCATCTAGTGTATCAGCCACTCTGTCTCATTTTCTGTTGCCTGCAAATTTGCTGAGGGTGCGCTCTGCCACATCATCTAGGTCATTAACAAGAAGAGTAAACACTATTGGCCTCAGTATTGACCCCGGGGGTGCATTGATAGTGACCAGCCCCCCAGATGGACTTCATGCCATTGATCACAACCATCTGGGCTTGGACATTCAGTTTTCAATCCACCTTGCTGTCCAATTATCTAACCTGTATTTCGTCAACTTTTCTATGAGGATGTTATGGAGACAGCATCAAAAGCCTTAATATAAGATAAGATAAACAACATCCACTGGTCTCCCCTCATCCACCAAGCCAGTCACCTCATTGTAGAAGGCTATCAAGTTGGCTAAACATCCATTTCCCTTCAATAAATCCATGCTGGTCTTAAAACCAACATTTCAACTACGCATACCATTTACATTTACCATTTCACATGTATGTGTTACTTAATCACAGGCTAAACACCTAATTAAAATAAGAACTAAGTTTGTCTTCTCAGGTAATATTGCAAAGCCTTAAACCTTTGATCCATTCAATTTCAATGCATGTAAAGCACAATTAGCAAGATCTAGGCCTTCACTGATTATACTATTTAAGACTGAGCGTAAAATGTATTTTTACAAACAGTCTTTCCACTTTACATTGAATAGAACAGTTTGTCTTAATTTCATTTCCATACAGTCAGTATTTAACAATGTATTTAACAATGCATTATGCAGTAATACAGATTGGCATTTCCTACACATTGAGTCAAGAAACTCTTCAGTTACATATAAGACCATGTAAGAATATTTTGAACATTCTGTGTCAGTTTTACTGTATCCTTTTATTCTGGCATATTGAAATAGCTGTATGTTAAATACACTCATTTGCCAGAGACATTGTTACAAAAGGGCTACAAAATATTTATAATACTGTAATAGTCTATTTATATATTTATAATTTATAAAAGATAAAAAAATATACAAACGTACTAGACAGTGCATCTGTAGTCACAGTAGTATCAAACTGTCTAAAATTGTTCCTCTGTTTCATGAAGAGAATAGCATATCTGCACGATGTCAGTATCTTTTTAACACTTATTTTGAGGGAAAGAATATTTCAAAGCCATAACACTCCATGGGGGAAAAAAAAGGAAAAAAAAAAAACCAGCCTAATAATTCCACTCCCTTACATACATTTTGTCCCCTAACTTGAACTGTAACTGAATAGGAAGATCAAATGAGGTCTGAGCAGACAGTTGTCAGCAAACCAGACCATGGTTTAGAATTAGTGACAAAATGTGCAACCTGGTATACAGTTCCTCCTTGTGCTTTCCAAAGACATTTGGCTTAGAATATGGCAGCTTGAACATCTCTATACATAATTTTCATGAATGATAAAGTAAATAAGTTATACCAGTATCTCTCAATACTTTCTCTGTTAAGAAATACTTCTCTGCCTATCGGTATTAGTGGAAAGCCTCCTTTGTTTCTTTATAAAAGTGGACTCAGAGCTGTCACAGATGTCACATCTTTACATCCCATTAAAATCAACCAGAACTGCATACAGATGAACTCTTGCATGTTGTTTTAAAAATGCATGGGATGACACATGAAGGAAAGGAATCCTTCAGGTCTTCCCATAGGATTTTAACTAGCTTCAGTGATACTACTGTCACTAGTATTACCTTTATTTGTATAACCCTACTAAAGGTTTTAGCAACAGACTCTCAGATGGAGAACTAATGGATTGTTTTTCAGAAGTTTGAAGTAAATATACATATCTAGGGTTTTCCTTTGGCTGGTCTCACTGTTCTGAAAGTTAGGAAAATGCCAAAAAAATTTTTTTTCTAGGACCCCCCCCCTCTTTGTGTATAGCAACAGCTTTTTCTGCAGCTTTTTGTGATAAACAGAAGTTGCTTTCAATCATTCTAGCTGACAGACTGCTCAGTTCTTGGAGACATTATTCTCTACACTTTTTAATTCTACATAAACTGTCCACTGAAGCACACAGTTCCACATTATACAATGAGACTTTTAGCAACAGAACTGACAAAGCAAAGTTGGTTAGCATCCATGCAAAAAATATATATATATATTTGCAATGCAAGTTCTTTGTAGACTTACTAAGTTGATACCAGCTTTGGGCATATCTGTAAATACTATGATAATTGACTGTAACATTAAAAACTAATTCTAAAACTTAATTGTGCTCTAAATCATTTACCACCTGGCAAAAAGAAAGAGAAAGAGGGGCACACAAAGAAAGAGAAGTGTGTTAGAATACTGACAGATTTAACTGCCTGTAAACATCTATAGACCTACACACAACAGAGCTGTCTGATGAAGGTACTTATTAATGTTTTCCAGGTAACAGTAATACACTTGAATATCCATGCCACAGAGCCCAGTTATGAAGAGACGATATACAACTGAAGAGAATGATCTCTTGATCAGTGAAAAATTGAAAGGAGGGAGGAATAAGAACAGGTACTGAGATCTAAGGTAGGCAGGAAATGGAATTTGCAGATAGGCAGCAATGAATGCAGAATTTGGGGGATTTTGATACTTGAAATAAGGGAGGTAACGGGACAGGAGAAGCTCCTTTAAAGGACAGGGAGAACAAGGTAATAGACACAGCCTTTGCCATGGCAAAAAGGGTAAAAACATGAAACCCTTACAAGTAAGATGAGAGAGAAAGCCTGTTATAGAATAAAAACACACAGCAAATGTATCACGTTTAGTGGTTTGGTGAATCCTAAATGCAGGGGAAAGGCCAATCAAGAGAACACCAGAGTCTTGGTGGCCCTTATGCTTTTGAAGCCCACAGGACCTGATATGGGGAGGCGGGAAGGCAAGGAGAGCACAAAATGATGCAAGTGTGGGAAGGGGTGGAACCTGGAGAAGCGCTGTATCCCTCGCATCAGAGCAGAGGGGAAGAAAGGTTGTAAAGAAAGGTGAAGTGGTAGCACTAGGGATCGCAGACACTGGAAACAGAATAGCAATAAACACATTTAGCAATAACAGGCAAAAAATGAGTGATAAAGAAACCCCTAAGAAACAAGTCAAAGAGTGTTCCCAAATTGAGGAAGAATGAGGGGAATGTTTTACACAATAAACATGGGTAGGCATATGTAATAAACCATGGTTACCAAGACTGTACAGCTTGCAATCTTCTCCTCACACACAGAAAAAAAAGAAAAAAAAAAAAAAAAGTCTCGTTCTATGAACGAATTCTATGAACTGAAGCCATCAATCCAAAGTCAAAAAAAAGAAAATTGCAAGGTAGGACTAGTAAAATTTCTACAGGGACGGTGGAATAGACCAAGAATGTTCTTCATGGTAATTTTCTGTGGAAAAAGCTTCCAACTGTGCAATGGCCACTGTAGAATAAGCAATGAACAAAAAGCCTAAAGCCTCATCTTCCCACTTCAAAGTTTTCATTTTACAATTTTGTTTGTACATTCTATTAGAGAAATAATTAGTTATTTCCATAATTAGTTTCCTCAGAACTATCATTTTGAAAGTAAGGTGTGGAGTTGCATCTACAAACACATCTCAGCTTTTGTTACGCACAAATACAGTGTATCCTCTTGTTAAATTACAGTGCCAAATTCAAAGAGAACTTTTCTGACAACGAGATCATAAATCTCCAGACCAAAATTCCTAAAAAAGTTAGCAATGAGTGCCAAGCCTCTTCTTTCTTGTGGAATGTCCTACTAGTACAGTTTTTTAAGGTTTCAAGTACTTAAGAAAACTGTATTTAACTTTATGCAATATAACACAAAGCATAATTATTCATTAGTCTTTGCTTTCTTTGGGGTGTTACACAAAGGAGTTGAAGGATGATTCCACAAAGAGTATGCAAATCAAATCCCTCTGAAAGATTCATGGTTGAAAACCTTTTCAATATGGGACCTTTTTCCACAATGATTTGACTATTAGAAGGTGTTTTTAAAGGGGAGAATTAATACTATAAATATATACTTTAATCTACACTTAAATAGAATTTCCCATGTTTATATTAAACAGGGAATCTGTTAAAAGTTGGGTATGAAGTAACCATTTTAATATAGTCTGTGTCTCAATGTTTTATTTGTAAAATTGAAACACTCATCCTTACATTTGCGTAGTGTATGGCTTTTTCATATAACCAAAAGTCTGATTATCTGTGGGCTGTAGACAATTCCAGTCAGTGTAACTGCCATAGAACAGTATGTTTTTCTACTACATATATTTATGAACAGCTAATTTGGCATTTTTGCTGTGCATTCAGCTGTTGCTAGACTAGGTCCAAGGCAAAGCCATTTGAAATTTACTACAGATCTTAGGTAGTTGTCAGCGTACGAGAAGGAATCATGGGGATTCTGTATCACAGTAAGGAGCAGCACCATATTTTCTACCCTATAAATCTTATAGCTCTGCTTGAAAATGTCCTTATTTATGCATTGTTTATCCAGTTGTTGAAAAAATAATTAAAGCTAAAATGCCAGACAATTATTAAATTCATAAGATAGACGAGATCAGTTTAATATTCTGTAGAGGACGTTTTCTTTCATGAGAAACAGAGAAGTTATCCAGTTATTGGAAAGATAACAGAAGTACATATTTCAATTAATTTTTCATATTATAAAAGAACCCCTGGGGTCATCTTCAGCCAACTACTCAACTCAAATGAGAACTACTCACAAATATTCGTCACAGATTTCTGCTCACCTGTGTATATTCAATATTTCAGTGACATAGTGCACATAGGTGGGTAGACAGCTTTTCTATAGCAGTATTTTCTCTCTGTAAAATGACGTTGCCAAGCTTTATCCTTTCTTAAATAATGCTTCAATTGTACTGTCAATACAGTTGAGATCAAAGAAAAGCACCCCTGCAGTCATGTAGCAGAATTTTATTTTCTGTTGATTTTTGTGGGATATTCATAATTGATCCATCTTGCTCCAAGGCTTGGCTAAAACATCTAATATATTAATATTTCATCATCAGAGTTGTTTTTTTTTTTAAACTTTCTGCTCATTTAGTCTGTGTAAATAAAAAAAAGTCTGCTTATAAAAGAAAAAAAAACAGTAAATTTGCTCATATTACTTCTATTTCTGTTCTCCTCGGAGTACACAGTAAGGGCTTCAAAGTCCTCATGTTATACGCACACATGTGTGGTAGTGACACTGTACATTACATGCCCTCACAATTTGTCTTAAAGGTTCTGATTTTTGATAATTAAATCAATGAGACTATGGATACAGTAGCATCTAAAATGGTATTACTGAAGAAGTCATCAACTATACAAGAAGATCCTTGCAGTATATTTTTAAAATCTTAACAAAGGTTTATAATCTGTTACTGCCTAATTCCATGAGGCTCGGGTCCTAGCCACAGAAGCCCTCTTCCCCACTTCCCACAGCTGCTGTTCCTACTGAGCTCCTATGCCCAGGACAGCTTCAAGTGATAGACCCACTCTGCAATAGAATGGAGAGTAAACCTGGAACAGACTTTTTGAAGAATGATGCCCTCTGCCATCTAGGTTTCAAGAACCATTTCTGTAAGTTTCTGTTCAGTTTATAACAGACTAGTCCCACTAGTATGGGAATACTTTCCAACATTTTTTTTTTTTTTAAAAACGCTACCACCTACTATGCTCTCATTTCTCTAGGTTCTAAAAACTGACATGACCAAAAGGCCTTCCCATGCATCGGACATGGAAATAATGCAGGCATAACACTGTGAAGTAGAATATCCATTTACTGAATAAAAAGAATGCCTTTATTTATAGAAAAAGAGAGGAAATGATAGAAGTGGAACAGTTTACGGAAGTAGGGAAATATGAAGAGATATAAAGTAAGCTTTTTCTTACAGAATTGCCAATACCTAGAGAAAGAGGCTTTGGGGGCATGGAATCTGGGGGTTTGAGGGTTGTTCATGCAAGTTAATTGTTCTATTGATTTTAATTTGAGCAACTCACATTTACATTATGCAGATAATGCAAGGTGCTGGCAACATAACTGCAAAAACTTTACATATTTCTTACACTTTTTTTTTTTTAACTATAAGCCTGCTTTTAAGCACATGACATTTTTTTCTATTAGAGTTTCTTCCTTGTAAATAAAAACAAAACAAAATCCAAGAATTTATTTCATGTGGCGTGCCATGAAGAATGGGATTTTCTTCCCTCAGTTTCTGGTTCTTTTGTGGGGTGTAAGTTAAAAGAAATGGAAATAGCTTTTAAAAATTCCTCTGCCACAAACCACATACAGATGAATCAATCACATTAATGTCTGGAAGGCAAAATATCAAAGTTTTGCTTCCAATTCCATCACTCGTTTATTGCAAGACCCCACATTAAATCTCTTTCCACATCTGTAAAATGGAAATAATACCTGCCCTGCTTTATAAATAATATGGAAATGAAGTTCAAAGAAAAAATCTACAAGTGGAAAAAAAAAAAAACATATTTACATATGTACTTTTTTCCTCATGTTGCAGTATCTAAAGAGGTCTCTTAGTAATTCTAATAAATAGAGCAAAAAATGTACCTTTCTTTTTTTGATAGAGAAGATACAGGGAGGTCAAAGGGAACCTCTTACTTTACAAACACTACCTATCTGGTTAGGAGAGAGAGGAAGCACACATATAAGTAAATAAGGGTAGACCATCCTAAGACACTTCTCATGAAGTATTCTTTTAAACCTAATTATTGAAATCTGTTAAGGTCTTTCATGTTCTCTTTAAGCATAAGAAACCCTCCCTCTGTGTCCCCAGCATTATCACTGCAAAAAGGATGATACTGATTCCAACTCCCTTTGTAAAAGGATTTTTGAGATCTACAAATTGATGTATTGGGTATTTTATAATTCACTTGAATTCCCTTTGCAAGGAAATTCCCACACCAACAGTTCATGTCTAAGACACACTTAGATATCACAGTGCTGAGTGCAGAAAAAATGACTAGAAAATCTCAGTAAAAACTGTGCTAAATTAAGACAGCAAACAAACCAGTAAGAGTGTCTTGCATAGTTCAGCAATTTTTCACACCACCTTTCTAGAAGTACCAGGGACATAATGGTTCTGTGCTAGGGGGTAAAAAGAGACAAGTTAAATCTACATACACAGTTCCATAATATATTTTCATAGAATTTAATCCTCTGTGTGAAAGGATTAGCTACTTGTAACAGTCAATCAAATAAACTTCGTAACTCCATGTACCAGCTACTAGGAGCAACGTACTGACAGATGAACAGATGCTGATGACTCCAAGTTTATTCACCATAGTTAAGTAGCAATACTGTGTATGAGAATCTTAATTAGTTCTGCATTCCAACCTAAATCCATTAAGAGCTTGCAGGGATGGTGTCGTCTCTTACATGACAGAGAAACAATGATCTCTGTGAGTAGCTACCTTAATATATGTAAACAACTTTGAGTGAGTCACTTTAATCATGAGTACCACATGCAATTCAAGTTGTTATATATATGGACATACAGATGCACCAGGAACCTGAAGAACATGCAATCGAAAGAGAATTCAGCTAAAACAGAAAGGGAATGCATTCTGACAGTTTTTCATTTTGATACAGTCTCATGATGGGTATGTTTAACATGTAAGTATGGGTCAAAATTTAGGTGTTATTGGTAAGAATTTAGGTGTTGTGTCATAACGTGGCCTTGTTTTAAATTACTAAAGTTCCAGGTCTGGGTCTGAAATCTTTGCATTTTGGCGTCAAAATCTTCTGGTGCCAGCCATGAGAACTCAGATGAAATCAGAGAAAATCAGACACACATAAATTTGTTTCTTCATCTGATCATAATTGCCTAGTCTAACTACTATCCTCATTCTTGCTGGTTTACTTCTGAAAGAAGTTTTTTTGGCTTCTGCAATGCACACACTGAGGGCATAATTAGTCAATCCTTTGGTAATGGCCTTGGCTAAAGTCATCGCTGCTCTGCCTGCTTTCCAGTCTTAATTTATCCTGGTCATGACTGCTCGTACTGTGTATATGGCTCTGTATATTATGCTGGCATAAGCATCTCTGAGGTAAAACAATCCTGGAAGGTTATCTAACTAAAGAAGTAATTTTTTTTCCTCCTAATGAGATTTTTTTTTTCAGCTAAGTGGTAAATCCCACCAACTTCTGCTTAAAGACATTCTCCTTAGATGCAGCTTTATCTTACGTATATGGAAATGTAAAGAATGGAAATAAAATCCAAAAGCATGCCCAAGGAATTAAGATATATTGGTGGGTTATTGGTTAATAAGTTCTGGAGAGGCACTAAAAACCAACTGTGATGTAAATGGTTTCAGAACCCACACAGAAGCCACTCAAAATGAACTTAAGAAAAAATAAGTGGGAATTTCAAAAGCTTCATCAATATGTAATTAGAATACTATGTTGCGTCCATTTATGTATTACTTGTCACAGAAAAGACATCCCTGGACATTTACAAGTGTAGTTTAAAACTAGCCTCCCAGCGATAATATATGTGGACACAACTCAAGCAAGCAGGAAAACAGATTAAGAGCTGAAATTGACTCCTCTACATGCACACTTCAAAGGCTCGAGACACCACTACATCTCTTGTCTTGTAAGCCTGCTAAAGAAAGCTATTCGACTTATAGTCAATCCTACCAGTACCTTTAGGAACAAGCTGCAATTAGATTTAAATTTGGTGTGTTGCACACTACACAGAATTTTAAAAGGACAAATAACAGTGCGTTTGTGTATTCACATACATTTATCACAAACAACATCATTTTTCCTTTTTGCTGAAGTCAGCACTAGCCCTAGTTATATGTGTGTGCGTGTATATACACGTATAAGTATACACACACACACATAAAGGAGACAAGGTCATAAGCTAAAATATATAGAGATGAAATACACACCTGACAAATATACCTGGGTCTATAAGGCTTTCTAATGTCTTCTCTTACTGTCTATTTTTCAAGAATTCTGATCATTAAAATTCAGTAGCAGAGAAATCTAGTAGGTACTTAACTCTGATTCTATTACATAGTGTCTGCTGGTTCTCCCAGCTCCCTTTCAGTCAAAGATGTTCCCATCTACACAAATCGTCAAATTGGGAACTAAGACAGAAATTCTACATACTTGGTTTAACTCAAACATTTTTGACCAGAAGCTACATAGCCACATGTTGCTTTAGAATGAATCTTCTCAGAGTATCAAGCAGAACACCAAAAGTTAGCTTTACTGCCCATTTACCAAGAAACCAGATTCAGAGTATCTGTACCGATACCCAGAGAATATGATTAGGAGAGCATATGATGCAAAGCCTGTGACTTGGAGAAAAGTAAGAGTCTCACTCTCAGAGAGTCAAACACGAATAGTTAAATGCCACTTCAATTAAGAGTGACATTCGGCAGAAAAGGGGGGCATGAATGCCACAGGACTGCTGATGGCGACGTGACGGCCCAAGCCGGTGGGTACCATGGAAGTGTCACTGCTCAGCTCATTCCATTCCCTCACATGTAGAAATCAAAGTGCATTAAAGTAGTCTGTCATCAGCAAAACCCTTTTTTTTTTTTTTCCCAGCCTCCCTATCCAACCCATTCTTCAACCCATGAAGTATTTACTAAGCTTTCAGTCATTACTTGCTACAGCAAGCAACTCCCTCATTAGTGTTCTTCAAAGCCACAGTGAGCCCTATAGTTCTGGCTTTGTACCACAAAGGGGGCCATCCTAATGCCACTTTTGTTCAGATAATGTATCCACAGTGAACATGGTAACACTTAAAACAAATTTAATCTTTTTATTTTGTGCTGTATTTTCCTAAAACCAGCCACAGAAACAGTCATATTGCTGTGACTCACTCATTCCTGATCAAATTACACTCTCCTTATTAATGAACAATCCTACTAAAGTTAGGCTTGTACAAAGCATGCAGGTTTGAGCCCATAATCATTTTCAGTCCATTATGTGTCTCATTTAAGAATAAAGATTTCCTCTTTTATTTATTACAGATGCTTTCATACTGTGCTTTCAGTATTACTTTCTTCGAGTGGAAATGATACACAGTGAATCTGAAGAGTATCTGGTTTTATTTGTCCAATAATGGATGATGCGGGGATGACAGACAGGACTTGTATCAGACAGAGAGAGCCCCTAATCAAGTAGTGGGTGAGAGAGAGACAGAATATGAAGTTCTCAGTATAAGGTAATCCTTTTCATCCAAAAACAAACAAACAAATAAACAAAAAACCCTGCAGCATACACTTTTAACCTAAACTGTAACTCAATATGAAGTCAGAAATAAACCGAGTATGAAATGTATTAAATTACGCAGATAAAGAAAGTTCAGCATGAAAAACGACTTCATAATTTGAAAACAGGATTGTTACTAACAGCACAGACTAGCATACCTGGTAAATACACCAGATGCAAACCCAGCCCAAGATGACTTTACTAGCCTCTGCTGTATTTATTTCATTCTGATTTTGGAGTTACACATACCTAACATGACTAACACATTACTAATAAATTCATTCATCCACATGCTAATGATCGTTGCAATCACTGAGAAATAGTCCCATCCCATCAAAAATAGCAAGAAAACATTACTGAACAAAAGCAGTATTACTTAATATATTCTAATGATGAACTTGTTAGAGAAGAGCTACAGTAAACAGACAAAAGAAAACTACAAGCAAACAACAAAACAGGAACTGAGGAAAAACAGTCTGAGATTAGCATTTACTTCCTCAACTGAATCAAATGTGAACTTAACGATTTGAATGATATGAAAGACAGATACTTGCATTAAAATTAAAGAGTTTGATCCTACCTTGAATAAGAAAAAAGAAAGAAGTCTTCAGCAGAAGATGTCAGGAAGACAAGAGTATGAGTTAAGCAAGGAATCATGAGTACACTAAGTTGCAAGGAACATAGCAAAGGGCAAGGGCCACAAATTTTAACTTGAGATCTTCAAACTCTACACTAGGAAAACTTCTGAAGGGAGTACAGCACAGGAACAAGTTTCTACAGATTCTGTGTAATCTCTGTCCTAGCCTGTTTCTAAGACCTGGCTAGACAAAGTCACAGCTGAAATTGTAATATTCTAGTAACATTCTATTCTAATAAACTAATTATGTGCAGGTCTACTTATGACTTTGAATCTCAGGAGGTTAGATACCATAGGTCCCTTCCCACTAATATTTCTGTGATTAACAACAGGGAGAGAACACAGAAAGATAAAGCACACAAAAAGAAAGTATTCAAAAACACTTAGATTTAAAAAACAAAATAAATGAACAAAAACCTCCCAGCTTCACCTAAAAGTTTAGAGCTCACGGTACAAGCCTGTTTTTAATGGCATATGTTCATAAACAGGGCTTAAAAGAAATGCTTCATTGCATGAGGAACTGTCAATTTATACCTCTTATCCAAATCTCCTAAGCAGATGTTCTTCTGTTGTTATCAGAAAGGATACAGAATAAGACAGCGAACTCTTCTGCTTCATCTCAGAATGGTTCAAGATTTGGCTCAAGTAATTACTTACCAAAGCTGAAGTGATTCTTCAAAATGTCTTGTTTCAAATAATATATTTCCTTGCTTGGCAAGATTTAATTTTAGGATTACTGTTTTATTCCATGGCTTCCAAGATCATCCCTCATTATGAAGCTATATCCACCAAAAACAAAATGTGCAGCTTTATATCAAGATCTGTTATGTTTTACTTAACTGAGGAATGGCAGAGGCAACTTTCTTTCTTAGTGATCTTTTATTTTGCATTTTATTTCACTTCATGTTTCTACTCAAGTTCGCACACACTTTCCCAGCTGCCTTAAATCAATCTTGAGCACGTCCTGCAACTGAAAACACCAGATTCCCGTTCTGCCTGCCTCCACATATTTTCACCATATTTTTGTCAGCTGTGGAAACCATTTGGCTGCACAGTCAGCTAGTTACACATGCACCTGAGGAAGGAATATTCAATAAGGAGAGTGACCTAACTCATCATATGACCACACAAAAGAGATGAGGAAAAACTCTTGTGGGAAAATGAGGGGAAGGGGGTAGGTTCCCCTGTTTCTGTAACTGCACACTGTTACAGGCCAAGTCAGGCCACCTGTGTAGCCACACACTAAGTGTGGTTATGTTTTATCCCCTCGATTTATTTCTGGAATGTTCTTACAGTTGTGAATGCATGTAGTCACAGACCCACTGTTGGTCACTCACCACATTTCTGTCAAAAAACGCAAACATCAAAATTCTAGATGGTTTAAGCCCCAAAACTTGGAAAACTACTGATTTCCACTTGGGTATCTTCCAGAACAATTCCACCGGGACTGCAGTTCAACTGCCCGTCCACAGGTTCAGCACTGGCACACACTCATCTATACTTAAGCATGATCTTTTCAGAAACTCATCCATGCCACAAGCCTTACAGCTTACAGATGAACATCTCTGTCAGAAGGAATGACATGTCACTTACCCCAGGTAGGTGGCTGATGCTACCACCTCAGAATTTAATCCATGAAGGAGTTGAGAAAGCATTGAGAAAGAAAAGACAAGCCTTAAAATTAAGATGCAATTTCAGTTTGACACAGAGTTGCTGGTTCCAAATAGAACAAGTGTGCTCTCTGCAGACTGTCTGTAACCACTCTACCTGAATATTTCCATATTCAGCTTCCCCAGTTCTCTGGTAATATTGATAATATCCAACCACATACATAGGAATTCAGCTAAAACCGGAGCTCTCAAAGCTGGAGAACATTATCCTGATTCCTAGTGAGACTTTTTCTTTGCTCAAAGGTGGTAAAACAAAATGCTTTAAGAGACTGAATGGTGAACTGGACATAGCGCAAAAGAACTTTTGCTCCTTTACATATAGAATAGCTACCAGATAAAGACTAATCATATGAAAGCTGGTTAAGTCATGGAAGCAAAAAGATATAATTACTTTGGAGACATACAACAGGGGCGTGGGAATGGAAGGCAACTGAAATATAAAAAAATTCAAAGATTATTTTCCACATCTGAGGTCATTTCAGACATTCCCTCAGGCAAGTGGCAAGGGTGAAGACCTTTAAATAAGTATCAGATTTAGTGAGCAGCTTGTCATTGAAATGATGAATGTAGTTAGCTAAAGTTATTCTTAAGGAAGAGACTTATTATGCCTTAGGACTTGTAGGCTTGGCTAGTAAGAGAACTATTTAAGTGGCAGAACAATAGCTATTCAAGAGTGAAATGAAATGAGCAAGAACAGATGTGGTTTCACAGAAAACTAAATAGACATTTCAGAACCTATACTACTACAAAATATCATCTTCCTACCACAGTTTATAAAAATGAAAACCTGGTACAATTTTATCTAGAGTCACGAGATGTAGGTTTAGGTTTTTCCTACACTTTATGAGCATATGACTGTTAGGATCTCCAATAAAATACAGGATGAGATAGGTCTTTGGAGGTTTTCTCCAGCCAAGGTTTTTTTTTTTTTTTTNTTTACAAAGTGGCATAACAAACTCTTACTCAACAACATTTCTTTCTCAGTTCTACCAAACACACAAAAACAACAATAGAACCATGAAAGTTTCGACTCAGGTTGTAATCTTCTAGAAATAACAATCATATTCAAGATAGAAAAGGTAGGTATGGTCCTTGGATTCCAAGCTTCTGCAAATCTCTGAAATTTCATCACAGAGAGTAACTCTGACACAGATATGATTCGATTAAATAAAGTCCTTACATCTCTGAGGCATACGTATAGCTAGGAATTCCACAAGGCAATACCTTTTCACTTCATCTGGGCTGAGAACTTAAAGGTCAAAAAAATATTTCTTCTGTTTGTTGACCTTGGTGAATTCTGGTTTTTCCTCACCCCCATGTGATACAGCCTAGGAAAAGAATTTTACAGATTTTGGTATTTGTATAAAGACTATACATATTTACCAAGATAGCTTAGTCCACGGGCGTATGCTGTTTCTACTTTAACATTAAAAATTATTCAGCTATAAAGAAGACTTAAATCTTTAAGACAAACCTCCTCAGTAGCCAGTTTAAATCTTATTTACTGTTGTTGCTGTCCTGTTCATGACTGAGAAACCTGTAATAATCCTGAACAGCTGTCAGCCAACAGGTGCTGCTGAATAACATTGAAACAGAGTGCCATAAAGTGGAATCAATTTTGTCTCCTTCTCTGTTACAATCAGGCAAGCTGATCAACTGCAGCATTTTTAATATTATTTTTAATATCCTGCAGAAACTTAGGTGGAAGACAAAACCTTACTTTAATCAAGAAACCACATCCTACCATAATTATAATTTCTAGAGCTGCACATTTTATGAGATTTGTAGGGAAGCTGCAGCAAAGGTCTTCCTCTGAAGGCTGAATGCAACCGATAGGCAGTAAGCTGAATTTAGAATGTACAAAACATTCTTGAAAACGGTGTCTTGAGTTTCATTAGGTTCTTGAGCATGTTTGCTTGCAATCGGAAACCAGCTACAAATGAGTTTTAATTTACCACCAGAATTAGTTTTTCCTAAGTAACTCTCTGTGCTTCAAGGCATCCCTTGAACTGAACTGACACCCTGAGAAATGAACGCCCATGTAAGTAATGTTTCTGTGTCTAACAAACCCACTGTTCACAATACTAAATTTCTAATAAAGCAAGATTGATGTAGTTAAATATATTTTCTCTGAACTTCACTTGACACTTGCTCTAATTCTCTCAGAAGAGAGAAAAAGAGATTTATATATGCAAATCTAAATGAACTAATAACTAATTAGTTAACTAATAAATAACTAGTAATTAACTAATAAATAACTAATTAGTTAACTAATAACTAATAAATCTAAATGAACTAATTTGCGCCAGGGGAGGTTTAGGTTAGATATTAGGAAAAATTTCTTTACTGAAAGGGTTGTGAGGCATTGGAACAGGCTGCCCAGGGAAGTGGTCAAGTCACCATCCCTGGATGTATTTAAAAGACGTTTGGATGTAGAACTTAGCGACATGGTCTAGTGGAGGGATTGTTAGTGTTAGGTCATAGGTTGGACTAGGTGATCTTGAAGGTCTCTTCCAACCTGGAGGATTCTGTGATTCTGTGATTCTGTGATAACACACAAGCTTTCACTTCCTCCTCTCCCCTTTAAAGCTTGCACATTATTTTGATGAAAGGCAAACTCCAAGGATACTAGAAACCAACTTTTCCACCTGATGGAATCTATCTTCTCTTGCCATCCATTTCCTTGGCAGATGCAGCAGAAAACCAAGACACTCAACTGAAAGAGCTTCATCTTCTGCCATATCCAAATGATCTCCATCTTTTCACTTGCTAATCCCATTTTTTTCTAAGGCAAAGTCAACAGTACATTCTGGCTTGCTTTCTTCAATTAACTATCAAAAATGTTTTTGAATTTTTCTGCTCTTTTTCTCATGTCCAGAAGATTCTTTCTAGAATTTTGAACTAAGAACCACATAAATATATGTTATCTAACAACTGGTTCTATATTTAAACAGCCCTGGACGCTCCTTGTCAATTATTAGAATTTTGCATGACCTACTGAAGAATGTGCAAGTTAGGGATGTTCTCCAACGCACAAAAACAGTTGTGCAACTGAAATAATAACAGACATGATCTCCCCAAATATTCTAAAAGCAAAATATATAAATATGTTTTTATATTTCTCAGCTCCACCATGATTACCATTGACGGATATCCATTTTTCAGACGGTATCTGTCAAAGTAAACCTAATTAAAACATTCTGTCGCCAGATGGAGAGTCTTCAAAATTTCAGTCTTTGTTTTATGCATAAATCAACTTTTGAAAATTAAATTTGCAAGGAAGAACACAAAGAGATAGCTTTATCTGTACACACATTAGGTATTTTTTGGTTAAGCTCCATTAATAGAATTAAATTATGCTTCTCAAGAGATACCTCCTAAGAAGCTAATACAGGCAGGGTGAATCGCACTACAGAGATGCCTAATTCTTGCCACAGTTAGATGAGAAAATACTACTGCAATATACCTATGAGAATCCCTCCTTCTGGAATTTAACAGTAATTGCAATGACTAACCTAACCGTATTGAGGTACAAGTATATGACTAATGCTAATAAAGCCACAATCAGTGAAACTGCAACACACCCAAGCAGTGTATATCCAACATTCCTTGAATATTTATTTTAAATCTTATTTCCAGAAGTCCAAGATTTTCCAGAAGACTAGCTAAGTGTCATTTACTTTGAAAAAATTCTGAGAGACTAGGTAGGCGGGGTCCATGAAGTTGCAAGGTAAAGTAGCACTTCTACAGACAAATTGGCTTTACATCATACTGGAATGGAATCTCTTCCATACACATTTATTTAAATATGTAATATGCTTCTCAATAAAAAACTGCACACAGGAAACAATTTTGCCATTTGGGATGAAAGATATATCATGGCCAAAATCCATCCATTTCAAAATAATAAACAAACAGCATACAGTTATCCAGAATTGATGCAATATTTACTGTAGGGATTATTTAGTTTGATGGCTTGGAAGAAAGATGATGTAGGAAAAAAAAAAAAAAAACAGAATGAGAACAGTTCAAAATAAGTCATTTTTTGATCAAGAATTAGTTGTTTCACAACAATTCTCTAGAATTTACCTAGTTAAAAAAAAAAAAAAAAAAGCATAACTCACATTGGCAAGCAGATGCAAGACCTGGGATATCTGCCAGCTAATTAAACAAATACTTGCTCAAGATTTGGACAGGCAAATATTTCATTGAAGGTAAATCAATCACAGAATGATTTAATCTTCAATGTTTTAAGGGACCTCTCAAGACTGCCTAGTCCATCCCCCCCTTGGACAGAGCAGTCAACTAGAAGAGGCTGCTTAGGGCTGTGCCCAGCTGAGAATCCACAAGCATTCTGGGCAACTTGTTCCAGTGTCTGATCACCCTCACCATAAAAAAGTGTTTTCTTATGTTTAAATGAGATTTCCTGTAAGTCCACTAAAACCCAGTAAGACCACGTCTCTCTTGTACTGGGGAACCCAGAACTGGACACAACACTCCAGGTGTGCTCTCACCAGTGCTTAGAGACAGACCACTTCTTTGACCTACTGGCCATGCAATGACACCCCAGGGTGCCATTTGGCCTTCTGCGTCACAGGGACACTGCCAGTACATATGCAACTTGCGGTCCACCAGGACTCCCTTTGTTGAACTTCATTAGGTTCTTGTTAGCCCATTTTTCCAGCCAGTCCAGGTCCCTCTGGATGACAGCACAACCATCTGGTATAGCAGCCACTCTGCCCAATTTTGTATTGCCTGCAAACTTGCTGAGTGTGCACTCTGCCTGCCATCCAGGTCGCTAACAAACAGGTTGAACAGTACTGGCCTTAGTACTGACCCTTCACTAGTGACTGGCTTCCAGCTGGACTTTGTCCTTTGAGCCCGGAATTTCAACCCGTTTTCAATCTCACTGTCCACTTAACTAGTCTGTATTTCATCAGTTTGTAAATGGGGATATTAGGAGAAACGCTGAAAAAAGCCTTGCTGAACACAAGATAAACAGTATCAGCTGCTCTCCTGTCATCCACTGCTCCAGTCATCTGATTGCAGAAGGACATCAGGTTGATTTAGCATGATTTCCCCTTCATAAATCCATGCTGACTGCTCCCAGTCACTTTCTTGTCCTTTATATGTTTGAAAATGTATTCCAGGATGTGAAATGGTTTATCCACCACCTTCTCAGGGATCAAGATCCGGCTGGCTAGCCTGCAATTTCTTAGACGCTCCTCATGATTCTTGAAGACAGGAATGGTATTTATTTTCTTCCATATCCTCAGGGATCACCACCCTTTATCACCCTGACCTTTCAAAGACAATTGAGAATGGCCTCACAATGACATTGGCCACCTCTTGCAGCAATCATAAGTGCATCCCATCAGGTTTCCTCCTACTGGTGGTCTGGAGGGTAGGTAATTTACAAGGAGACATTACTGAGATAAACCATTGCTCAGACTTTTTCATTATTATTATCAGTTGTTGGGTTGGTTTTTGGGGAGGGCGAGGGGGTGAGGAGAAGGAAGGCAAAAGTTGTGTGTAAAAAGTTTTTTTTGGTGTTTTTTTGTTTTGTTTTGTTTTGTTGTTTGTTTGTTTTGTTTTGTTTTTTTAAACATGGAGTCATAACCATCAGGTATGTATCCTCTGCCATCCCTAATCTGATTATTTTAACTGCTGGGGGAACACAAAAATAGCCAAGCCCAAATGCCCTCCTGAAACAGCACCTCCTACTTCCAATTTCAGTGATAGAATCCTGGGCTAGATGGACCACTCGTCTGACCTCATAGATCTTCATGCCCTTACGTATGTAAAATGAATTCAGAAGAATTTAGTTATGCATAATGAACTCTCTTGAAACCATACAACCAGTTGCTCTGTGTCAGTTCTCATAATTTAAAAGAAATAAAAAAAGACTGCTTTAACAAAAGATATGCTTCTATATTTAACCCTTCACTCAGAGATTCCTTAAGGAAAGATACTGCAATCAGAACCCAACTTATATAAGGAAGCTAAATACTGTGATATATCCAGCACCCTGCAAAAGCAAAACAATCACATCTGTGAAGTTTCTAACTTTTCAGGGGAGGGGAGGCGTAGCATCTGATGCAAGGATATAACAGAGACTAAGCATGCAATCTAAAAAACAAGACAGCTCTAACACAGTAATACTGGGATACATAGCAATGGTTAGATCATAATTAATAAACTGACAGTATATGGGATCACTTCTACAGAAGCTTTGAAGAAAATCAACCAGTCTGTCTTCTGTCTTCAAAGTCATTTGTCATAAGTAACCAAAATAATATTGATAATGTAAGTGGAGAGCTGCCTAAGGATCTCCACTTTTTTTCTGATCACAGCAGTGGCAGACTGTAGCTACTTCTCCATAACAGATGACTTGCCAGTAAGACAAACATGAACATTTCAGGTGACACAGATACTCCTTACACAATGCAAGAAATAAGAAAACTAAGTAGGCAATCATATTCAAATTTAATTTCAGTCCTCAACCATCTTGCATATTCTTTCTTGACACTTACAGCTTTTTCTTTTCTCTTATAAAAAAGTTCAGATTCCTGACAAAAGTTTCCAGAAAAATTGTTTTAACTACCTTCAGAATTTTCCATGAGACCTGACAATGTTGTCACTGTCTGCTCAGAGGTGAATAAAACCCACATACTGTAATATATTACACTTGAATTCCATCATTCTATCCTCTAATGACAAAAAAAATATATCAACTAATTATCACAGCCAATTTCACTGCCAATCTTACCTGATCATGTTAAAGGAAAAGAAAGAAATCGTATGGATAGCACTGAAGTAATAGCTTTGTAGATGACTGATATTCAAATATAGAACTACACAGATTTGTATACATAAACTGATCGTGTTACACAGTGTTTAGAACTTTTTCTGTTTTGCAGTCATTTGCTAAATACTCAAAGCACATCACAGTGTTCCTACTTCATACTTTAGAGGAAAAGCAAACATCCCATGTAATGTCTTTTACTTTAGTTGCAGCAGATGGAAAGTAAACAATGGATATCAATGATGAACAGAACTATTTTATCAGATTCCACAATTATTTCCACAGCTAGCTGTACCAAGGAATCTCTGTTTTTGTCTTTGTTGAATTCTCATGAAAAAAAAACCTGGAAAGCACACTGTTCTTTTCAAATGCCAATTTCTTCCATTGCAGAGGAATGCCCTTGAATGACTACAGTTTATCCTCTGAAATGAGTCATCAATTTTTGAAAGCTTTCAGAGTTGCCAGTATCAACATCATACTATAAGCTATCTATGAACATCTCATTGCAAATGTTATCAAAAAATATTCTAATTTGTAATGCTGAGGTAAATCCTCATTTTCAGGCAAAAAACATATATACTTTTCAAAGCAGAACTCTATCCTGTTGGTACCAAGCTGCTAATTTCATAACTCTTTGTATGTCAAACAATAAAAGAGCAAACAAAAGCTTTTTAACCACAGGGAAATTACTTGAAAATATTTGGCTCTCCTTTTATCAGCATAGATTTATCTACATTCTATTATTTTTTCTAGCATATATTTCAGTGCAATTATTTGGATGAAGTGTTTTTTGCACACTGCAGTAGGCCAGAGAATTTTGGTCACACTATAAAATGTAAATTTCTATAAGCAACTAATGCTTGAACGTAGCTCTTTCAAATCAGTGGCAAAATTCCACAAGTTTGGGGGCATGTTTTCACTATTAAGGGAGTATTATTTCAGAAAAGTAATTAAATGAATTAATAAAGTTATTAGATGAATCAACAAACTTCATTTTACTGGCAGTATTGCTTTTATAAAATGCAAAGACAGAAAAAGAAAATGTGTCATATATTTTGCAATACTACAACACATCCAGAATGTCAGAAGTATTTTACTTTATCACAGCTCCTGAATTTACACATTCAAACTATGAATAGCTCTTAGACAAAATATAATTTTCCCCAGTACAGTAATTTTTTTCTGAAGACTAATTTTGTGAAATATTGGAAATTCTAGATTTTACACACAGTGTGAACTCTACAGTCTTATGCTATGCAGTATCTTTCAAAAAGAGAAAAATAAAGAAGATACTGCTTTCTTTCAGATTGCTTAGCTTTCATCCACTTAAATTTCAACAGCACTTCTTGTAGCAGAAAAAGCAGTCACATTTCATTTTTGGGATGCAAAATGGTTTCATAACCAGCAACAAAATGAAGTAGTCCTCTGACAGTGATACATTTATCTATGAGCAAACCACAGTCTGTTCAATTTTGTCATACGGGAAATAAAAATACCGAGAGTCTTGAGCCAGGTCAATGATAAAAAACACTTGAAAGCCTTAGTAATAATCAAGGTGAAGACCACTAGTTAGATGTCTTCCTTCTCTTGGGCTCTGTTTCCTGCATTCTTTAACAGATTATGCAAAGTACTCTCACACACACCACAGAATACTTTCCAAGTTTTAGCCAAAAAAAAGTGGTCTGATAAGGAAGACACTAAACAGCTCTGAAGAAAAGTAGGTCTCTGCATAAAGAATTATACAAACACATTAATTGGCAAAAATATCTTGCACCACTGAAAGATTATTAGAAGAAGATACTATTAGTGGCTGAGCAACATTTCAGTCAACTTCTGCAAAATGTACAGGTAATTGTACAAATGCTTCAACTAATTTATATTATAAAAAAACCTTTCATATGTGTATATGCATGTATACATATATACACACATACATACACACACTTCCTACAGTTTATACAAAAAAATAAGGGAAGCAGTCAATACCAGGGCATGGTAACTCTAACCTAATCATCTTGACATTATTTTATAGTGTTAAGTGTTTCGCCTAGTGCCTCCTAAATAGTAAATACATTTGGTAACTACTGTCAGACAGTCCTGAGTCACGAAATACATTTCATCTCCAGAAAAGGGCATCAATATTTCTAGTTATTCTTGTCTGATCCCGATAGCTGTTATTACTGTTTTCAATGTGAAAAAGAAATAAATTTGCATCTATTATGCAGACATTCAATCTTCAGCACTGTTAGATTTCTAATCTAACTAATATTTTTTCAACATATGGTAAACATGCACCTTTTAAGATCAACAGCAAGCCACAGATCAAACTTTATTTGAAGATCTTAAAACTATTATGAATTGTTGGGATGTTGAGAGGAGGAAGGTGGTTATTCACTTTGTTTTGAATCAAGGTACATCTATCTTCATCAAGATTGCAAGGAATTTCTATACTGACAAACACCAAGTTTGTCAAGAGAAGCCTAACAGCCTAACTACATGTTATCCTGTTTAATGTTTGAACTAAATGTCTGTTAATACAGCACATTTTTTGCCATGATTTTTCTAGATTTTTTAATGAAGAAAAAATGCCAGAAATTCTACCATGGAAAATTGTTAGTCAAATCCACAGATAAAGTCCATAAACCCTGAAGACTGTACTGAGAGGCTTGCAGCATTTGGGAGATCTGTCTAAGACTATAGTTTTTAAAAGTCGTTAAGTACCTCAGTTTCAAGGAGAGGTTTAAATAAATTTCTTATGTGTATAAAGAATATAATCAAAAATGAACAGTATGCACAAAAGAATTAGAAAAAAAAAAGGTGAATAAAAAGAACTCCAATATATCATTTTAAACCAAAAAAAGTAAATCTTGAGATGATTATGACTCAATGCCCAAACAGATCTGGTTGCACCAGGGGAATCTGAGCCATTACAGAAAGCAGGGAGGAAGGTAACAGGAAAAAATGTTTCAAAAGCAATGGGGAGGGAATGGCAGCAATTACACTTACAGTTATTTATGCTAACAGAAATACAATTGTGGATGATGGGCAGCACCTTTTCCAACCACTGTGACTTCTCAACAAATTCAGAGAAGCTCTTCAAAACAAATTGTTGTAAACTGAGACACATACCTAAACTCAGCTCCCTGCTCACCTTAGGACTGCAATCCAGATGAAATTTGACTCCTTTGAAATCAAATTCCCACTGACTTCGGAGATGCCAGCATTTTTCCCAATTGTTTGCCTTTCCGAACATACATAGTATGTTAAAGAATATTTCCTGAAATAATTCTGGGAGTAAATCAGGAGCCTGGTGCTTGCCTGCTGAGAGGAAGAGAAATGTGTGTATTTTAGGAAATGTTGGATTACTTTAAATACAAGTGTCCTTGTTCTCATGGCCTCAGAGTTCAGCTAAGCAGCTGGAAGTGGTGAACCCTTCATCTCTGAAAGGCCTCTACCCACTCTGCAGCATTTCCATCAGGCCCCTTATTCAGATGGGTACCAAAAGGGAGATGCTCTTCTAACATTCAATGCAGCAGCAGGATGCACCCTCAACTGCACTATTGTCACCATTATGTTTGTAAGGCTACTTGCACGCGCACACACACACACACACACACACAAAATCCTCTTTACTGCTCCTGTTCATTCTCCTTTTCAGCAATCTCCTACTGTCTGCTGCCCAACCCACCTCTTCAGTTGAAGGTTTGACAACTCAAAGGTTACATAGCAGTGCGGTAAAAACTTCATTCCAGAAACTCAGCAGCTACTCAGAAAAGAAACTTTCACAGATGAGCAAATGTCATTCCTCAGCATCCTACATTTCTATGAAGAGTACAGGCAGAATTGTTAGGGGACTCGGGCAAAATCCAACAGCCTGAGAGAGCACTGCATTGTCATGTATGACTCAACATGGGTCATTCAGTAACTGCCTCAGTAAACAGCTTTTGATGTAGCTAGTGACAATGGGGAAGATATATTCCACAGCTCACAGAGCCACAGGAAAACAGATCCTGGAGTTAGACCAGGATTATACGTTAACTTCTCTGCAGCAGGCAGCTGAATGCCCTGATTTCATCAGCACCCTTCCTAGTTAAAAGACATAAGAGAAGCAGTATGCTTACCTAGTTGGAAGCAAGGAGTGTAGGCATAAAGGGACCCAGCAGCCAGGACAGACGGTGGGCCAGAAAATGTCTTAGAATTTGCATTCACAGTGGTTTCTCGTGAGATCTAAGGCTAGGCACCACTGAGAAGTGACATAAAGCTCCAGGTTCTCTGGAGCTCTGATTCTCTCACATGATAATCCCACAACCCGCTATGTGTTGTTTCAAATAAGCAACAAGCTCAGTGGGGTGTTTCTATCCAAAGATCTCAAAATATTCCCTACTTGGTATATGTCTGCTGTGCAACGCTCCATATGCAGTTATTCAAGTACACCATCTTCATCACCTTCAATTTTATGCAGTACTGTTTCCTAGCCATTTCTCACACAATGGTATTCAAAAGTTCAGCAACATTCTGATATTCTGATTATTCTGCAACTAGGGAAACTTTTGGCCCTCCAATGGCACACTTTTATCAGCACTGTCACTTCCTCCAGCCCTTGGTTTGCACTTTGCTTGATTTTTTAAGAGGCTGAAATCAAAGTAATCATAGACAGAAGAGAAAATAATGGGATTAAAGTTCAGCATGACAACAGAAGGTATGGTAGGGTTCCCAACAAGAAAAGGATTTTCCAACACAATGGGTAGATGAATGAAGAGTAAGAAGGATTTACATAAAGTTAAGGGCTGCTAGTCAGAAAAGTATGAGTTGCACTTAGCCACACACACCTGCTTCTGCCTACTGCAGAAGCCCTCAACAATTTTAAGACGCTTTTGTTAGCACATGCACTTTAGATGTATGTGCTAGAGAACCTTTGAATTGTGTGGTCCACTTCTCAATTCCAATCTTAATGGGACTGGAATAGGGGCTGTCTTTAAGGGAGAGTTTCATGTTTAGAAAGAAATCTGCTTTGAGAACAAAACACAGAGTAAGTGGAGAGATCAGGGAACTACCTTCAAAACAGCACAACAAAATGGCTTGTGTAGAAACATTAGAGCAGAAGCTTGGTCAACCAGCTCCTGAAAAAGTCATTTGTCAGTGTCTCTCTTGGGGTGAGCAGGACTTCTTTCAAGGCTCAATGGTTACAGCAAGTTTACACAGTGCATTCACAGACATCAACGAACCTCACCTCAGTTGTCAATTCACAAGGTGAATCCCATCTTCTGTATTAATACAATTCCAAAAAGTAGAGCATCAGTTTTCTAGTCATCTCAGATTACAAACTACTCTGGGACCTTCGGAGACATTCAGTATGTCAGAAGGTAAAGCAGACTATAACCTACAGGGAAAATATTACCTAAATGCAGTTGCTTAAGCCTAAACAATATGAGAAATCATGCCTTTCCAGTACCTTAGCCTCACTCTTTTGTTCCAAGAGATTTTGGAAATGTGGAATTCCATTCCGTGGCATGAGAGGCTGTTTTCGAAGTACCGTTATATCTTTCCAGATATGCAGCTGAAATGCATTTTAGAAATTTACTCTGAATATCACTTAACTTCAAAACTGTCAGTTTACTGCTGTAAAAATCAGTTATAGATGATACAGTGTCATTTGTCTGTTCTGGGAATTATCTCCAAATGTCAGAAACTTTCAAATACTATTGGACTGATATCTAGCATTGAACAGACTCCCGAGCTATAGATGGAGCTGAGTTTCCTAACTCCAGCTGCCTCTTCAGAGGGATTCATCACGAACATGGTGTCTCGAAATGCTATTAATATTATCCAAAACCTTGATCATTACAGTCACCTGTGACAGATCAAAGCAACACATTTCTGAGCCCCGTTGCTCAAGAACTGCAGTCTCTGTACATGCAAATGATAGATCACGCAAAGCCTTGAACATAAAGGTTAATTAATTTGAGGTGTTTGATTACACCTAAAAGAAGGATTCTGCCACTGCTTATAGCCAATGTACTTTTAAGAACGTAAGACTATTTAATTCTATGCCTGGGAGTACATAACAATGTTTCTCAGCTGACCTCCACGGTTATCAATTTCTATCTTTAGTTTTGATGCAGTTTTTAGGTTTTACCAATGCTTGATATTAGAGTTACACTAGGACACTACTTTGCAAGTGACATAGCTACTACTAGAAATTCACTTACTAATAGCATACATAGAAATTATTGGGAAGCTAGTTTGTTTTCAGTAATTAAAAGTGAAATGTTATAAAAGGTTAAGGAAAGTAATATCCACATAGGCTTAAAAAGATGACCTATAAATAAGGATATTGAGCACGTATAAGTGTACTTAAATGCAAGAGAATGAGCATTATCTGCTCACCATCTCAGGCGTCTTTAAAAGATAACTCTCAAAAGAAAGGATTTGGTCCTGACCATGAAACTACATAAGCTGTAGAGCCATTCCATTCCTTCTGCTAGCAGTACTCTCAGTTTGGATTGATCTATATTTTATATCTGAGTTCTTGAGATGAGAATCCAAAAAGATCATTTTTTTTTCCCAAATCTGAACACACACCTGACCTATTTCCATTCATAGGGATACATTTTGTATTCATGGACATACACATGTAACAGACATAAATCAAAAAGGGATGAAATAGGTTATGAACAAATGGGGGTTGTGAGGGAGAAATGAGCAGTAAGATACTTACAGGATAGTGCTCTGTGATTTACTTCAAAAGAATAAAATGTGATATTCTGTCTTTGAATGCCTAATAAAAACAGGTATTTCAGACCTGCCAAGTAATTAATTTGTAGAATATGCTACACAGAAGAGCGAGTGAGACAGTTTCTCAACAACAGTGAAATATTAATACTTTTACTTTTAAAATCCTGTAGTGCTTCAAAACGTACTAAAGTGATTCCCAACGTTCAGGAAAGCAATTTATGCTCTGTAACAGTAACATGGGCACCGCTGGCTAGCCCTGCAGAAACTAGAACACAACAGAAAACTCATCTGAAACATGGTTGTCTGCAGTGAGTGACTGGTTCATGGGATTAAACTACAGTGTAATTTGGAAATGGAATTTAATAGCTTGAGGTTAAAACATTTTGCCCCCACCGCACAGCCTGTTTCATTCTAATTGACATCAAATTAAAAAAAAAAAAAAACTATTCAGTTCTTTCCTCACAGAGTTGCTGCTTTAACAACGTAACACTTACTTCCCAAGTGCTGGCGGAAGGTTCTCATGTCAGAATGGGTTCCCTTTGGACAAACAGTATAAAATGAAAATAGTTACAAGAAATAAAACCATGTTCAGTCCATGAAGCAATTCTTTCTGCTGAGTGAAGAAAAAAGAAAAGAGCATTGCTGAAAATGATTCTTCATTGATTTAACAGGTGATCCCATAAGCACTATTATTTGGACCTAAGCCATACGGTTCTATAGAACATGAGAAAGAGGAAAAACACACAGTCAAGAGGGAAATGAAAAAACGATGTCACTAGATGATGAAATTGGAGATTCATGTGTATGTTTACAGATTTCTAGTGCACAGCAGAGCATCCAGCATTCTCCCCTTCTGAAGCTGATTTATGCAGCAAATCTTCCCTTTTCTTTCCTCCTGTACAGATCATACTGGGGTCAAACCCAAGATAAGTTAGCTCTACTCAAAGCAACCAGAATTCCCATTTTGTGTACTTTCCTATACCATGGACATAAATAATAGAACTGAAAAAAGGATCTTTCTACACCTTTTAAACCACAGTTGTCTTCTGGCAGAGGTGACAGTGTTTATGTTTGTTTTGTTTTATTTTAGTATGTGAATAACTACTTTGGAGCCCTAGGTCCTCATTTTCTTTTTAGAGGAGCACCTTATGATGCTGGAAGCATCAGATAGACATTGTCAACTAAACTAAGTTCCCTTTTCCCCTTTTGGGGGATTCTGTACTCTGTGAGAGTTGTGTTCAAGGCAGCAATTTATATTTCTCTCCTAGACTGCTTCAAATGATTGAGCCTCTTTTTGCATTAAATGTAAGGCCTGTTATAGGGCCATAGTTCAAATGTGTGTTCAACCATTTATTAACTTCAGTGAGCAGCCATGAGTATCTAAATGTGATTCTCAGCTCTAGTAATTAACGAAGCTAGAATTAGGTCACAGCATATTTACTGAATTCAAAATGACCTTCAATATTCAAAAGTTCTTTGCATTGCCCTAGCACTGGTCACTTAAACAAGCTGAGGAGTTTTAATATATAAGAACAGAACTCTACTAATCTAATATTTACCTAAACAAGCATCATCAAAGAAAATTCTCTATATTGTTCAGTAATATATAGACTCTACAATGCCAATGACAATTAGAACAAGTTATTTGAACTTAACACGATAAATTGTTTTCAGTTAGAATCAAGAAGCTATAATAATTGTTTCACTAAATATTATTAGAGGACACTTACTGAAAATCTTACTATTGAAATACAATTTTTTCTTGAAAATAAGAGCATCAGAAGACCTGAAATTACATGGTAAAGCTTTGGCAAAGACAAAGAATTTTACAGTGAGGTACAAAGCACCCTCTAGGAACACGCAGTTTCTAGCTTCCCTGCAACAGTTTATTGTGCTCCTAATCACACTAAAAATGCAGGATGTGCACCAGTACCACTGGTCCTAATTTAGAATGTGAACAGTACAGAATGCTGATGAAATTCTTTTCTTTTCAGAAAGTACATGAAAACAAATGTAGGATTTCATGCTGGTTTTGGTGAGCCCAGGGGGAAAAAAAAAACAGGGGGAAAAAAAAGTAGGAACTAAGAACCCCAAATGAGAAGACAGCTATGCCAGCCCCACCCACGCTTTCTTTCTGCTTTCAGGACAAAACGTGCCCTCCACAGAATTCAGACTACAACTAGCTACAATGTGTATTTCCTTACCAGTGTCACAGTGGCATGGCTTCTCACAGGCAAAGCCAACACTGTGTTTAGCAACAACACACACATTTAGTCTTTGCCATTGTTAAACATGATGAAAATAAAATGCCGGCTGCTCAAGAGAACGTGAAAGAAAGTGCAAACAAAAAGCAACAAACTGAACTAAGATGAAGCAGACCTTAGTCATTATCTTTCACTTATGGGAACTTAATAACTGTCCTTGCAGACTGCTAAACCCAAAATAGCGGGCAGGAAAAACGAACAAATGACAGATAGTGACACAGTTTCTCAAGTTCAGAGCCACATTATCCTAATCATTTCTGCTTCAACCTTAGGCTAACCTATTTTATTGACACGTGGATTTATTCACATTGCTTACTGGCAGTAACTTAAGAACTGAGATTTACCATGGCTTCTGAATTCAAAAAATTGATGTGTGATTCCAGCCACAGCTTCCAGATCCGTGTTCCCTTCTGAGCCAGTGACCAAAGCAGTCACTGACCCAGTATTTGTTTAGGGTACCTGCAGTACGCAGCCTGGCAGGCAGCCTGGCAGTTAGTTAAGTGACAACCAGTGATTAGCCAGCACTTAAGAATTCACTCCTGATGACACAGGAATTTGGTTATTTCATCCGTTCTCCAGTACTTGGAAAAAAATTTCCCCTTCTCACCAAATAATTTAAATTCTCATATTATTGCCAAATCTATCTGGAAAACATGAGTAATATACAATAAAAAATGAACATTTTTTTAAAATAATCATTGCAGCCAAAATGCATTAGGTGAGATCAGAAGATCAGGGGAGCAGATGACCTGGATGGCTGTCATGAAACCTAATCCCAAAGCCCCTTTAAATCAATGACAGCCTTTGGATCAGACCTAGTTAGTAGCAATCAATTACCAGAGGCATCAGTTTAAAATCTTTCACTGATATTACATTCATGTTAATTAAAAAAAAAAAAAAATAATCCTCACAAATAGTTTAAGATTGAATTCCCGTTTCATGTTCGCATCCTTGGAGCCTTAGAAACAATGATCCCTTACAACCCCCAAAGCAGAAATTTTGTGGTCTTGCAGGTGTATGGAAACTGGGTTTACAGTCCTTAGAGATGATTGGTGATGCAAGGGAAAATGTTTTTCTACAACAGGAAGAGTGAAGCGACTGTCTAAAACAAAGCATATGTGCAATAACCAGAAAGTGATACTGCAGATGGCCGTAACACTGTTTACATGAAATCTGATTATTTCTCTTATTTTGGCACAGCGTATAAAGAAGCTTTTATTTTTTTTTTTCTACATGTGTAATGCTTTTAGCAGATACATTGAAGAGCTCAACAAACATATGCTTCCTATGTTTCATCAAATGCAACCCACTGTCCCATGAGATAAGCTTCTATCAGGAAAGCAAAGTCAAGAAATATGCAATTGCAGAATCTCATCCAAACTACAGGTGTTCTGCTGTAACAATGCTCCTTCAGTTTGCTGGCTTCAGAAAGAAAACACAGAAGCGTTCAGTACAGTATGTGGTTTATTAAGACAACATCAGCTGCAACAAAATTTCCAGACAAACATTTGCTGTGGCTAAAATGTTTGAAATTAATTTCCTCATTTTTTTTCCAAACAAATTCATTATGATATAGAGTAGTAAAACAAATTACTCTGTTACTGTTCTCTGCTACCTCCTCCTGGAGAACGGAGCATGACAGGATGTAGTTACTAAAAAAAAAAAATGGTAACATGGAAAGCCAAGTCATATTAACTGCTTCAAGTAACTATTTTATGAATCGTAATATGTGCAACCGGACTAACTAATAACTAGAGTTCATAATCTCTTGTAAGGCTCACTTTTTTTTCCAAGAAAATTACAAAATACTACCTGTAACGAGAGCTAGGTTGCTTTTCATTTCTGTTATTTTTGTTTCTTGTTGATACTCCAAGGTTTGTACCAGAAAATGGAAAAACTATCTCAGACCAAAGAAACACCATAGAGAGAATCAAAAGCCAGATGCACAGAAGGCAATTAAAAAGTTGAAGAAAGAGAGCTTCTTGCTAAAATCTACAGCTCAGAGAAAAGTTGAGCCCTGAGAAGAAACACCACCACATAAGCAGCAGGAGAGAAAGCGTAAACACTCACATCAACATGCTCTGTTTTGAAGCATGCAGAGCAGGAATAATTTGCCTACTCCAGCGACAGAGAGAACTCCTCCTAAACAAATGGTTTTGTAGCTTAAAACCTACGGTTGAAGCTTTGTCAGAGAGTCTTGCCTCCAACCAGATTTGCTACAGGCAGGCTTTGAAGCCGGAGATGTAATATTGATTATTCTGCAGTGAAACCGAATGGCAGCATAAAGGCAGTTTCTCTCACACTGCACAGCCCTGTACATCATTACAAGAGATTAACAATAACAACTGAAGAAAAATAAAAATGGTTTTCTCTTGCATCACTACTTCCCCCACGGCTGCAGCACAACAGAATACATGGCTTTTCGTGACTATTAACACAGCAAAGCCTAATACTTCTCATGGCTTTAGCCACCCTCCAGAGACCCCAGAGGCTGTCTGTCAGGCTGGGAGGAATACAACCTTCTAATGCTACTTCTTCTTATAAGAAAGGAGCTAATACGTTCTTTGAGTAAGTCCACCTCTCATATGATCTCTGCTTTTAGTGAGTTCTTATTAGTGTTTTTTCAAGGACTCGTTCCCTCTGGTAATCTACAGATCTTATTTCATTTCACCTTACATGATGATCCTTCGGGAGGATCAGACACCCCACAGCTTTATTTTTATGATACAGATTTGCAAGAAGCAAAAGGATCTCACTTCCTTGTGAGATTGCAAACTGATTTCACTTGCTTCTCAGTATATGAAAAAGTGCTTGTGAGTATGCACGGCTGGCTGAAACGATGAGAACACTCTCATATTTATTAATTCAGTTGGGAAAGTCAGAAGAATGCAACAGCTTCAAATTTAATGCAAATGTATCATGAATATGGCAAGGTTTTTCTATCTTACTGCATTATAGAACTCAAACATACGTGACATTAGACAAATGCTAGAGACAGGAGAGTTTTTCAAGATGATAAAATCTAAAGATGGATGGGTAACACCAGGAACCAACGCTAGATGAACCTCTAACTTGTTTCCCCACACTGCTACATGGAAAGGCCATCCTAACCAAGCTTGCTAGGAATTACTTCCACCAATTTCATTAATTTTCCCATGTTTTTTTTTGAGAGCTTGAATGCTGTAAACTGTACGTTGTAAATTCTCAGCAAGTCCTGTCCTTCCCAAATGCACCACCAGGGGATAGATACAGAATGCAGCTCTCTAGCCAGAACACCGGTAAGCATTTAAAAAAAGAAAAAGAAAAAAAGAAAAAAAAAAAAGAAAAAAACACCAAAACACAGATAACCCCTAAACCCCAAAACTGCACAACTCAGGCCTTTGTAGTTAGCCTTAAGGATGGCTAACTAGAAAAGTCATGTTCAGGACCCTACATTTGCAGTACTTATTTGAAGAGTGGAATCTCATCCTTTAAGTAATCAAAATCATCCCTAGTTTGTCTTCTACAGAAGAGCAAGAAGCAATCTATTTTAGCATTGCCATACTTTAAATGACTGTGGTTCTTGTTAAGTCACGAGCACATAAAAAAACATTGAAGTTACTGTTTGAAACTGATAGAAATTTATCTTGTGAGAGGTTCCTTAGATGGTGAAAAACATCCAAAAAAGTGACAGGAGCAGATGGTATTTAAGATAACTTAAACAAAGAATTAACACATGCTCCAGGTCCATTAATATTAATGAATACAGTGTTCTTTCTGAAAAAAATACTGTTTTCCTGCTAAACAGCACGATGAAATAATTTTCATTTTTTTATCAGTTAGCTTCTGTTCATTTTCTTGATTACTTCCATTAAGTCAAGTGTCTGTGAGAGAAGGAAGGATAAACTGGACTCTTCCAGTCTTCTGATATTCCTGTAGCTCTTTATATGAATATGACCGGGTAAAGTATAACTCAGAAAACCATGCTAATAATTTCACACATAAAATGTTTCACATTCTAACTAAAAGCTCTTAAACTGTAGTTCAGAATGAGCCACATTTAAGTCCACAGGCGGGATTCAATACGGTAGGTCAAAGTTTCATTTCTGTTTGTATCAGTACCTTGTTTTTTTGTTTGTTTGTTTTTTGTTTGTTTGTTTGTTTGTCCCGTGTCTAAATGTCAGCTGTAACAAATAGTACGGTGGAGTAGGAAGGGACCCAAAAAGCAAAGCAGTTGGTTCAAAGGACCCAGTATCCATGCTATAGACATTTCTGGGAAGTAAATGTACTTTGGAGTAGCTCCAGTCAGGTCCCATGAAGTGAACACTAGATCACACCTTTTGGTTTAGAATAGCCTGAAAGGAATCCACTTTGTGCACTCTGGAATATGAATAAAAACTCCACAAGTGGGAAAGATCAGCACGCACTCAAAATACGCTACTAATCAGATCTAAAATGCAAACATAGAGGCACCCTGAATTTGGGAACAGAAAATCTTCATCAGGTCCTCAGGCAGCTGAAAAATCTATAGCTTGTAGGATGCCAATGAAAGGTTTCACAGACATGCATCTTGAACTATGAATCTCTGGGTGTAATTCAAAACACAATGGATATGGAACAAAGAGTCATAATAGTAGAGATTTATCACCAGTGGTCGCTAAGTGAAATACCATGTATTGAATAAAAATGATCAACCAACAAACATACGCAGCTCAGACTCTGTAGAACAGCCGTCCTATTCTGAAGATCCCAGGACCAGCACGGTGCTCTCACCTTCCCAGCACCATTGCTCAGAGAACCAGCAAGAGATGCTGCCCCCAGAAGCAGGATGGGACCACTGCTGGCAATGATCTTCGGATTCTCTCTGCCCGGTGCAGCCTGCCCACTTGTTCCCAATCCCTCTATCTTGTCTTCCACTTCATCATCTCAGCTTTAATCTACATCTGCCTTTCTGCCTGTTGTCGGTCCCTTCTTCTTTCGGTTTCTCCTTTGTAACTAAAGAAATCTATACACGTAGATAGGTAAAAAATGTTTATAACTCTATATAATAATTTTGTATTTTTATTATCCTCTGTTTCTTTGTGCACCAAACCCTTCCCCTGCCATAGAATCTAAAATTTCAGCCTTCCACATTTCCTATTTACAGCTTTGTTCTCCACACATTCAGGTGGGTTTAGGTTCTGTACCGCAGGTCTTGCAAACAGCTGAGTATCCAATATGGGACTGACCCAGAATGCCTGTTAGCCATTAAAATAGTGAGCACCATGACACTTACTCCCTTTTGAAGCCAACCTTGAACAGTAACAAAAAATATTCCAAAGCAGGAGATGCCACAATTAAAGAAACAAATCCAAAGATTTTACAGATAAAGTGAGGCTGCAGGAGTAATCTTCTTGCTTCTAGGACTGTGTATGACTATTAATGAGTTTTCAGTGTGTACACATACTCCTCAGAGAACCATTCATAAGCTGTTCCACAGCTGGGGGATGCTTGACAGTGCAGTTCCACAGGGAGCCTCTATAAATACTCCAAGGCCAAAAGAAATTGTGAGGATGAATAGCTTGCCCTTCATATAATTTACATGCTCAAAGTCACAAAACACTTTGCATACATCAGTAGGGCTCACAGCCTTAACTTATGATTTCCTATGCAGTAAGGGAATAGCATCTCTTCTCTTGAATTTGAATCAAGGAAAACAAAAACAAAGTGTAAGATAATTTATGGTATGCCTGCATGACACAAGGCCACACAGGACAGAGCTAGCCCTGCTTACACTACCGCAGTTATCGGCAGCAGTGTGTGCTGACTTGGCTCATAACCTAGATGCGCTGCTGCCAGTAACCAAGCTGGCTGGTGATCTCTGCGTTAAAGAGCCATTTAGTTCTTACTTACAACAACACAGAATGATACCAAGCCCATAACAGCTAATGAAAACTTTCCTATGTTTCTCACTGGGCTTTGGCTGAAACTCTGCTGAAAAATAAATGAAGCAGTAAGATCCTGTCACTGGCATATGCCAGCAAATAGATGGAGATGATGGAGTCAGATTGTAAATAACTACTAGAAGCATCAGAATCAATCAATATCTAAGAAAACAGAAAGTGCAGGAACAAGGAATAGGTTAATCCTACAATGGCTGAAGGGATGCCATTAGGGATATCTGGTATTTTTTCTCTGTAAGGTTTCTGTCACAAATGAAAGGAAAACTTATCTGGGTAACAGTACTGACTTGTATTTTTTAGAAGCATAAAACGGGAAATATTAATACATAATTAATGGCACATTTTTATTTATTTATGAAGCCATGAACCTGAAAGAAACATGCAGGAGTCTGTGACTGAGTCTCTGGGCTAGCTTTTTTCCTTCCCAAGTTTTCTAAGACACTCAGGTCTTATGGCAGGAATTTGATAGCTATTGCTTACAGTACAGGCATCAGCGCGATGGGTCTACATCTCATTCACACCAAAGACCTTTCACTACTCCTGTGACCTTAAATAAGCCATAAGAATCCTTTTGGAAATGAAATAGACCAACATAAACTACTAAAAGCTGCATGTATGCCTATACAGTGACACCATACATAAACATAGAGTAGCTTAATTAAGTATGTCTAAAAATGGATCTTTAGTTACATCAAGTGTTTCCTGTATAGACATGGTCTAATTTCTATAAATATAATGTGTTATGAGAATCAAAAACTGTATCTGGAAAAAAAAAAGCAACTGATGTTGCAAGTGATTTTAAAAAGACAGGCAACTCTCAGCTTTAAACTAAGTTTAAGACTGAGACTACAGAAGGAAATCAAGAAGAACATATATATGAATTTATGTACTTACTTCTTATAGGCTACTTGAAATCCTAGTGTAAAACCACAATATGATAGTATAAGCCTTTTTTATTGCTTAAAGAAACATGGCTGTGTGTAATTAGTTACTGTGTAGATCTTTATCTTGAGAAAAAGCAATTGTGGATGTGAGAAGCGGAAAAAATAAATTTGGTTTGACTGCTTTATGGGAATTAGGGGGAGCAAATTCAAGTACAGAATGTCAGTTTTTTCCTTTAATGTCTTTCCTTTTTCTTTTATTTATTTATTTATTTTTAGATGAGCAATTAAAAATTACTAACTCAAATACCACTGCATGACAGGATTCTAAATCAAATTTACTAGACAAAAAGAGGACAGACAGTAACAGTATTTGCAGGGTCAGCATCTGCCAGCATTCATCAGTTCACCTGGAATCAAAAAATCAGAATTTCTTCTGTATGTGTTATTTTTGTTTCTGGAGCTGAATGAGAGGAAGAAGCCCACGCACAGGAAGGAACATGGCCAGACACTGGCTCAGGTACAACTTGAAGATATTTCAGTACTGTCTTTCATTATACTCATTTAACTATCTTCTACAAACAGACTTTATAAGGAAAGAAAAAAAAAAGAAGAAAAAAAACAAACGCTCAACCGTGGTTGACAGTGAAACTGCAAACCATATGAATTCCTGATGCAGCCCAACTGGTATCAACATAATTACATCTGGCCTATTGCACTTCCACAGCTAGCTTTTTCTTTCTGTAGTTAACCATCAGTATACAGGAAGCAGTTACAAGGTCTTAAATACGAAGAACACTTAATGCTTACTTAAGCTCCACTGAAGGCAATGAAATTAAGGTCTATGTTTATCGTAAAGTGTGCAGTCAGATACAATGAAGAAATGTGACCTAAATCACATTACTGCAGAAATTGGAGCAGTATCAGAAAAGTCTTCAACCAATGTGTTACTAGGCAAAATAGAAACAAAATGCCACAATCGACATTTCAAAGAATTTACAGGAGAGAAACAAGGAGGAAGCAAGCTTTCACTAGCACAACACAAAGTGTCCTTGCCCACTTCAAATGTAGAGTCTGCAGCTGTCTCCTAAACCTCTACTCACAATTTCACTTTCACAAGTGGAACAGGGAATTCCTCCTTATTTCTAAAGACACCGTCACACTTATCTGGGAGATGAGTCCATGCTGAAAGGACTTTTTCAGTATTTTATGCTCTGAATCATGTAAAATACATAAAGCAGATCTCAAGCAGAGACTAGTGCATTACTCTTCCCCTTTCTGCTGGACAGCCTTTATCATCATACCCTACAGAGCTACGATCACACTTTTTTCTTTCCTCAAAGTCTAATGAGTCCTTTCTTTATACATGTGATAAAAACAGCTGAAGGCTTTCACTCTGGAAAAGCCTCTGTGTAAGGTGCTCCAAGTAAAATAAAAAGGCAGTCACCATTGCATTTTGGCTTGAGCGAGTTCCTGAAAGCACACACTGAGGTGACCTGCAAATTCCTATTTATCTGAAATGTGTGTAAAGTAACGCAAGGATGCCTGACTTCTGGATCTTAGGTGTAAGTACAACCTGCTCTATTAATATCAAGACTGGAGGTCTTTAGAGCATGAAGGAAAGCAAAGCTTTAAGGATTAAAAAGCAACATGTGTATAAGATTTAAGTACCAGCAGGCTAAGGAAGGATCCAAGTCATTTTATAATATCTGACCCACTCACTATGCTTGCAAAATGGAAAAAAAGTTCAGTTCCTCCAGTTGCAAAGGAGGAGCAGGCAGCACCAAATACAGCAGTCATTATGACCCAGAAAGAACAGTTCTAGTGTATTTTCCTTACCATTTCATGCTGGACCTCAAACTGCTTCTGTGAATAAAAGCATCAGTTTTGAGGGACATTTTTAAGTACAAAGTAAGCACTGTGGTAACTGGTTTGGATTGTGATCACTGTTTTTTCACATCTGTTTTTAAACATGTATATTCAGTGTTTTGTTCACTTGGATAAATTAAAACTAGCTACTAAAAATATTATTTAAAAAAAAGAAGTCTGAATAATTTTGGTCCAGTGAGACAGCTGTTTTTATTTAGGACTAATTAGAGAAACATTAAGGCTTACTTTCATAGTGTATCTAATTCTTGGTACTCTCATCTGACTTGAGGATCACTTGAACTCTGAAATAGCTATATCAATTCTAATAGAAACTTCTTGCCCCAACATGCTTTTCTTATACTGTTACTGGGACGAGAGAACTCCAAATTCAGCAAAACAACAAGAAAGTTCCTCATTACCCCATCAAGGAAACTATGCTGACAACATCACCTGGCATAAGAATCACAAATTAGAGATCAAAAATTTCATTTGGAAATAATATTTTCTTTTATGCTTGGTAGGTAAGAACATCCTAAATTATCAATAGCATTAAACAATCTTTGCAAATATTTACTTTTTCAAACAATGTCCATGTCAACTGGATGAACCCCTGCTGAACCCAGTACAGGCTATCAAAATATTAGGAGGTTAGAACAGCATTCTTTTTTTAGTCATGCTTCATCTTTGCAAGCATCACATTTTTCTCAGGAAAAGAATCTTCTTGTCTTTCATCAAGCTCTAAGGTTCTCAGTTTCTCATACCCAAGATTATAAATAATCTCTGTAATATCTCAGCCGTCAAATACCCCTGCAGCTTTTGGGGAAGTGTTCGTCCATTTCTAAGTCTTACTTTTCTTACACTGGACAGACTTAGATGTTTTTATCCTTTTTCCTCTTAGGCCAGTAATTGACTGTCTTCTAGATAAAGGTCACTAGGAAGGATTCACCTCTAAGAGACATTGAGGGAAAAGGAAGGTGTATGAAATGTAGAAGCTGTTTGTATGTACTTCTTGCTAAATGCAGAAAATTAAATCATGGAGAAAAATCACAATCACAAAAAAAGACTCAAATTACTGTATATGGGGCAAACTTCTATAAGACTGACTGGATCAATTACTCATTTTTTGCAAATGTTGATTGTTTCCACTAAGTATGCAGTTGATGTAGTGGCAAGTGTTTTATCTGGTTTTATTGATTTTTAAATTTAGTGTAACTTGGTGTTTTCAACAGCTCTATTACTATCTCTCAAAGCTAAACCAGAAAAAAATAGACAGCCTTCAATGGGAAAGGGTGTTTATTACACACCTTTTAAGATAAGAGAAGTTAATCATCGTTCTGAGGAGAAAAAAAGTGTATTCTCCTATTTTCCTCTTCCCAGTTTTCCATTCATGCATACCCTGTTCATTTTGCCAGCTTAACTATCCTGTATCTATAGCAAAGAACATAGATCACCAAAGCAGCATCAGTAAAACTGTGACAGTAAGCTGAACTTACTATATTACATAAAACCTCTGATCAGAATCAGATTCTGTATAGTTGTGATGTGAACAAGGACAACAATAATCACAACCTTCCAGCAAGGAATTGAGATCTTTCTAACAAAGCAAGAACCCCACTACTGAAACTGCTCACAGTGGGAGACTGTTAAAGCAAATCTTTATTATTAATTATTATTATTATTATTATTGTCATATTCCCGTATGCAAATCCTTAAAAACAGAGGCTATGAATATTGTGGAGCCACAGTACTCTTGTTCCAATCTTGCTTTCATCTCAACAGACAACAAAATAGGCAGAAGTCGCTTCTTCCTATACAGTATATTTAGGGAGGTTGAATAGGAAAGAAGAGCTAGCTCTAAGACTTACTTATTTTTAAAGAGATAGTGGAGCTCATTCAGAGATGCAACTCATCCAGAGGGTCTTTTAAAGGGCAGGGAAAGAGCTGTGTGGCATCTATACCACTGACTCAGTAGTATATCCTACAGCAAGCCACAGCAAAAGTATTACTGTAACAATTAAAAGAAATGTTATTTATGCCAAGTCTGTCAACTACCCTAGCACAAAAGAAAGGTAAGAAATGAAGTGAAACACCAGTCACTTTTTTAGACTGAATGATAAACTACATATATTTCTCATTCTTCTGTACAGAAAGCAAAAGCTAGGTCAGATTACCAACTGAAATTACTGGAAGTATAAAATTTGCAGACTGATAATCAGTATTCACCGTGGAAACAGAAGGATACAAAAAGCAACATTCCTCAAATTCTGTTCCACATTCAATAGTATTTAATAAGTTCATTAATTATACAAATAGAACAAAGAGAATGCTTATTGAATTGGCACAGTCTGGAAAACAGGATTAGAAGTGCTCTAGCAGCTAGAGAAGTCTGAAAAACAGAGCTTCAAATCCAGGGAATTTCAAAACTTTCATGGGAATAATCAGCTCCGCAAACACAGGGAGGGGAGCTATTACTGACTGGCAGTTCTGTAGAATCATACAACAGCTACAATGGACCTCAAATTATGAGTCTGTTGTGTGATGTAGTCACAAAAAAGGTGATTATCATTCTGTGGCATCTAATCAGAAGTCCAGTCTGTCCAGCTTTTAGGCCTCAATGGTTCATATTAGAATTTATCAGTAGCTGGAGGTTAGAAATGACAGTATAAACTTGAAAGATTCAAAAGACTGTCCAAAGTGAGTTCTGAGCACTAGTTTAGTTACAGCACTGTTTAAAAGGTCTAGGTTTCAGAGGGCAAGAGAAATGATTAGAACTCCAGATAACGCTAAGCGAAAGAACTCAGGGTGTTCAGTCCAGACCAAGAGGAATCTTCAGATGCCTACATGGTTAGCACAAAAGAAAGGGAATTTTACAATATATATATATATATTTTTTTTTTACATTATCCATTTCACCAAGACAATGATTTGAGAAAATATGTAAAAGAACAAAAGCAAATACAGACCAATAAGAAGTCAACTAAGTGGTAGTATTTCACAAACTTTCCTACTACATCAATTAAGAAAATGTTTAATTAAAACCAAAAACTTAAGCTAAGAAAATGAGATTAAGTGGTCTTTATATGCTTAGGATTAAAATTTTTAGTCAAAATTCCTGCAAGTCAGAACAGTTCTCTGGATACTGAAAACAAGTTGAGTAAATATAATTTGTTTTGTCAGTGTTAACAATAACTTTCCCAAAGGATAGCACTAACATCTTCATACTTTAGAGTAGACCTGCTATAAAAACTATGTCTTTGATGCCTTACTGAAAAGATAACCAGATTTCACTTTGTGTCCTTTTCTATCTGTGCATGTTTTAACAAGCTGAAAAGAGAGCTGTTACAGTTTAGCAGCAAAATTTCCCAAAGATTCCAGCCGTGGTTTTCTGTATTTGGGGAAAAAAATGTGTTCCAAAAGTCTCATGTGAGCACTAGGAGTTAACAGGCGAATCTCACTTACAACCTCTTTGTGACTCCATTCACTGTCAACTAAACAGAGGTAATACCTCTACCTGACTTCACAGGCACTTGTCCTTTGTTTTAATGTCTTAATGCTTTAGAACTGTTTAAATGTTAAATATAATTATAGCAAATACTTAGAACACAAAAACATTAAGAAAGAAATTAGTCATTTTGTGGTCAGGCCAGGGTATAAATGGAAAGCAGTAAGACAAAAGAGCACATCTGAAATTAAGAGAAGCCTGGAAAAATCTTACACTTACATAACACCCTGTTAAAATAAAATAAAAAACAAAAAACAAAAACATGAAAACAAAAAACGGGATGTCCCCAAGAAGCTAAAGATTGTACTGCAAAACAGATGAAAGATGTTAATGCATAACCTTTTTCTGAAGATATTAATTCTGAAGTTTCAAGCTTTTCAGTGCTCCAGTTTGCAGAGTTACATTCTATACTTGGTTTTGTTTTTGATGGAAGAGGGCTATACTGTCAAAAATGATGAAACTAAAATAAAGACTACAGAGTGATTTTAAACCTGTCATGTGTCATCTTGTACATGAAAACTCAACACTTCTAAAATACTTAAGAGGAATTTATAGCAAGCCTTTACCAGATTAGGCTGATGCAGGTGTTCTGAAGATTGATATTTATACTTACTTTTGCTTATTTACTGTAATAAGGCATCACATACAATTTAGTGACTCTAGTAAAAACTTGGACTTGGCACATTCCCCTATAGAAGGGGAGTGATTTTCAAGGGGGATTACTTATTTAAAGAGAAAAATGCATCTGCAAGCAAAATTCATCTATCACTTGTCAATGATCTAGTAACTCTGAACTAAACAAAAAATATTAAACTTAAACCACCCCAGTGGATTATGGTCTGTTTGTTCTATAATTCAATATATTCAACATCCTAATGATGCATTTTCCAGTGCCTCATACTGGTAGAATTTCAGTGAATGTTTCATCAATTAAACATACAGTCATTTAACAGTTATTTTTATTCTTGTCTTTAAGCCAATGTCTGTTAATAATTTGCAGACATCTAGCTACCCTGAAAACATATATGGATTAACCTGGGAAGTATTATGAGTCTACTGAGCTGTGGAAGTGACATGAATTGGCTGCTTTAGTAATGTTTTGAACAGATATTTTATTGTCATTTTCATCATCATTTGATTTACTTGATATGTTCTACCAGCAGATTAGAAGACCTCTATCGGTATCTCCTTGAAAATCCTATCCAGGTGACAGAGTGAACATCAAATACCCAAGATTAAGCAGTTTTAGCCTTTAATCTCCAGTGAATCAGTGGACAGCCTTGAAGAAATGACAAAGTATTATCTTCTAAACTGACCAAGTCATTTGCCTTCTCTTGCAAACTATAACTATCTCATCTAAAGACAATAATTTCATAATTCATCTGGATTCTGCAAAATTCAATACTTAGATAATATTTTGAGACTTAGAACAGAGAAACTGGATATATTCATATATTCTAAGCATCTCACTACCTAGACCTTTATATTTGATAAAAGGTATTTTAACGTAACCATTCTAACATAAGAGTACTTTTTAAGAGTTCAGATAAAAGGCCAAGGAGACAGTTTTGCCTCTTTCAATACAGCATTTCTCCAGGCTCCTAAGATATAATTAGCAGCTCTCCCACTTTAACAACACAGTGGTAAGTGGTGAAAGTTTGGCTTCACTTCAGCAGAAGTCACAGAGACATGAATGTGAAAACATTGTTTGTGTAAAGGTATCAGGCCATTTGGGGCAACTTCCTATCTGCCCTATGTGCTTTGTACTGTGCAATCAAGCTGAAACCAGAACTCTTCCTCCCCATTCTTTTCATGTAATAGATTTTTGGAAGATTCTTGCTTTTCAGCTCCAAGCCTAGCCTGAGAGAACCAGCAGTTATTTTCAATGTGATGCTCTGCACTTCTGTAATGTTTCCCAAATTTCACATTGCAACTAACAATAGCAATTTCGTGCATATCTAAATTACTAATTTTGTTCTTCATGGTATTTATGCATTGTGATTGGATTTCAACAATCACTGGGAAAGAGATGATTCCTGTAACATTACCTGATGCATATATCATTATTGTTCCTTTAGTTGTGACTTAAAAATATGGTAACATTTTGGCTTACGAAAACAACTGAAGAAGTCTGAGCCAGACAGGGAAATAAGTTTAAATAGTGGTTATGTGAATGACACTTCCACCTTTTACATGTGAAACAACCAACAGCCAAATTATGCAATCAATCAAAAACTAATTAAACAATCCACTTCTGCATCAATTAAATAGCAAGAGTGAGATTAAGAGAGAGAGAAAATCCATGAATAGTTTCAATGCTATCTGTATAACCACAGAAAACAACCGAGGAAAGTGGGTTGGGAAGACAGAAGTACTCTGAGCCATAACCAAAAGAAGGGACAGTTTTCCAGGGAACATTTGGGAGAGAAGGCAGTGCCAATTCATCCTCACACCAAATGCATATTCACACTCCAAAGCCATAAATAGTTTCATAAGTATTTTAATTAAGTAGCATATATCTCACTTGAACATGTATGAGTTCTCCAAAAAATCAAAGGGGATAAATGAAGAAGCCACACTGAAAAATACTGCAGTTTCTCTAGAGGTAGAAAAAATACTTAAGGAGAACATAGAAAGACCAAAGAAATATCTCTCCGTCTAGTGTACTGCACCATGCATTTTACAGAAGACCCTCTCGCAACTATCTGCCTTGCTGAAAATAAACGAGGGAATTCAGGAAAAAAAATATATTAAATTGTCTTAAAGAAAAAACAAAAACACACAACATGCTATTGTTATAGAATACATATCCCACTGAGTTAGTCTAACTCAAGTTTCTATTTGCATAAATACACTTGCATTTCACCAGCAATTTTCCTGTATATCAGAGAAAGAACAGAGATGTCAGAATAATAAATAATTCATTCTAAAATGCTAAGTAGCTGAATGACAGATTCACCATCTTTCAGCTGCAATACAAATAACTGGTATTTGTATAAAAGCTCTAAGTTTGAGTCAATTCACCTTAGACTCCTGCTTACAAGAACTTCTTTTGGCACAATAGGATTATTTTGCAACAGGACAAGCAGCAAGTCAAATCCCATAAAAGCATACTCATAACAGATTTCTACAGCAGAGACACCAGCTTAATTCAGCTTCCTTAGGCCCCTATTATTCACCAATCATGATCATCACTCTTACTGGAATTTTGTGTTGTACAAATTTCATGGGAAGCAAATGCAATTCATTTTAAATTATTTTGACAGTTTACTTGGAAAAAAAAAAAAGAAAAAGAAAAGCATCAGAGCCTTTCAAAAGCAGTAAGGTTTTCTAAAGATAGCACTTTCAAATCTTAACATGCTTGACTGAGAAAAAACAAATCCTAAATTCATATCAGAATTTCATGAACAAAAACTGCCTGGCTGAAATTTTTATGATTTGAAATTTATTCAGTACTGTTCTTTCTTAAGAAAATTGGGAAATAATGTAGAATTGGACATTCCTCACAAATTCTGTTTGGACAATACAAATGATTACAGGGTTTTCTTTAAAATGTTTTTACCAATAAAAATGAAGAGGCAGTGAGATTATTTTCATAAATAAATCAAGAACATATCTAATACGGAGTAAAATCCACTTAAGAAGATTAAAGAATCTCATAAAGAAAGAATGAGAAAGGATTATTTATGAAAAAAAAAAAGAAACTCTCAAAATTATGTCTTGGTTCTCTCCTCAGAACTGATCTATTTTGTATTAATTTCTATAGACAATGCCAAAACTGACAGAGTAATGCTAAGAGTCCTATACTTGGAGGCACAGAGAAGCTGTTTTCATCGGGCCTGGTCCCATGCAGTGCCTAGTCTCTGCATTTTCACAAGATGCCTGTATCACATTACCTAGCTGAGCTAGGATGATGTTTCCAAGAAAGACATACAGTTATAACTAGTCTTTTGCCTCACCCCCAGAATATTTCAAAATTAGTACCTGGTCAGATCTGGGGCAAAACTTTGTTTTGTATTGTTATACTGGGTTTGCTGAACTAATTCTTATCTAAATCATTTTGTTTTGACATTTTCTTAATAGCTTTATTTCAAAATGCTGTTTGTATTTAAAGTATGTGAAGTAATCAACAGCTTTAGAAAGGGAACATTTGTTTTTTTAGCCTAAGATATAAGGATGACTGTTTTATGTGGAAAAAAAAATTAGGAAAAAAATCAGTTCAGACAAAAAAAAAAAAAAAAAAAAAGA
>VXAA01007451.1:166067-201737 GCA_013399115.1 Anseranas semipalmata
AAAAAAAAAAAGCAAATCATCAGTTATTCACAAAATTTTGGTCAAAAACCTTGTGAATATATGATTACTAGAATTAAGACAATATTGATTTCACAGAAATGTTCTAATGACAGTACAGTAACAGCTGTCTACTCCTTATTTGATTTTTCTCTCAAGTACTGAAGAATGACTGCTGCTCCTGTAGCCACCAGTCTGCATTATGGACAGTTGGCTACACACAACACTTAAATTCTTTGCTAAAGGACAACACCTCCAAAATTCACTTTTCTGAATGGGTATGTGTGATGTGTAGGTATGTATGATTTATACCATTTGTTCATAAATCTCCAGTGAAATTAGGCTAGCATGCGATCTATCTTGTACTGTAAAACTCCTTCTGATTTTTTTTTTATTTTAATGGTTGCTTAACCAATGTTTATGACATCTATAATATTTACTAGCAACGATTTCAGGTTTCCTTGCATATATGTTATAATGATCATAAACTGCCTCAGGACACGAAAAGATCCTGTGGCCCTAAATGGTTATAACCCCATTACCTGTTTACAATTTCTCTGGAATATCAATTATTAAATCTGGGATGCACTGGTCTTGGCAGAATACTAATTTTAATGAGGTTAAATTGATCAAAGTAAACTAAATAATTTAGAGGACTAAATATGTCAACTTTGTTGAAATGCATAACCTAACAAAGTTTATTACAGTTGTTTCATGAGACCATTTCTCACTATTGGATTTCTTGTTAGTTAATTTCTTGTTAACTAATCCCAAAAGTATCATGCACTTTGATTGCCTCCAGTTATCAGTCCTCCGCAGGATTTTCCTTTGCATTAGGGTAATGCTAATCAGCTTACCACTATCTGGAACTTCTTACTTTCCCTTTCTAAATGCTGGTACAGCCTCTGTCCTTTTTCAGACTTTCAAGTTCTTCTAGTAGTATGATGTTCTTAAAAAGACTTCATTGATTCCCACCCTTAACTAATAAAACATTCTCACCATTCCAAGGATTTTGTAGATGTTTTTCTTTATCAAAGAATTCACAATACCAAAATATTGTTTTTCCTCTGCAGATTATTTATCTTTCAGATATCTACTCATAAATGTTAATTCACACCAGTTATCTACTTCATTTTACTTATCACATATTCTGTTGTTTATATCGCCATTTCCATTTCTCTTAACTATACCTTTTAAAAACATTTTAAGTGTCTTTTCTGTGTGGATAACCATGCTTTTTCAAGTACCTAACGAGATTTTTTTTCAAGTAACACCCAATCATTCACACTGCATTGCTTTGTTTAACATTTTCTTCCCATACCCATTCACAGGGGTAAATTCTGAATGCATCTGAATGATTTATTTCACACTTCTGACACTGGTACTGGGAAATGTGTTTTTTTTTCTTCTTCTTCTATTAGAAATATTTATTGTGTAATACATACTTGTAAAGCAACACTACACAAAATCAGCAAAAGTCTAACTTATTTCAGTTTCTAAGACAATGGGGACATGACTCTGGCATCACTAGTTTGAATGCAATGAGAGATGACTTCATGAAACTACGGGTGTGGGAGTTTTTTTAGATTGGATTCTGAATCCATGAAGAAATAAACACGTAATAGGAGAATGTAAGTGTGAGGTAGTAATGTGTTTTACAAAGGAAAAACAGAGAAGGGACAACAATAAGGCAGAGACAAATATTTGAAGTCTCATCTACTAAATCTTTGCCCTCTCGTTATTTATCTCGGTCTCTTCGTCTTTCCCACTGTTTTAAATATTGGGTGGAAACTTTGCTATACCTTTTCAAATAAAAGCAAAAATAACACCAAAACAATGTCATGCTCTGAAGTGGTCCTGTGATACAGCTTATGTATCTTAATTGTAAAGCATGAAGCTCCTTCTGAATGGAGCTAATACTTGGACTCAACTAGGCATAAAAGGCATCCCTGACCACTTCATGGGGACTATCTTATGCTGCCACTTCCAAATTTACCAGCAAAATGTGATCTCTGAGTATCAGCCGCAATAGTGTAACTATGATGATGGCAATTCAGAATAAGTAGATTTCTACCCTTAAACTGAAATCAGCAAAAAAAAAAAAAAAAAGAGTATATTAAAATGCTGCCCACTCATTTATCATCCATTCTCCATGTGAGGTTTCTCATTTACCAATAAAAAAAGTCACATTTGAGAATGACCAGCTAGAGAAGCATTGACCTGCCCCATATTTAGATTAGGTATTCTAGACAGGTCCAAAACTGTAGTTAATGCTACTTTTGTAAGCAAAACAGTCTGGAAGGATGTGCATCCTTCCCTCTCAAAGCAGAGTGTGGTTTTACTCAGCTGAATGAACCCAGTTACTACTTTGAACCTCACTGCATTTCTGAAGACCTTATCCGTATTGTCAGCTCTCTGAACCCAACAGAGTAGTATCTGCCTGAACTGAAACTAAACTTCTCCATATTTCCCCCCAATCTCTACTGCAGAGAGAGAAAACTTTTTTAAATCTTTAAGCATAAAGTTGTCTACAACACTTACAGTAAACAAGAAAAAAAAAAACTGTTGTTGTTGTTAAATATAGCAGTATCTGGCAGGAGAGTTTCTGTGAAATATAAAGTCAAGAGATTTTTCCTAAAAAGTACAGAAGCTATTGCATGTGCATTGTTAGATTGGTATACTATAGTGACAACATCAAAATATTTGAACATGAGAAGACATCTCACATTCTCTTTAACTGTTTAGAATTAAAGATATCCCCAGGAAAAAATAGCTATTTTTTAATCAACTACTGCTCAGCCCTAATATGAAGGGCACTATCAAGAGATCTTCTGTAATTTAAAATAGATTTTTCCTTACATCTTGTTCTCATAGTCACATTGAATCAATCGTATTAAAACTTGTTTTCCTGCTGGAGGCCCAGTGATGCAACCTCTCCTCACAGTGCTTGAAATTCTTCACAGCAACAGTCAAAACTAAAAACCACAGAAGTGATTTCAATGTGATTAAAAAGTTGCAAAATATATTGCTGATGTTCATTCCTCCAAAATGGATTATTATTATTACAGGTGTTCTCAGGAGCACTTCAATGACAGCAAAACACAGAATCAGCTGTTTTGGCAGAAACCTGGTAGTACGTGCAGTTCGCAAATATATTTACAAATATATCAATAGAAAACACATTCCAAAAAAACAGATGTCAAATATCAAAACTGCCAATCCTAATAGGATCGCTTTCAAACGCAAAGTTCCCATACCCACCCCAGACAAAACCAAACAGTACTTATTTGAAAGGTTCTCTCAGGATGTGACGTCTACATCTTGGTTTTCATGACACAGCACTTTACCTAAGCCTTGTTAGCAAGGATTAGCCTGTACACACTCTGGTTCTCATTTGTTTGCCTGAAGTTTTGAAGGTTGATTTCTATTCCGACACTTACATTCATAGTTCTATAGTATTTTCATAAAGAGATTTAACATTACAACGGTCTGATTCATGCAGAAAAAAGTCATTAGGTCCAACTAGTGCATCTTCAGATACAAGTACAAGACTGTCCCTTACACTTTGATCAAACGCCTAGCTATCCAGATGGTCTATGTGCAAAGCTGCACACTATGCAGAGCTGCAAGGAAGGAATGAAGCAGTACTTCCAATGACTGTGCCTCATCTACTGCCTTTCATAAGGCAGCAGTGTCAAAATACTGAAGGCAGGACCAATAACAGCCATATGTTCTTAAGAAAGATAAACAGAGGAGAACATACTGCACCTTTCTGAATTCTCTGAGTCAGAGAACACCCTAGAATCCCAGAGCACAGCTGGGATGCATATGACACATTACAGTCAGGGTCAAATGCTACTGACGCCTAAATACTTGTACAGCTCTAAGCTATTCTGCCTATCTGAGAACTCGTGACCCTTGGCTAAAGGCAAGTTCCTGGGCCATCAGGGTAAAAAAAGTCAACATTACCCTCATGAAGAAAAAGCAAAGATCCAATATTAAGTTTTCCTCTGTCTTTAACAGAATTCACTGTCAGCTCCAGAGTTTGGCATCTGACATGTCTGGCTTCTGCAAACTTCAACATATCCAATGCAAAACAAAAATCTAAATAAACCATCAGCAACTTAATTGCCAAAAAAAAAAAAAAAAAAAAAAAAAATTTAAGAAAACATAATGTAGCTTTGCAATCTGGCGAGAAATGTAAATATTGTATTTGTTGAGATGTCCTTCCATATAGCAAGTTCATTCTTAGGATTTTGTTCTTTTGTTTTCTTGTGGAACTGGATTGAGCAGAACATCTTCGCAGCAAGTTCAGTCCTGCTGACTCTTACCAGCTTTACACAGAGGCATTATGTATCCACAAAGCCCCAAAGTTGCTTTCTTCTCTTGGACAGAAAGAATTACCACATAGTTTATAGTTTTTTTCCCAAGATATGCAATACACAAGAACCTCAAAGTGTAATTTAAGCATGCACAATCACAAACTAATTTTCATGTCTTCACATCACTTAACTGTATATTACATTAAGTGCTGATATTACTTTAATATTCACCAATGCCTTTATTTTCTAACAGCAAAAATGACAGCCATTCTTCACAGTGACAATGAGGAAGAAGTGTCATTCCAAAGCACAGGTTTTCTTTTCAAATTAAGCCTCTGATGTCTTCTATGCTTATTACTGTCAACATGCCACTGTTGCAAATCTGCTTCTTCTTTACCGTAGTTTCTGTATTCCTGAGTAATTAGAATATATTGCTATACTGGTCAGTAGGACAAGTGTTTAAACTCAGAGGGAGTGTGAACAATAAGGCTTTATGCATAAAATTTCCGTACAAAGAAAGCTTGAAAGAATGGTATAGTTAACTTAACAGCCCACTCAAAGTAACTTTGTAAAAACACTGCCTCAAAAAAAGGAAGGAAACATAAGGAAAACTACCATGAATAACAAACCTTTTCAACTTTTGAGTTATTGATGTTTTAAGAGACTTCCATTACTTTCTTACGGCTTCCACACTTCTGTCCAACTATAACCAACAAGAAGTATATACAATCTGACTGCCCATCCAGAATTTGAAGTGCGGTAAATACAAGAAGTCTGCTTTACAAAAGCTATTTTTTAAACAAGTTATATGGCAAAAATAATTTAGTTTGATGAATACTTTGAAAGGTAAGTATAGCTAAAATAGATGCAATAAGAAATCCAGATGATTGTGTTTAATAGGATTGCTTTTAAAAACTAAGACCCAAAAGAAATGTTAACAGATGACCCTTGCAGTAGTAAATCTTAGGGAAAAAACACTGACAAAGAATATGAAAACCAGGTCGCGCTACTAGCCCACAATTTAATGAAGGAACAAGAAACAGAGAACTGAACCCCACACCCCTAACATACGAAAGTCTGCACAAGGTCCAAAAAACCATTACCGCAACTTAAGCCCAACAACAGTTCTCTTTATCAACTCCATTCCTATTTTTTGATCAGTAGAATTAGATACTTAAAATTTTGCCGCACCTACTTCTCTGCCAGAAGCTCTTGTAAGTCAGAGGAGCAGAGACTCTTGGTATCTTTTTATGTCTAAAGTCCCTAGGCTCCTAGGTAAGCTGAGAAAACTAAACCAACAGTGTCCATCAAGGTGTACAGAATGACTACAAGAAGACAGCAAAACCACTTCCCAAAGATGAGAAATGCATGAAACCCTCTGGAGATTTGCTCTCTCCTGTGAGCTTTCCTCTACCAAGAATTAAGAGGGAAGAGAAACTCCCCTTCCCACAGCTCTACCCCTACATAGGTAAGAAAACAAAAAAGAGAGGAATGTGTTGAACCTCATCGGCTAAAAGTGTGTAGAATCCCATCTCTCCCAGAAAGAGAGCAGAAGGAGCTGCCATAGGATGTGTTACAAAAGCATTAATCCGCTGTATCCAAAGGGATGACCTAATCAATTGAAGATTCTGAAAAGGAGGTGACTCCCACCTTGCTTCAGCATTCCCCTATGCTAGCTGCTGTGTACCTCAACCTTTGCCACAAAAAGTATCCCACAAACTGACCAGGGTACTTAACAGGTCTAATTTAATTATGTATCCCTTCATAACCAGAAACGGTAGCTTACCAACCAGGCTTATCTCCATTTGAGTGGTTTAAAGCCTTAAGGTCCACAACCACATGCTAGGCCAAGCTTGAGCAAAAGGCTTCCAATTTATAAATAAATTATTCTATTTATAAATCAAAAGAAATGATTTCATTAGCAATCAGTGCTTGTGTGCTTATTCATCACTGCATTATTAGACAGCATAAGCAGAACTTGAACTTAAACTGATAACTTGCAAGCAGACGACTTGCTCAAGCTTAAAGCACCTCTTAATTCAAACTACAGATTTTTGTGGGTAAAAGTAAATTGGTTCAGAGCAATATTAACATTGTACTTCAAGACAGTGATGCCACAAGGAAAACTGCATCTATTTTATAAACAGGAAAAAAATCCTTCCCTCCTTGGCATACCTACTGTAGGAATAAATGTGCTAAACAACACAATACATCCAGTCTTTAGCACAGCATTACCTCAAAAGATTGGCAAGTGACTGCAAACATTCTCATTTAGGCTTTGAACTGTCCTGTGTGAATGGAGAAGCATAATTCTTATGTCTACACGCCAACTTGGAAAGAACCTTAGAACTGTAAGTTCAGTTGCATGTATATGTGTGTATGTGCACACATGCATGTTTATTTATATACAAATTTATCCATCCTTCAGGACTTATCCCCATTGCTATCATCCTCACTGCAGCTAGACAGCAGCTGCTCAGCCTCTACTCCACCTCTCCAAACTCATTTAGTTGCCCCAGCATTGCAGCAGCTCCCCACCAAGATTTTTTTTCTTAAAAAACATGCAATGAAAATATGTGCCAGACACTTTAAAAAAATAGTAATATAATACAAGATTATCCCCAGAAGGAAGTCATTATGTTGGAGAAAGTTAGAACGGAGACAAAGACAAAACTGGATACCCGTATTAGCTCTCGCTTTCTTACAGACATATGGACCAGTGCTCTAAAGCTGGTAATGAATTTAAAATACCTTCTTAAAAGCTTCCACAGGATTAAAGAGAATGTCATATTTTGAAAATAATTACTTTCTGTTGTTGTCTGTTGGTAGTGGTGATTTTGTGTGTACATATTTTCATATGGAATAAAGACCTGAAGAGCTGGATGTGACAATGATTAGAAGACCTAAAGAAAAAATACCTGAATTAAAAAAGAAGGGAGTTTTCCTTTATTCTGCAGAAACTAACTTCAATCAACACGTCTTTGAAACTTGACAGTCACATGCGCTCATACTACACAGGACCCATTTTAATGTACGTACCAGAGAAAAGCAGTTCTGCTACAGATCATTACTGCATACCTCATGAACCTACTTCACTAACCCAGTCAGATGCAATTATAAGAGAGCCATCAAAATGTAAAATGCCTCCTTAAGAAGGCTGTCATATACAGTTTCTCTGCACTAAAAGAGAATTCAAATACTGAAACATGGAATCTGGACTATATCAATTCTCAATTATGACATTTTATTTTTTATTTTGCTTTTTAAAATACTGTTTCTCTGTGTGCAGCACACAACAGTAATCAGAAATAAGGTCCGGTTTAAGAACAGAATGTGAACCTCAGAACAAAGCTTGCCAAGTTCAAAAACAAAAGAAATGTAACAACTTCTAAACAATGTTTTAAATTCCCTCTGCAAGACTGCCACACAGACTGTCCCGGAGGAGTTCCTTCCTCCACCTTCTAGTTCCAAGTTCCGAACAAGGTTTCCATTCCCCTTTCCTCTAAAAGTCCTATCAAACTACTTCCAAACTCTAAAAGCACTTCCTGAAACACCTCATATTTTGTTTTATATTTCTGTTGTGGATCAGTCAGAACACTGCAACTTTCTTTGTAAAAGGAATAATCTTGAGCTCAATGCCATTACAGTCTTATAATACAGACTTTTATTTCCCACTAGCAGGCAAATGCCACCAGAAAGTGGTGAGGCAGTTTAATTTAAGAAAATTGTGTTAAAGTAATGCAGCCCATAACCCCACATTACATCTACCATCTACAAATTCAAATTTTGTTTTCTTTATGGATTACACTTATTGAAATTTTATTACATTTTCTGAACATTAAAGAAACTTTGGGAAAGAGGTGGAGTGGGGAAAACAGAAGGGATATGTCATCACTCTCTACAACTACCTGAAAGGAGGTTGTGGTGAGGTGGGTGTTGGTCTCTTCTCTCAGGTCACAAGTGATAGGACACAAGGAAATGGCCTCAAGTTGCACCAGGGAGGTTTAGATCAAGAGAAATTTATTCATGGAAAGGATGGTTAGGGACTGGAACAGGCTGCCCAGGGAAGTTGTGGAGTCGCCATCCCTGGAGGTATTTAAGAAACGGGTGGATGTAGCATTAGGAACATGGTTTAGTTGTGGACTTGGTAGTGTTAGGTGATGGTTGGACTTGATGATCTTAAGGGTCTTTTCCAACCTAAATGATTCTATGATTCTCCAAGTAGGTGTAAAAGATGCTGAATTACCAAGTAAGGAAGCTTCACTTGCATATTCTTCTCCATTGACAGAGTATCTGAATAGTTGTGAATTAGCTAAGTATCTTTCAAATTCACAGTTTGAGAAGAATAGGAAAAATTACCTAGCAGAATCTAAGTGGAAGATTGGTTGTTTATGGATTGTGTTTACTTCTCTAGCAGCAAACAGTGCAAAAAGTAACATCGCTTCTCTGCTACTCTGCATCCTTTCTTGGCATGGCCCAATACAACTGTATAGAATGAAATCCAAATCCACATTACCATGTAACAAGCTACATCTATCTTTGACACAAGTCTGAGTAAGCATATACCAATTTCCATAACAACAAAAGTAATGACTGCTATGAAATACAGCCAATGTATACAAGATTGGTTATAAAATTTATGAAGCTCTCTGAGCAGTTTGCAAAGTGATAGAATAGGTTGGGATCCCCCAAGATCTTTACATCCTGACAAGATTAAAAGATTTGTCAGAACATGTTTTTTTTTATTGTTGACCTATTTGTTCAAACTGGTCACGAAAAACAGAAAATAAGTAACTCATATGATAAATACATACTGAGACGACTGGAAGTTCACTATCTTGCTCAATTGTAAAAGTTTATTTTATGCCACTTAATGTCTAGGTAACCACACATTCAGTGATTCTGAGGAGTCATTAACTAAATGGATTGAATTTGATCGAAGAATATTATTATTCAAAATTAAATTCAGTAAGATATGACAGACAGCTTCCTTAAAAATAGCAAGGCTGACATTAGCTGCAAACTGGGTAACTTCTTTGGCCTTTGATGCCAACTTGCAAATGCAAGAAATTAATTTCTGTGTTAGAATACTGACTTTTAGAGCACCGTTCTACAGATCAGTCCTGCTTTCTAGGAAAAGCATTCTGGAGCTTTCTGTGTCAGAATAGTACATTCATTCCTCTGTTTTGCTAACTTTATGAAGTATTATGAAGAGTTTCCCTATTTGCTCTTAGGTATGTGCTGTTGGTCGTGTTCCTAAATAAATTTATAAACTTTAAGTGCATTAATTTATTACATTTTATTCAAATTAGAACCAATGTATTCCTCAATCTGTCAGGTTTAATTTATTTTCTTCTTTCTTCACCCCCTCCTTTATTCTTACCTACCTTCCTTATGACATTTTCTCTGATTACCAAGAACTACATCAGACATACTGTCTAGAATGCTCAATCAGTACTGTCCACTTTTCACACATTTTACGCTTCATACCCTCACTTCATTTATAGCTCACATCCAAAGGTGGTAATTCCATCATATTTTTAAAACACAATTGTGATACTTCAGATATGAAATCTAAGAAACTTTTCATCTCTAAGAGAAACCAGATGAGAAACTATTGACTGAAGATCAGTATCATTTGAGAGCTGGCCTGTGGAGCTGTGTAACAAAAAAGACAGTTTCAACTCATCTGATGCTGTACAAGGCAAAGGATAGCATAAGCTCCTTTAACATTCAGTAACATTCAGTCAAAGAGGCTAAAAACTGAATGGCAATAAAAATTCATGTCTTCAACTAAATAGTCAGATGATGATTAGGTCATGCTGACAGAGGAACTTAAGGGAAATGTTCTTCAAGCTTATGTTCTTTTTAGATAACTAGAGGGAGTTTTGGTTTCCATCTCAGCAGACCAAAACCTTTTATAAGGGGTATTTTATTTTATTTTATTTTATTTTTTAAGAGAAGTAAAGTAACATTGTTAGAGAAATGGAAAAAAAAAAAAAAAGCTTTTTATTAAATATTCACTGAGGACATTTAGCATTCATTTAACATTCTAGGCATTTTAATATTTTTAGCACCCTACTGGGCGTCAAATAAGCTTTCCTGTCTCTAAGGTTTATTGACAACAAACAGCAACAAACAGCACATAAATCACAGGAGAAAAACCTTTCTAGAACAGACTGAACGCTGTAATTGTTTTAAGTAAATTATATGATCAAAGCAAATTATGGGGGTAGGGATTTGCTGTCTTCCATCACGTCTCAAGCCAATTGAGGGATTTTAGACTATTCTACTGGAAGAAACATCTTTTATACAACAGGTGTATATGGGGCAAAGGCTTATGAGCTTAGAGCTATTTCAACAGTTTGCTCTTGTTGTTTTCTTCTTTCTGTTACTTGATCTCCTTTTAATATGATTTTAGGAATGTAGGAGTTGCTTTATTGCATCAAACTCATGTTTCATGTAATACAGGAGGTTTAACACAATGATCACTAGGTATTCCAGAAAGACACAGGAAAACTCCACATCAAATCAATGAGGAATAGTTCTCTCTACTCCTGTTTCAATATTATTGTTTAATAGTTGAAGAAGTGTTGAAATCCTTCAGTATTAAAGTTTCTGTCTTCCTTCAATACTCCTTTTATTAGCATTGTTCTCAGTCTCCAAATACTCATTTGAATTATCTCCAGATTTTGGGATGGTTTCACCAGGCATGTCTATGAGTTTCGATTTTTTTTTCATGATTCTTTACCTCCCAGGAAAATTTTCCATAGCACAGGTCATTTTATAAATATTTTTAATCTATCTAGATTCTCAAATAAATAACCCATATTCCTACCAATAAGAGAGGACCACAGTGTTTATCCCATTCCCCTACAGCATTTTTTGGCTTGCTAAATTTACATCACATAGTAACAGCCTACTTGCACGGATACCCTCAGAGTTAGTTGATTATCAATCCTGTGATTTCAAAACTTCTTATAAATCTGATGTTACATAACACTAAAGCAGGCTTTTTTCAACACCCACAATTATTACCCGCTAACAAAGAGAAATCAAGGGTATGTTACAATTCTCAGCTGTACAATATACTTGATGACTGTTAGGGCTACACATGCCAAGTATTTCAGTCTTCTCTCCTACAGTATAAGCCTATAATACTCAAATTATGGAAGCAGGGTTGTGTAAAAGGCCTTTCAGTTCCACCCTTACGCCTTCAGTTCACAAGTAGGAGCTTGGATACAAACGCACCGGTAAAGGATTTAGATGTACCACCATCCCACTGGACAAGAAAAGAAACAGCATCAGCCTCAGGACAAACAATAAAGTACCGCAGAACATATCCCATCAGATTCCGAATCTGGAACTGGATTTTATTCCTTTCTCCTTTTCTGTTCTTCTGGATTATAGGAAAATTACTCACTTAACACTTCAGCTTTTGACTAGCCTAAAGGCAACCACTTATAGAACATTATTTCCATTTTATAAAAGCTGACAAATGAAAGCAAAATGACCTGTTTATGGAACAACACAAAGTCAAAGACAAGACAAGGAAGAGAATCTTACTTCCTAAATGTCCATGCAAGGTATTAACCATTGTCCCACACGTAAGTGCATGGTGATAAGGCACTTGGTGCTTTCTCTCCCAATGTATTTTATTTTTTGCATGTGTTTCACCTTCCTGAACTGCAACCAGACAATGGAAAGGCATCAGTAGAATTTTCACTCATGCTGATACACTGAGGATGAAGTAAGGATACAAGTTCATCAAAATACTGACATAGAGATATTTGTGGTACTCCATTCATTTAATCTGGAAACAGTGCTGATACACTCAAATGCTTGAATGAGGTTCATCAGCATTTGTATTACTTCTATCTTATTCCAAAATTTAAGTTTTCATTACAAATTGTAAGCCAAACAAAAATTTGTTGAACTCAATACTCAGCATACATTCATTTTGGTACTTCAGTTTCTTTGCCAGCTCTGAACCTGAACATCCCAGAACATATTTTAATATCAAAGTTCCTATACCTTCCTACCAGGTAGTTAAAAATAACTAGATCCCTTCTAGTCACTTACAAATATATAAAAGCTATCAGTATTTAGATATGAAAAGCCTTAAAACACAGATTTGACTCTTTTCAGTACAATAAAATATATCAAATAAGAGACAAAGGTCATATGCACTGTCAAAAATCCAAGGATTAAAATGAAATGTCCTTCATAGGAACTATACATATGTTCATAGTAAGTGACCAGGATCTTTGAAATGAACACTACAACTCATAATGTTTACATTACTCTGGATCACACTAAACAATCGTGTGAAAAAGAACATTTTAACAGAGCTGGCAAGAAACACAAATTATTAGTTAAATTTAGTCAAATTCAAGATAATTTTTGTCAGTATAATCTTCCTTAATATATCTAGATAAAATTCAGCTAATATTGGTTCTGATTTCTTTCTTCAATACACTGCTTTTAAATAATACTTTTTTTTTTCCTCACACCCAAATGACTGGATGGAATCTAATAATAAGATATTTTCATGTATGCATTTTCCACTGTTTGGAAATTGATTCCTGTTTTTCAGTTGCAGACCAAGAGTAATCTAAATTATGATAATCTTTAGTAAACACTAAAGGCATATGGTAGTAGGCAAACCTTTCTAACTTACTTGCAGTACTTGAGCAACTAGCTTCATCAGTTGCAGAAATATTATCTGACAACTCAGCCAACAGTTTGTCAACATTCTTGTAATTGCCACTACTCTTGATTACTTTCATAGGAATTAGATATTTTATGATCTAATATTTATTTTTCTTTCTCTGTCTTTTGCAATATAGTAATAGATAGATAGATAGATAGATAGATAGATAGATACACTGTGTTATACAGAAGATATTGAAAACCTTCATGGTCTGTTCAGGATTCACAAGCAGCATCCTTGTGCCCTAACAAGAGATTTCATTTGACAGTTGAGCTGTGAGCTTGTCAAATACACAGGACCAGCACAACAGCAGCAACTCACATTGAAAAATGATGGTATAGTTTTGGTGGCCACCTTTTATATTCTACAGTCCAAGTCTGAAGACTCTGCCAGGGAATGGAAAAACAATACTTTCTTCTTTCTTGGAAAGTGCTATGCTTATCAAGCATAACAGGATGAACTGGGAGAATGAAATATATTATGTATATGAAATACATAATGGAAATTAATTTATATGAAATATACGCTGTATAAAAAACAGCATGGGGAGCAAGGAGTAGATATGAGATCTAATCCATTAGCCAGATGAGTTGCCTTACCTAGACAACACAGTCCGGTTTTCCCCAGAACATTTGTATTCTTCAGTGGTCTGGTGACCTGGCTCTATCAGCAGAGGCATTAGGTTAACCCACACTAGCTTTGTCTGTACACTGATGCATAGAACATCCTCTTTGGAGATGACTGAAACATCTCAGACTGAAAAGAGTCTGGAAACTTGAACGGAACTGTGTTTCAGAGTAACTGTACCCCCTGATTGCACCCCTTACTCCAAAGGCACAATCTAGCACTGAACGAGCGCAAAATGTAGCTTCAAGAATTTCAGTACTATTGAACTTCACATGTGAAATATAATGTATTTGTTAAGTATAATACATCATAGCAAGACAACAATATCAGAAAATAAAGATATTGTTCCAACGTGGGGATATGTACTGCCACGCAATGGGACTTCAAGAAAAAAAGCAGGCTCAAGTCACAAATTTCAGTATTATAACCCTTCTGATTAAAGCCATTCAAGATAAAGACTAAAATATGCATATATATTTAAACCAGAGCAGAAAAGCTAAGGACTGATCTACCTGTGTGCTGCTCAAAATATCTTGAAAGCAAATAGTAATTATCTCCTGCACTTACAGAACATTGTTTTTACTGAGAGACATCACAAAGACCGTGTGCACTGCCAGCAAGAAATAGTAATTTTGCTTCTACATGGTCCTTCCATAGTAAGTGCCAGTAGGAGCAAGACAGAACAAACCACAGGCCCAACTGGCAGAAACAGAATGTGTATGTTTGGGAACTTGCCCATGTAAAGGTTGCCTGAACCTTTCCTTTCATCCTGCCCCTACTTCTCAGAAGAGAACAACTACTTCTCAGCTCTGTCTGTACCTATCATCATCTTCTGCCTCAGCACTCAAATAAATCCAACTCCCCCTTCTACAGGAGTTCACAAACCTCTAAACATAATTGTTATTACTTACTCATTTATTCAGTAAAGAATTAACAGTGAGATGAGCCACACAGCGCTTGTGTTTCTGTTTCTCTCATGATTGCACAGTAGGCACCTTCTGCTGACTCCATCTTCTTTCCAGCGAGCACACAATAGTCAGTAGGTCAAATTTTATTTTCGTGCCCAGATAAAATGATGCTAATATACCACCAAAGACCCATACACTGATAAAAAAGCTCCTCTGACTTAGTTTTATTAAATGATTGTGTGAACCATAAATGGGATTTAGGTAGTCAAAGAATTACTGTTTGATGCTGCATAGCAGCAAAATGGGATCTTGACAGTGGTAGGAAAGCGCCAGATGCTGCTGGTCAAAGCAACCAGCATTCCAAATTGCACTGTAAATAGAACTGAAAAATGTATGACATTTGAAACATACCCACTTTGGGTTAGTTACCTGGGTGCTAGGTATTGACTGAGTAACATAGCCTCAATGCAATTTATAACCAGACAGGCACAAAATCAAAGCTCTTGGATTTCAGCGTTTAACTGTCAGTTCTTTTTTGCCCACTACCTCTACATGCTATATAATATTGGCAAGCAACTGACAGTCTTTAGAATATTCTAATGTCACTACTACTTAAAATACACTACCAGTAATTCTCTGACTACTTGACACTAACAAGAATAGCTCAAGAAATAGATTGCTTCAACTAATACGTTTTTGATCTTAATTTACTTTCTGTAGCATATAAAACACCCTTACTGTCCCTTGAATACAGTGATTAATAGATACATTATGCTCAAATAATATAGAGTATATATAGATCATTACATAATTGTATAAATATATATTTGTGTACATACACACATAAAAATAATCTGTTTGTATAAAACATTACAGCTTTTAACACAATATATTGAACATTGAACCCACTGCTAGGAAGACTCCTTGTGTATGCATTATGTTACAAATGAACATGTTTAGTTTAAGCCAGAGTTGCCATATATCAGAGCAACAGCCTAAGTATCTTTCATATAGGAGCACCACTGAGCTTTCCTGCAGAGAAATACACTCTACCTGCACTTTCACAGCATGTCTGCACTTACCACTACTCAAATATAGGAGGGAAGGAAAGAGTTATCTATATCATATTTTCTTGTTGACTTTGTCAAATGTGGCTTAACTTTAGTGTACCTCAGCTATAATGTTCAATACATTATTGACTGTAATTGCAGTCATTCCATATTCCCACAAAGGCAGTTTAAGTAGCAGCACAGGTACCAGAACATTCTCCCTGACAACGTCTAGCCATATTAACCTAGATTACTATATGAGTTTTAAAGCCTGAGTATTTTTGACTTTATGAATATATCTTTGCAGAGGCCACAAACAAACAGGCAGTTATCTTGCTTTTTTAATGCCACCAGGAATATCAAGTTGAGTGTCTTATATTTAAAAGAGAGCTTTTCAAAGTGCCTTAGACAGAGACAAAATATATGGGACATCCAGGATAGCACATATAGCAATAGCACCCAGAGGGAAAATAATTATATATACTTGCTACTTAAATGCCTGGACAGATCTATAGCATGCACTAAAGGTAACTTCTGTCTGTAATATACCTGTTATCATTATTCATAGGCCTTTAAGAAGATTTCTGAAGTTCATGTACCTGCAATTTTTACTTCTCCCCCAAACTACATCCACTCATGTTTAAAGATATTGCCACCCCTATAAGCTGCACTTCCCCAACTTGCAAATCATTTCTCATGTTTTCCTGAACAGAGTTGTGCACCAAGGGAAGGTGGCTACTAGTAGATCACAAATGTCACCTCATAAGTATTTCCTGAGGTTTCAAACAACTTCTACGGTTACAAGATGCAGACACTTGCAACATTTTTCTGTCTTTCAATGAGATAAAGGCATTATTAAGATACCTTCTTTATATCTGAAGGAGGACTTGTGCACCCAAAAAGATCACTCATTTTTCCCTAAGTACACTAGTTGGTCTAACAAATGATCTCATCCATTCTTATAAGCCTTATGTTGCTCATCTTAAAGTATGAGAGTGATGTACTATAACATCAAAGACTAACTTAGATCAAACTGCTTTGCCTTTGGATACGGGAAGCTTCCAGACTACTAAGGACATTTATTTGAATGGATGTAGAATAACCAACTGAATCATAATTCTAGTTTTCAAAAGTTCCAGGATTAGTAACACAGACTTTTCAAACAGCCTTATTACTTCTAAGACCTAAAACTGGAGTGTCTAGAGATGATAATTTAAGGATCACTCTCTGAACAGCCCAAAACCAGTTATGTATGAAGAAACTGAGGTACTAGAGTAGAAGAGTTTCCAGCTAACTACATTTGTTTAGTTTGCATTTTCACTTAAGATTGAGCAGTAAAATTTTATACTTCTATTAAGCACTGACCAGTCATTATTTTATTTAGACTTTTACACAACAAAGTATCTGCACTTTGGCTGGCAAGCTTCAGTGCAAGACACACCAGAAAGAGGAAACAGAAAAGGGTAGGGGGGAGGGGGGGAGAGAGAAGAAGGAAGGAAGGAAAGGAAAAAAAGGAAAGAAAGAAAGGGATTAAAGTAAGATTTAGGATCTCCCATACCCCATCTTTGAATCTATAATATAAGAACTATTTAACCAATATAATTGCAAATTAATTTCAGATAGTAGAAGAGGGAAAAACAGTACCATGGAAAAAAAAGACAGAAAATTACAGCAATATAAAAAGATTCAAGTTTTAGTGTAAATGTTTTCATGTTTTAGTTTAAGAAAACAAGTTGGAGGGCCAAAATCTTCATAGCTTTTTAGAAATTAAAACACAAGTCAAAGGACAATAGATAAAATTCTCATGAGTTTGTGATTTCCCATGTAAGCACCACACAAAGATACACAGATTATCTTCACCTGTTTTTTCTTACATGCCAAACACAGAAACAGCATTAGTGGAGCAGTGCTTAGAGGGCTCCAAGACCATTACTGCTGCATCTAAATCTGATGCTTTCTCTTCTGCAAAAGAATACCATACCTGCTTCAAAATTCTGAGCCTAACTAAACACATATGTAAAATAAGGTTTCCCTGATTCAGGAAACGAGTCCACATCAGAAGATTGGCTCCAGAAACTCTGTTGGCCTCACAAATCTTGAAACAGTATCTAAACTCTCTGGAGTACAAGTAGTAAGTCAAGTGTCCAGAATTGCTCATTTTGCCCACTGGTATTTAAAAAAAAAAAAAAAAAAAGCTCTTCGGCTTTCACCCAATTAAAAAGGATTAAATTCTAATAAAAGGTTTTATTAAATTCTAATAAAAGTTTTTTTAAAAAAAACAGCAACAACAAGTATCTGGAGTTCATCTGGCCTTAATGACATTACTGAAAAATGTTCACTGAAACCTATACTCATCAGATAAGTTCATATATGTTCCACATGCCACAGCAAGTTTAAGGAAAGGCTTCACAAATCCTGCCTTCCCCAATTCTCAAGCCCTTTCCTTAAAATTCTCCATTCCAAAAATTTTAGCATGCTGAAAAGGCATTAAATTGTACTAGTCCATTGGCCGTACGTACTGAAAAACCTCCATGGCAGTCATGATCATTGCATGGAGGTCATATGCATTGATGTCCAAGTCATGCATAATCGCAATTCATACACTCGAAAGGATAAGTACACTTTCCAGTAACAGTTGTTTTTAATGTCTGATGCTATTGAGGCAAAGAATCTTCTGTTGTCTCAGCACTAGAAAGAAAGTACAAGGAAATCTCAAAGGAAAACAAATACATTTTCTTTTGTTTATGGCAAGATAGCCAAGTTCCTTTCAAATAAAACTACACAAATCTAGTGAGGTAGTGAGCACGAACCACACCTACTCTCTGAAGGTACTGGAGACCACAGCTGCTCCTTTCAGAACAAGAATCAGGCTTTGTCATGCTACACAGATGCAATCTGTTTTTTCTTCTTTCTGGACATAACATTTCCATTTTACAACATAAAATCATGCTTCCAAAAATTCTAATCATATCCTGTGTCCTTGGAGATTTGAGAAAAGAACTGTACCCTTTCCCACTTTTCCCCGGAAGACTTCATGACACATGTGGCAACTTACTCCTTGTTATAAATCACAAAGTCTTTAAGAAGAACCTATGAGATCTAAAATCCCCTACCTCCCACCCTGCCTCAAACAAAACAAAACAAAACAAAAAAATCTATTACAGGAAGTTTCCACTGGAAAGAGGAGAAAAAAATAAGGGAAGAGCCACGAAAAGTTGTCCATGGGTGACATGTATTCTAGTAGATTTGGTTTATATCCCAGTTCTCACAAATTTGGATGCCTTAAGCCCGGTCTAGTAATAATAACACAGAAAATCACAATGAATTAAGACATCACCACCTTGGCACTAGGTACTATCTTCACCTTATAAATAAAAAAGCAAAATTCCATATGTAATTCTGATTTCTTGGGCTAATTTATTTTTCAGTAAGATAAAAATTAAAGTAGTTGGAAAAAAAATAGACTTGCCATAGCAAAGTTTGAAAATCATCTGTTTGTGCCTTCCTGAGTCCCCAGGCATGTGATTGTCAGCGTATCAAAGCTGCCATGTTCTCATCCTCTCTTCCCTGCCACTGTAACCCTACAGTGTATGGAATATTATACATATCTGAAATTTTTGTGCAGAATTGTCTGCATAGTCTAGATTAAATGAAATTAATTTGTTAGAAGCTGAAAACTATAATTTTGACACTGTTCCACAATGAGGAAAACAAGGGCTTCCTGCTCTTATCAGCCCTTGGGATTAAAAAAAAATATGTCACCTTCATACTCATTTCCTGAATTCAACTTCCATGCATTTCAAAATGCTTCCTCCTCCTTTGTTAATAGCAATCCTTAACTAATATCATTGCACCATAACTACAGCTGCAAGCAATATTTTACTGATGTAATTTCTTTTCAGAAAAGCTGAGCTATACAGCAAATTAAAAACATCTCTCTAAGTGAATATAGTTGTGTAAAAAAGTAGCTACAGAAGGCATTGTTAGTTGGTTTCTATTCTAAGTTTTGCCACTGAAAATTTATTTATACTGCTTTTTCATATAAACTTTCATTGTCTACATAAATATTAGCAAAATACAGACAACATATCACCATCCTGTAGTACTAAAAAATGACAGCGCTAAAAAAAAAATCAAGATTTGAACTTAAAAAAAAGTATGTCTCAGTTTCTGAGTTGTTTCAGTTCTCATTATTTCAAGTTCAGTCTTAGCAATATTACAAGTATTGCTTACTTTCTAAGACTTCATTTACTGTCACCTTCCCCATGTGGTACATGATTTGTGAATTTCACCACTCTTCCACGTCAAATAAGGCTTCAGAAATGCAGTGCTGAAACAAACTTAATAGCTTCAGTATAGAGAATTTATCCAGATTTGCCTAAAAAGATCTAAATGCATGTTTTCCATCTCCTAGGACACTGGCCCAAGTTCCAAACTAGTTGAGAAGGACAGGGAGGGAGTAGGTATTTTTACTTTTCTTACTGAACCTGTTCTCCTGTGAATTCTTGAATATTCAACTGTTCCAGAGAGAGAACAAAAGGAAGCGTGGCTTTTCAGCCATGGAGACTAACCTAGTCTAGTTCTTCAACATAAGAGGTATAGTAACCTCAACAACAATTTTCTCAATTATATCCTTTCCTTGACCTTCTATCTACACAGTATTTGTCTCAATTACTAAATACATAATCCACCATTCACTTGTATTAATTCTTTCCTCTTCACCTGCCCTGTTTTTTCTAACAGTATCAGGGCGTCAACCAAGAAAGTGAAGTGCTTAAATTGGGGGAAGTTAATCTTTCTCTTTAGATAAGAAGAGCAAGTCTCCTTCAGAAGACAAATCAGAGCACCTCATACTCCTACTCCAAAGTGCTATATGAAAGAAAGTAACTACATTAACATTTGATAGAAAGAGTTTCTCCCTAGTCAAGCTACGTGCCTAATGTTAACTGGTATAGATACTTTCCCCAGCACTTTATATCTCAGTGGCTTGAGTTTCTCTGATAGCTTTCTTTTTTTGGTTATGCTTCTGAAATGCCCTATTAAGCCAATAGAGAAATACAGTGTTAAGACACTCCTAGCATAAGAGAGAGCATCATTCCTCTCAAAACTTTCTTGATCCTTTGAAAATTTGAGCATCCTTTAAGTAAGATAGGGGACTATTGTGTAACCCTCCATGCTTTAGAGCAGAAAGGCACCAAAGCTTTCTCTTAGTTTAATACTGAAATATTGGTTTTGGAATTCACCTTCTGATGGAAGACTGCCCAGGCAGGAAAAAAAAGAAGGGAAGGGACCAGACCTTGACATTTTTATTCACAAATTCTATTCAGCACTCAGAAAAAGAGACAGCAAAATAAATTATTTTATTTGTGCATACCAAATTTTGCTGTTACATTTTAATTCTACAGACAATGTAATCTGTTGTACATCATTTCAACTAAATGAGAAAAAAGAAATGCTTATTTTGAGGAAGGCAAATCACAGCAATTCCACCATCATGGTGGAAAGTTTTACTTCCATTGAAGAAACATGAAAATGGTTAGTTACCCTGAAGATGATGCTTTGAATAAAAGTACTTATACAATTAAATGCAGCATAAAATGATATTTAACTTCATTTGAACAAAACAGTCGTGTAAGTTGCAGTTGCTTATCATTTAGAAGCAAGTCTACACACAAAACCGAATGCAATAATGTTCTTCCTTTTCTGATAGGAAATAGTTAATCACACATTACAGCACAAATCCGGATAACAAAGAGCATCCATTTATAACAGAGGTTGATTTTGGACCCAGGTTTGTTTTATCTGGCATATCAGCAATACTACAGGAAACCATGCTCAGATTAGAATGCATAATGTTGAAAGATTCACAACATTATCAGATTTCCCATGCTGCATGCTGTTGCTCTGGGTAGCATCTTGAGACTGGTAACAAAATCCAGATGCAAATCTAGGACATTATTTTTTAACCTTTATTTAAATTTATCACTTCCTGTTTATGTTGTTCAAATACCAAGTTTGCAGTAGTTTATTAGCAAAGACAAAAAGATGCATTTTGATCTGATTTAGAAGATCACTAAGCTTCTACATCCTTCATATATTACTTGTCCTTCTAGGGTCTGACTCTGCAAAAACAAAGCATTCAGCTGACAACAATAAGTGGATATTTTTCAAGAATCCCATACTGAGCATGTAAGCATTTGTAAAACTAAAACACTGAAAGTGTAGCAGGTTAAGTGAAGGACAGTATCTCTAACTATTTACAGAGCATTTACTACATCCAGTTTCACCCTCCTCTCCACACCACTGAGGATCACGTTAATACAAATATCACATTTGAAAAACACCTACTTGGCACATTGCTGTTTTCCTAGTCAACTGATACATATGGGGGGCTAGTCACTCGCATTCACAAAGACTGCAATAACAATATATTTGAAATATACATGTCTCTCCAGGGTATTTCCAATTAACTGAAAATACATTGATGAATTAATCCATTAATTGATCTAAGTACTTCTGTAAAAGAACATATAGTTTCAAAGTGAGTGTGATTCAAGCAGATCAATCACAGATTTTAAAGAGAACAAATAATGCTGCATCACACATTTCAAATAATTTAATGTAACAATAGACCAACCAGTACTAGAGAGCACTTCTCTTCAGGAATGTTGCTATTTTTTAAAAGTATATTGTGGACAAGGGTGCCTCTTCCTTTGGAAAAAAAGTAAAGACCATCACTTTTTCTGAGGAAGAAGGAGGTTGGCTCACAATCTGCTGTTCTCAGACAACAACATAGTTCCAAGAGACAGTACTGCTGTTGTTGAAATAATCCCCTTGAGTCTTTTTTATCAGGCCGAACAATGAAAAAACTATTCTGAGATGTGGGCATCACATCTTTTCCTTTCAGTAAGCTGCCAGTAAGTTAGTATGTAAGCATAAGTATTGAACCTACCAGATTTAATAATGTTAATAGAATAATAAAATTAATGCTGTATTCCATTATACACCCACTATATCAGAATCATGAGGCACTTACCTAAATAGCAGAGCACAAGCTTCATCTATGAATCTGGAGAGAAAAGCTTAGCTTACCTTCCAATCCACATCTACTCTAGATAGGTACAAGTAATTCCCATTAATGGAAGCTGTGCAGAGACATTCCACCGAGAAAGGGAATGCAAGAATAATAACAATACCAGAACACAAAAGGTTTCTTATGCTGGTGGGAAATATACCCTGTCTCTAGTCAAGAATGTTCTTAAAAATACTACTTAAAACAGCAATGTATGGCAGGAGAGCTACGATCTCCTCACCTGTTCCTCCTTAAAGCCAATCAGTCTGTATTGCTACAACTAGGCCATGTCTAGGAGCCAGTCTGTCTGCTTTAAACTAAATCGTCTGTAGCTCAGGCATATCCACAGTCTAACATTAAAATTACAGATTCATTCAAAACTGTTTGCAAAGTCTGAAAGTCCCAGATAATTAACTGCAGTAGTAATATACAGTAATTCTAAACATTATGTATGTTGCATCTCAGGTGGAGTAACATACATTGTGACGAAACCAAAGTCCTCCACTGTATGATGCAGCACACTGGGGACAAAAATTGAGTTAAGAACACAGAGAAAAAAATTAGTAAGATAATAACATCCAGTAAACAATAACCAGAGTTATAATAGGTAAAAAACCAGGGTTTTAGAATAAAAACTGCAAAGATATTCAAGAAGAAAAAATGCTTGTGTGTTTGCTAAAAAAAAAAAAAGATTCTTTAAAACAAATACATTCATTTTCTTTCGTGCTAATTATATTCCCTAGTGGAAACTAAAGCTGAGAAGCATCATATCTTAAAATCTGTTTACTCTTACACATTAAATCCAGCTTACAATCAAAAATAAGATGCCAGACACAATAAGCTTTGTTAATAAAAAGGAAACAAAATTCTCTTAGAAAAAAACCTTTACAATTTTGAGCTTATTTCTTAAGACACGTTACCAATAAAGGCTGAATCCCTTGCTGAAGTTTTTTTGCACTGGTAAAAATTACAAGAAATATTTATACATAAAGAATTAAATGCCTGTTTGAAATTACCCTTGGTCAAGCGTTTCAGAACATACACACACACTAGTAAATGGATGTGTAGGAGTGACTAATGTTCATGACACGGAAGAGTGGGACTCTGTAAATACCATTTGATAACATGCCAATCAATGTTTTGATTCTCACAGATTCAGAAAAGCTGTTTCTTCCACCCAGTAGAAACAGTGAAAAGATTTCAGCTTGGACACAGAACAGTTTAATTCGTAACAAAGATCACTATGGATCTGTGTATGTCCTTTTAAAGAACTTCCCCTCTCATGCCATTTTGACAATAAGTTTATCTTAAAAGCTAACTGTCTTTGTTCACAGTTTAGGTACCGCTACGAAGTCGGGAGGAGCAGATACAAAGATAGAAACAAAGTCTCATTTAAACAGGAAAGAACACTTCTGAATTGCTCCCCCGTGGGACTCAGTCACTAGTTTTCCACTGCAGCCAATGCTTCAGCTTAGCTATTCATTCTGACAGCTCTGGGACCCTCTGGCTCCTCTTGTTCTTCCAGTCGTAGTAGAAATAAACTGCTTACACATACATATGCTCAGCAGAACATTAAGACGGAACAAAATGTTGTGTACTGGGCTGTATGCTCCTTTTATAAAGACTGGGAATTAAATTATTGCCTCAAGGAAGTCAGTAAGAATTTTGCTGTAACTTCAAACAAACCTAACTTTCACTCTAAAATGACTACACATCACATGGTATCAGGTATTTTTACTCAGATATTTCAACTAACAGACACAAATGAAAGCCAGGTCGTGAATGAGAAAAAATTATTTCCTTGGACTATCTGTGGTTTTGGTCTAGCAGGGAATACTAAGTTCTGTTTCACTTCTAGAAAAAAAAAATAGTACAGGCACTGACATACTGTAGACAGATACTACATTTTTTAAACTAATTCAAGAAGTGATTTAAAGGTCTGCTGAGTAGAATATAATGACTTCTTAACATGAAATTTCATAATTACTTGAATTTGTAAAACAGATTGAGCAGAATAATTTCATTTCATTCTAGATGGTCTTAATAATGTTGACTCCCTTTGAAACTAATTATTTTTTTTTTTTTACAGAGGTACTTATATCAATTAATGGATTAATTCATCAATGTATTTTCAATTAATTGGAAATATTTATTTTTATACCATGCTGCAAAAATCTCCCCTATTTCCTAGAAATAGCTCAATTTTATGGGACAAGAGTCTAGAACAGTGCCCCGCACGCTCCATATTCAAAGTCATGCACCTGCACAGTACAAATGCTCCTCCAGTCACACCTGACACTGGGGGTATGCCAATTAGTGATAGGCGTACGCTACTTAGGCCACTCAGCTTCTTTTGCACACAACTGATAGCCTGAGCAAGAGTTATTGGGAAGAAAACTGCCTGTTTTCATAACAGCAATATATAAACACAAATACAGACTGGTAATAACTGATGGAGAGGGCTAGTACTTGAAAGTCCACATGATGCACGTTCTAGTAAGGGTCGTTTTTATTTTGCATTTACCAATAAGCTAGAGCAACAACGGATGTTAAAACTGTTTTGGCCTTACTTTTGCTATCTTATCGAAAGTGCTTGTGCAGGAGAATTTTCTGTGCTGTGATTCTTCATGTTTCCAGGCACAAGTCTTATGAAAATATTTACAACTAAAATGAAGGGAAAGTGAGATGAATGAGAAATGCGCAACTGGTTTGTTTCACAAATGCTCAGAGCTGAAGTAGAAGATTAAAAGCAGTCTCTACATTGGAGCTACACCAGATTTCGTCACCTTTGAAGCAGACCGCCTACAAATTATCCCATCTTACACAGAGATGGAGAGATTCTCATGAAAAGTGATGGTATATAAATGATCTTCCATAGAACTGGAATTCCTGAGTACTCATAGCAGCTAACAGTTATATAAAGCAGAATACTTATTGCTTACTGGATCTTTAACAACTGAGCCATGAGACGCTGGCTGCATCCTGTTAGCTGCATGTTTCATTTTCTCATATTAATTGAAGGAAACAGGTTCTGCAGACCACTACTAGTATTATAATGAGTTACTGAACAGCTTCCGATATCACCACTGTTCATCTCTATCAGTTCAATTTAAGATTAATTCCATCCCATCCAGGCATATACCTTGTCAAAATCTTTAAAAAATTGTCCTTCAATCTTCTACCAACATCAGCAGTATGCTAACTTTAGTCTAAACTACAAATAAAAAAACATGAAAGTTACCAAAGCAGGTTAGAACAAGGTCCATCTAGCCCAGTATCCTCTCTGTTGCTAGTGTCCACTGCCCAAGGAAAGGCAGGAACAGACATACACAGCAGTAATTCCCTGCCATATATGCAGTCTGTCTTCAAGAAGGCAGGGTCAGTGTTAGTTGCCACTTATCAGCAGTGTCTTAATCTTTGTATTTTGGGAAACAGTGCAGGCAGGGAGCCAACTGGTTGGAAAGCAGCTTTGCAGAGAAGGTGCTGGTGGACAACAAACTGAACAAGAGCCAGCAATGCACCCTCACGGCAAAGAAGGCCAACAGCATTCTGGCCAGCATGAGGAGGAGCGGTGCCAGAAGTTTGAGGGAGGTGATCTCTGCTCAGCACTGGTGAGAGCACACCTGGAGTGCTGTGGCCAAGTACACAAATGCTGAGTACAAGGCATGGACATTTTGGAGCCAGTCCAGCAAAGGGTCATAAAGATCATTACTGGCTCAGAGCATTGGTCCTACAAGTTGAGGCTGAGAAAGCTGGGACTGCTTAGCCTTAAGAAGTGTCTCACTGATTCTAATCAATGGTTTATCTATGTCAGTTTTGTTTACTCATAACCTTCTTACCCTCCAGATCATGAAGACGAGAAACTCAACAGGGTCTGGGAGCGGAGTGAGAGGAAAGGAGCAGGAACATCTCAGCCCATGCAGGGCCTGCTTTCATTCCATGGTACCCTCACATTTCTCAGCAAGCACCACTGTGCAGCATTCCCTCAGCTTCCTGGACGTGTTCAGCAAGCATTGGGCAGTTTCAAGGTGTTCTGCTACACACCCAACTCTAATTCCTTTTCCATTTTTGACCCTTTAATCCACAGTCCCTTTCCCCCAACTTCATTCATTGCTCCCTTGTTTCACTCGATTTCTCTACAATTTTCTTGTCTCCTAGCCCTTTTTCCAACTCCTTCCCAGGTAGGATTGTGGGATTCTGTTAGGAAAAATCAGTATCAACTGTGCTGAGACACTGGTCATTCTCCATGTGTCACCCAGCATCCCACAAAGGAAGTGAGTGGTGAGGTTCCTGAGTGTTCCCTATAGTATCCCTTTACAGACCTCCTGAATGAATCTATCTAATCCCTTCTTGAACCTGTTGGCACTCTCCATCTCTATACTCTCCTGCTGCAGCAAGTTCCAGAAGTTCATCACCCTATAAAATGCAGTTTCTCCTTTCACCAGTTTTAAGCTAACCTCCCCACAGTTTTCAGCAGTGTCCCCACATTCTAGCATTATGGGACTTGGTGAATAACAGTTCAATGTTCACCTTCATCTCTGCCTTTGTGATTATATAAACCTCAGTCATATCATAGAATCAATCACAGAATCATAGAATCACGGAATCACAGAACTGGTTTGGGTTGGAAAGGAACCTTAAACAACATCTACTTCCACCCCCCCTGCCATGGGCAGCAGCACCTTCCACCAGACCAGGCTGCTCCAAGTCCCATCCCACCTGGCCTTGAGCAGGGAGGTGGTTTCACAACCTCCCCGGGCAACCTGTTCTGACCCACTCCTGCCATCCCCTCTCCAAACCCAAGGGTCCCGACTTTTTGAGTGTCCCTTTCTAAGACCACTGTTCCAAGCCCTTAATCATTTTAATTACCCTTCTCTGTACCTTCCTGAACTCCACTGTATCATTCTTGAGATGCAGAGACCGGAGCACTGGTCACTGCACAGAAGATGTGGGAGCACCCAAAGTTTTCAGTAACCACAAACCAACGCCCACCCTCTTGTTCTCAACATCTTTCCTCATGATGTCCACTGTCTTTTTTTGCTTCTGCGACATTCTGAGGCAGCAACTCAGCAAACCCCAAGATTCACTTCCTGAGTTGCTACTGCCAGTTCTGATTTCAGCAGCATGCAAGTGCTGATCAGATTATTTCGCACCTAGAGGCACAAGCTTATACTGAGGCTCATCTGCCATATTTTCAGCCTCTTGGACAGTTGTGTGAGTTCTTCCATAAATGGTGTTTCTTCCTTTTTTTCTATGACAGCTTAAAATATCCTCAGAGATATTCTCAAATGCTTTTTCGAAAGCCCAAGTATACTATAATGACTATATAGCCCTTATTAGTATGTCTAATACAAATTCTTTGAACACTTACCCATATAATATTCAATTTCTTCCTACAAAAGCCACTTCTCTCCAGCACAACATATTTACCCATGTATTCACTAATTCTATTCTTTTTCATGGCTACGAATGTGTTCAGTTCTAAAATTGTAGCTACAAGATCATCACTTGAGGGCTTTTTAAGTATTAGAACCATATTTGCCGGCTTCCATTTTCCCACTGAGGAGGCTGATTTCAACAGTAGGTTATAGAATGTCATTTCTCTATCAGCACTTTCACACCCAGTTCTTTACATCCTTCCTTAAATGCCAAATTCAAATATGCATTTCCCCTAGAGCTACTGAGCTGATGCCGCTCATCAGCCTTAACCAAGCTGACTGTATACCTAAGCTGACTCCACAACCACATTCATGTGAACAACAAATCCTATACTCGGAGTTTATACCTCAGCAAATCAGTATTTCTGTCCTGTATCTGCTGTTCAGATCAAAATCCTTATTGTCTATGTCCTCTATAATGCTAATCACAAACAGAAGTTACTATGTGTCTTTCACTAATTTGCTCATCACCACAATTTTTCTGTTGAACTACTTTATACATGTGATCAAGCACCATATCGCCTTCTGTATATATGGTGCTTCTATTTTAATCCTAAAGAACCTGGAATACAATAAGAAGGCTTAATATCAGCAAAGTTTAACTCCTGAAGCAGAAAACTTTGTTTGTTAGCAGTCATCTCACAGAATATCTAGCTATCTTTATATTCATTCTTACAGACAGGCATAAATAGCCTTCTCTCCCAGACTTTTCCCCTCAAAAAGTGCCTCATTCTGCTTCTCAAGCAAGGTTTTTAAGATGACCACTGTCAAGCAGTATATGTGTCAGTAAGTTACGTGTTCAAATTAAAAGCCAAAAATGACTCTTGAAAGAAAAGGCCACCCTCTCTTCTAAAACACATTTGGTACAGATAATGAAAAGCACAGAAACACTGTGCAAAGTACTATACACGCAGTTTTACTGCCTATCAAAAATAACATACTAAATCAAGCACTGATCTCTTACTAGTGGCATACCTTTAATTTTACTGTTTTGAGATATATTATGGGACTTAATCAAGATGAAAGACAACGGGTGCATGTAAAAAACAGTGAAACAGTTGCTTGTCACCACCTCTGAACCACTGAAGTTTTAGATAGATATGTTAGGACAAACAGGAATTGTAAACAGAAGCAAAGTACTGTACAAACAGCCACAGATGTGTTAGTAACATGAAGAACCAATACATTAGAACACAGCTGCACCCATTGACCACCTAAGAAGGACAGCAGGAAGAGAAATAAGAAAAGTAACAATATCGACCAAAGGATAAGGCTATCTTCCATGAATAGACAAATGATTCAATATAACATCTTCAGTTCGACTTTATTCTTCTGAGATAGTGTCTAATTTTCCTGAGAGGTGACTCAAGCTCATTATTATTATTATTGCTTTTTCATCACTTTTCTACGCCACAAAAGTTTTCACCAATTAACTACGAGATTCAGTCGCTTTTAAATAAGTCCTACCAACGCAGCAAGCAGGCTCAGTGCATTTTCCCCTCTAGTTAACAAGCTATAAAGCCAGTACAAGCGTTTAACTTTTAATTTTACTGGCAAATGACCGCCTTATTCTCCATGTCAAAGCTGCAGCTGGGGGAGGAAACTGAAGCTGCATGCATAATCAATGATTACAGGGTATGCATATAAAAGCTTCCCACCTACTCTGAATTTAGAAAATATTTGCCATATTTACTATATAACCATACCAAAAATGACAGGGAGGGAGAAGCTGGCCCAGCTTACACAGACCCTAAGCCCACATAACACACAACCTTAGTACAAGGGAATTAGTTTAGAAGGCTGCGCCCAGCTGTAGAAAGATGCTATGCTTGAGGGAAGAATTCATTGTACATATTACAAATATATTTTTTCAATTAAATATGTGTGTGTGTGTTTCTTTCCATGGTAAAGAAAACGTTTTTGTGTGAGGACTCATTTTTCTTTGAAAAGGAATGATTAATAGAAATCTTTGTCCAATTATACCAATGTCAAGAGCCAATGAGGAACATATTCTGTTTTATGCCATGCACTGCATATGGGAATTCTTTTTTTCACTGTTGGTGTATTTTTGACACTCTGCAATCATCTTTTTGTTGCCACTACAAAAAATGCATGCATAATTCATACAACTAAATCAGATGTGCAACTGAAACACACTCAAATCACCAGCTCTGGGATTTGCACAAATACACATTCTATTCCTGGTGTTTTCAAATATCAAATTCAAAAGCCCTGTATGTTTTATTTATGTTACTTCACATTCTTTACCAAGCATGGATTTCTTCTTGTTTTGTAGAACTCTCTGGCTTTCAGAGGAATCCAGATTACTCGTACTCCCTAATACTGTAGCTGGGTTTAGAAAATGCACAAAACAGTTGTCACTGCAACCTCAGTATTTTATCACGTGCATTTAGAAGCGTAGTAATATGTATAAATAATGTTATTTGTTCATTTCTTCTCCCACCATAGAAGTTATGCAACACCAATTGTGTAGTAGTAGTTCTCAGTGCACTCAGATACACTCCAGGGAAGTTAATACATGATGCATTTCCCTACAATAGAGATTATCCAGATATTTCTGTGGAACAGGATGACAGACTTGAGCAGCTAGCATGAAGAGAGGAATACAGTGCTATGCTCAGCATTTTCCAGCAAAACCTAAAGATAGCCCAAGTGAAAGCGGCATCTAAAATTCTAACTCAGGGTTCATTTGAGGAGCTGGTATATATGTAGAAAACCAAAATAAATCCTAAATCACCTCTCACTCTCACTGAAAGTGTGCAGAAAAGCAGTGCTTCTGATTTCTTTTTCTTGCACCTCTCAGTTCCTGCCTACCACCCCCAGCTTTGTTCCATTTTCCCACAGCAGCGGGAAAAATGCAGCATGGTTAGAACTATTCTTCAAACTCTTCTGATGAAGAATTCTTCTTATTCTTTCTAACTAACCCCAACCACTGCCCCCACTCATCGGGATAGGTGAAGAATGACAAGATATACCCATTTGCTATAAAAACTGATACAGCTATAAGAATAATTTTAAAAAATCATACTTTCTACACTATTTGGTAATTTTCTTTTTTATTACACCTTAGATCCATGAATTATGGCAGAAGTAGAAGCACATTTTGGTTGGGACAGAACAAGGCATTGTAATTGTATTTGGATAAGCCACTCTGCAGGAATGTTCATCATTCTTCCTGAGGTTTCACAAGAGTTCCCTGGCATAAGACTGCTACAGCTGCTTTAGAGGCTAATGTTATTACAAGGTCTGATTCAAAGATAATGTCTGCTAGAGGAATCTGGCAGGGAGCACAGTCTTAGGAAAAACCTTGTGATGCTACAGTGTAACTAATAGAGATTGAACTGCTGAAAAAAATGGGGGCAGTAACACCTATTTGTTCGTTGTTGTTGTTTTCAACAATCCTGAGAGATCTTTGTTATTCCTCAGGACAAAAATCACAATAATTCAAGTTACTTTTTCTGTAAATCCTATCATTTTTCTGATCAAAATAAATCCTAAAAATAAAAAAGAAGAAAGGTCTAATCTCGGCCTTATCCATGGAACAGAAGTCAATGGTCCAAAAATCATTGCCATTTTCTTCATTATCTCTCGTACCCATACTTTTGGATTAAGGAGAATATTAAAACTGCAGCAAAGGAGGCTCTCAACTACAGTAGCCGGTACAAGAGAATAACATGTAGTCATCAGCAGGAGCCCACTCATGAACCAGATTTACTGGCAAGTCATGAACTAGCTTTACTGGCAAGCATCAAGGAAATCCCTTTCCTATTTCAAAGACATGGATGGAGTCAGTATGAAGTTTAGCAAACACTTTAGTCTGTATTTTACATCTGCAAGCAAGATGTTGCCTATATTATTGTTAGTGTGGCCTGTTAGTATGGTACGTAAGAGCTCTCAGATATTGTAGACAGAGCTCTCATTCAGAAAGAAAAATTTCCAAAAACTAGGGGTTTATTGTCTAAGAAGAAAGTAGGGAAAGAAAAGGAGAAAATCAAGTTCATATTTGCATGTATTTGTGTCCTATTACCATTCCTGACCTACAAATATAATGAGTCTAGACTTTAGGAAAGACAAACAAACAAAAAAATCCCTACACCAGGGATTCATTGCTACCTCTTGTTCCAAAATACGATAACCTCAAAAAAACTGTCAGTCCAAGTAGCTGGATAAGAAAGTAGAACATGTGTGGGTGGATTCCTTCCTCCAGCCTGAATTAATTAGAAATGATTGTTTGCTGTATTATTTTAAAGGGGATTTTTGGAACAGGTTAAAGAACCACTGTTCTGACCTTAGTATTTCAAACCTAGTAAGAAAGACTCCTGCAAAAAAAGTTGTAAGAGAAAAAATGAATAGTAAGGATTTTTAACATAAAGTACAACTTATGCTTTTATTTGTTGCTTGGAGAAATTCACACATTGTTATAGAAGACCTACCTCTCCCGGTTCGGCTGTGATTATTTCAAGTTAAAGCATGTTCACAAAACACACACACAAATCTATGTCTCTAGTCAGACTGGGCAATTCTAACTATTTCCAATACCTTAGTTAGAATTTTAATTACAGTGTTTTCCTTTCTCACATTCTAAACCTAAAACCCATATTAATACTCTCTGCTTTCACTTTCTCAACCAGTTAGCAAATTATAAGAAAACAATATGGGCAACAATTTCAAAGTAAAAAGTTACAAATAATCACAACATATTTTTAGGGCAGCAGTGTCCCAAGATTTGGGGCCAGTTCATCGTTATTGACCAGGTGGCAGTCAGTACTCCTAGCAGAGTTTCTAGAACCAACCACGATCTGTCTGGTATACATACATTAAAAAAAAAAAAAAAAAAAATCTAATTTTCAGATCGCCAAAATTTTCCATGCAAAAATATTTAGTAGCATACATAATGACTGTAAAAGGGCATACATACAGTGTACTATATTGCAGTTTTGATCTAAACCCTGAAAATTCATTTAAAAAACCTACACCTACAGACTTAAAAATGTAGACCTATCAGCCATGATTCATTGCCTGGCACCAGCGATATTCTGCTAGCATTATGTTGGTATTCACCCCTCATTTCCCTTTCAAGGGCGAAATTTCACTTTGACTTCATGAGCACCCGATGTTCATCACCTCTTAGAGTCATCTTACATTCAGATTTTTGAGATGTGAAGGAACACCTGCACTTCATGCGTTATCTGCATTGATCTCAGCAGCTGACACCACAGATCAAGTTACTGTGCAGTGTATGGGTTTCTCAGCCCCGTCCCTACTATTCACGCCTTTCGCAGATACATAGTTTTAGTTCTCTCCAATGAGAGATACTTAGCCCTTTTAATGAAAGGATGGATTCTTCAAGATCAAAAGCAGGTTTGGCATTCCTTTCTAAACTATTACTATTTCATTTCTCTCACATTCCATGGAAAAGAGGATGAACCAAGGTTTAAGTTTTAAAAGGAACATTATACAGTGCTTCAATAAGTTTGCCTTAATTGTAATTTACGCATACCTTTAAGAAACACTGTACAGAATGCACATGCCCTTCTGGTTCTGATACTGCCATTTTATGAGAAATTCTACATGACTACTTAGTCTTCATACAAAAGAAGAATGAATAACATGTGTAGCTGAAACAAAAAACTTAAAATTAACTCCAGGTTTCTGACCACAATAAATCTTCTACCAACTTAAAAAAAAAAAAAATACAGAATTACAGACTGTTCTCATGTTTGAGGTGCAAAATGTTCTTGTTCTGTTCTACAAAACAGCATGGGAATTCATTGTGATGTCTCAAACACTGTTTTTCAAAGCATTGCAGCTCTGTTACATAATTTTCTCCACAGACATCTGACTGGTGCTAACATTAGAGAGTAACACCATCCAGTGTTACAGATATTACCAAATAACTAGAAACTGGGAAAACAAAAGTTGTCAGTCTAAAGGTATAAACCCAGGGTCTAGCAACACTCTTGCACATGTTACATCTCCCCCAGGATTCAGCGAAGTCACACTTTTTGAACTTTTTGCATTACAGAAGAGTTCAGTATCTCTTTGTCCGGGCAACACAGTGATATCTACATAGTGCTAGCACCTCCTAGCAGCTATAACAGATCTTAGAAAGAAATCTACAAGACAGTAAATGTTTTAAAAATTTGACAGGCCAGCACTTGAATTCAACTGTGAGGTTTAGAAGGTCCCATCAACACCTTATTAACGTTGAAATAAAAGTCCTAGAGTTCCTCACTGAATTACCAGAACTCAGTTATAACATAACACCAGTGGTGTAGCGGATGAAAGCCCAAGACACCCACTTCTCACTTAAAAGGAAAATAATGATCATATCCTTTCATTGCAGAGGTTAAAAAAAATTCTTTAAGAAAAGCATTTTCTCCAAACGTGTGTGTGTGCGAGAGAGAGAGAATACTAAAAGAAATGTCAAATCAGTATTTTTCTGTCCGAAAAATGAATTAGCCAGCAGGGGAAAAATATAAAACATGAAAAATGCATGAGGTACTGTATCTTAAACGCTTTACTTTTACAATTTCAGACTTCAGTGTTTGCCAGTAGTTCGTTATCCAACCACAGCCTAATTCTGGAAGAGATTTCATCCCTGGGTTACTCTAGCATCTACAGAGATCCTTGATCAATTGTCATTTATCCTCACGAAGTAAAATTAGTATTAAATAAAGTCAGCAGCTGGAGACGCGTTTTTTTCCTGAAATGACAGTGCATCACCTTTTCCAAAGTAAAGTACACCCTAAACTGACCAAAACTACCTAATCCAAAGCGTTCATTCTACAGCATGGCATCAACGTCAACTAGAAGCTAGCTGCTATTCCAGTGACTTTAATTAGTTTTATTTTAACACACCCATGGTGTCTCCTTACTGAATTCTTTTTAGCAGGGCTAAAAATGTAAAGAGCAGCAAATGCAGGCACTAGAAGGGATGCTGGCAGCTGACGAGCGTTTTTAAGGACTTCCTATGAGAGCTGGTAAATCTGATGACGTTCACTTCTCCCGTACCTTTACATCTTTTTCGATCTTTCACATAACAATAACTGAAAAAGCAAACAAACAAACAAAAAAGAAAACTTCGTGTCAACACACCTAAGCACTATGCAACGATAGATGTTTGTGTACGTAAGAAATTGACTACTAATGGAGGATACAATCGATTCCGCTCCCGTTCGCTCGTGGTTAAGTTTTTAACACCTTTTTAACACGCTGTTACTGGGTGAGCGCACCTAATTGTCGCCGGACCTACAAGCGGCCCGAGCAGCCTGCGTGTGTTGCAGTACCGCCTACCGAGCTTCCCCTGGCCACACACACACCGACAGACGGGCACAACGCGAGGAGGGCTGGAAACGGATCGGCCTGCGACGCCCAAGAGACGCTTCGGGGAGCGGGACTGGAGCGGCGCGGGGCGCGCTGTGCCCTCACACACAACGGGCACCGCCTGCCCGAAGCGCGGGCCCCGCGCCGAGCGCGTGCGAGGCAGCGGGAGCGGACGGGGCAGAGCCAGAAGCGCGCCC